>VZRQ01004832.1:24583-102076 GCA_013397975.1 Machaerirhynchus nigripectus | reverse complement strand
CCCTGACCGTCAGGGGGTCAGGTTGTATTCTGACTTTGTCAGTGGTGTTTGTTTTGTATTATTGCATTTATTTTATTTTTCCTATTAAGTTGTATTTCTGACTTGGAGTTTCTCACTGGTTTGCTTTCAAACTAGTACAATGAGTAACAGCTTGGTGATATTGGCTGTTATTTCAGGCCACTTATGAGTAGTTACAATTATTATTTTTAATGAAAATATTTTACTTGCTAGCTGTGTTCTTGAGATCAGCCTAGAGCCTGCACAAAGCTGAAAACTCAGAAATGGTACAGGCCACCCTCTGCAGAACAGAACTTAAACCAAATTAATTTTTGATTTTGCTCAGCATGACTTAGATGGTCCTGAATTTCACTGTTAAAATTAAATACACAAGTTGTCTGGGGTTGAAAATTCAGGTAGTTCTTCTTTATTGGTTCCAGCATGACATTTTTTAGCATCTACTGTAACCACTTGCTCTTTCTATTTGTTTCTCCTTTTAGGGAGATTTTAAATTTTTTTTTTTAAAGAAAAACACCAAATTTTATGCTGTTTCAAATATTTAATTTATTCATTTACCTTACTTAATATATGACTCCTGCATGTAGATTTGCAGTTTAAAAAATAGTATCTATGTCTAGACTTGCATTATATTATCTGTGACTCTCTGGGAACAGTTCCATTTCTGGAGCAGACACAGATAGAAGTGGCTTTTAGCAAAGTATAAAGCAGTCTAGCATAAAGAAAAGTTGCTTTTTCTTGCAAAGTATATCTGACAAAAACACAACTGTGCATCAATATATCTGAATATCCTATACCCTTTTCCGTTATCTAAAATCTTAACTGCGGTATTCATTGCAGTACTCATATATGTAACAGACTTCAGTTTTTCCTAAAGGGGAAAAAAAAATTCAGAGGTTGTTTGTTTTTTCTTAAATAAGAATAGAGTAACCCCTTGTTGAACTATGAATAACCTCATAACTCCAGTTTTCTATAGGGTGCTGCTAGCACTTTGTGGGCAAAGACTTGAACTTTATCTTCGCTTATTAAAAGATTTGTAGGCAACACAAAAATGCACAGCTCAAGGTTTATTAATTTGGGGGCCTTTTTTGAAAAGTCTTCTATCTGTCCCATGCTGTAGAAGTAGCTTATTTGATTTTATGTAAAAGGTCATGAATTTTCAAGTGTACCATAGGGGAAAAGAGCTGCAGCCATTCTGGCACTATATTTGGAATTGGAAATAAATGTTATGTTTTACATGAATAAGATGATAAAGAGACTTGGTTACCCTAAGCCTGGGAAGTAGATAGTGGTACAAATATACATGGTATTTTAAATGTCAAGACGTGACAGATTTTAAACAAGAGACTTCTAGAGTTTGGCACTTACTTAGATAGATGGAAGATTGGGTCCATATCATTGCATTCTATCTGTGTTTTTTTATTGTTTCCTATCTGAGCCACAATGGATCTGAGTGAAGAATAATTTTGCTAAGAGTCATAGTTGAACCACAGCCAGCAAACCAATCCCCCCAAAACTGCTTGCTCACTCCCCCCATAGTGGAGGAAGACTAAAAGTGAGAAAACTCATGGGTTGATGTAGACAGTTTAATAGATAAAGTAAAAGTTACACACATAAGAAAAGCAAAGCATGGAATCTATTCACCACTTCCCATGGCCAGGCAGGTGTTCAGCCATCTTCAGCAAGCCAGTCTCTATCATGTGAAACAGTGGCTTGAGAAGATAAACTCTATCACTCTAAAAGTGATCCCCTTCCCTCTTCTTGCCCAGTTCTATATGATGAGCATGATGATGGTAAGGGATGGTATCTGGTCAGTTGGGATCAGATGTCCTGGCTGACCCCTCTCCCAACTCCTTGTGCACCCCCAGCCTGCTCAGTAGCATAGCAGCGGGAAAAGCGGAAAAGGCCTTGACTGTGTTCACAGGCTGCTTGGCTAAAACATCCTTGTATTATCGACATTGTTTCCATCACAAATCCAAAGCACAGCCCCACACCAGCTACTGTGAAGAAAATTACCTCTATCTCAGCCAAAACTAGCATGCTAAATAATCGTAAATAATATTATACCTTTATATTACCTAATATATATACCTTTTGCTAGATGAATATTATTATTCATCTGGCAAAAATGTATCAATTAGTGACTTTAAAGCCTTGCAGCTTACCTTTCTGAAAGACCCTAAAATAAAAACAAGAAAATCAGCACATGAAATGTTACTGAAGTTTTCTTCATAGGCCTTTTTCTAGAGAAAATTTATTCCAGCTTTGTCACATATCTACCTTTGTCAGTCTGCTGATATATTCAGGAAATAAAATCATGCTAGGTTGATAGAAAGCCTGTTCAATAAAGTTGAACTAAATATTGTCTCGGAGAGCTGCATCTCTGAAATGACTTTCCTGTTTTAGGTTTGATATTTGTTGCTAATGCTTGTCAACACAGGATGTCTTTGGTCCTTTAATGATTTTTATATAGAAAATTATTGACCACATTTGTTTTAAGGTTAGGTTTTCAGAAAAGAGAAACTTTCTTAGTCTCAGGGGCACTGAAGCATTACATAGTCTTGTTGTATTCAAATCTGACAGGACAATTCTTTCCAAGCTTAAAGAAATTCAACTTATTTCTGAATCTATCAGAGTACATTTAGCAGGAAATTTGCTTTCTCTGCATCTTTGTTTGTATTTTATACACATATTAACACATCTATAGGAAATATAAGAAAATTAATGTCTCGATGATGGAATGACACCTTAAGTGTTTTCATGTGTCACAGACATTTCAGGAATAGGTGAAACCCTTTAATGTATGTATTAAAAAATCAAGTTTAAAATTTCTTTGAAAGCTTAGTGAGAACATTTGGAAACAAACTTATTGTTTTCATATTCTTGCCTAAATGTAATGAAAAATGTTTTTTTCTTCTTTGGGAAAAGAAGTGTAAAAATTAAATAAAATAGAAATCCAAATATGAAGTTCCATATATGATTTCAGAAGCCCAGGCTGGAAGCATTTGGAAAACATCCTGGCTGAACGGTTCTAAGCACTTATTTGCCTTGTACATTTAGTTGCTTTGATATCCCTAATTTTACTTTCATCCTGTGAAAGCAAGCTATTTCAGGAAATAGTCTCAAAGACAGAATACCAGATCATAAGTTGACATTTCATGCAACTTTAATGAGTTAAGGTAGTTAATGTTTATTAATGGTTTATTATGATGATTACACTTGGGTATAGTATGACAGTGTAAAATGCTTTGCTGTGTTGTTGTATTGTGCTCTGTATGCACCACAAATGCAGGAGTGGTTCTTTTCTTTCTAGAAGACTTCAACAGTGTTGAAGTTCACAACAATGTTGTTTTAAAGAAATCTGATAGAGACATATGTTTGTATTGTGTACAAAACATAGTAATAATGAAGGGTCTCCTCATCTGTTTTTGTTTAGAGAGGCAACAGAAAACCTTATTTCTCAAAATCTCCTGCTGAAACTCTGAAAAAAAGGAAAAAGTACAAAAAACCCCACAATAAAAACAAAACCACAAAAAAAAATATTAAGAATGAAAAAGAGCAAAAAATTTTTAAACCCATCTGATTTCTTAGTTATTAGTGACAATTCTATTCAAAGGCCTTTTATCAGCAAAGATCTTTTGGCATATTTTTCCTTACATCACAATTACAAATATATATAATTCATCTGATAATGATGAGGAATCTGAACCATGGTGTATAAATCAAATTCCTGGTAATTTTCCTTCTTCCTTACTGGTTGTGTTTTTTAAATTACATTGTTTATGCTGAACAAAGTGACTGAGAACAGAAGAGACAGAAAAGGAAACCAAAGGAAAGACTTAAAATAGACACTCTTCTTTCTTACAGATAACCTTAAATGATAAATGTCAAAATAAGCAAGTGCCTTTTAAGAAATTGTTTGTTGCCAGAGTTCTAAAACAAAACAAGCCATATTATTTTATTAGTGAATAAATAAATAATATGTAGAAAATATAAATAAGAAATATAAATAAGCAACAATTAGTTGTCTGTTTCATGTACCAGAACAGAGTGAGCCTTAACAAATTGGCATATGTTTAAATCTGGGTGTATATTTAAGTATTCCATGCAGTACTTAAGATTTGGTTTTGGGAAGGTATCTTAGACCACTTTATGACTATATCTCATCTGAAGGACTAGAGCTGTTTCCACCTACGGTAAGACCAGTTGTTTGTCTTGAACCTTTCCCAACTCCATATTACAAGACTGAAGCCCACTTTTTAAATATCACTTAGCTTGGTTTCACAGAAAAATATCTTGTAACTTGTCCATGACATGCTTAAAACAGGTCCTTAATCACGATGCCCAGGGAACCCACATCCTGGGATGGGTGTATCACTCGTGTACAGATCAGTTCAGGCCAGGTCTGTATAAATAGGTCTTATTTTCAGATTCCAGATGTCAATATTAATTGACATAATATGTCAAATATTAATTACAGGGAAAATGGGCAGGGAGGATGCACAATCCAAAACCAAAATAATGGATACAAATGAAATACACATTTTTACACTATCTGCTCAGTATTTCGTCATTTTGCGAACTCAGAAGAAAAAACACAGTGGAATTTATTTCCATGAAGGTATGTCTACAGAATAAAGCCATTTCTTTCCAAGTTAAAGAGAAAGCCAAAGAAGTCTAGAATAAGATTTAGGAGAAATAATTAACCTCCTTTAAGGTCACACCTCACAACATGAGGACTTACATGCCTTTTTTGTTTGTGTCTGTGTTAGTAAGATACTCTAATATTTGAGAGGAAATGGTACAATCATAGTTAAGACAGTTATATGATCATGAAAAGTATTATGAGCTTAATCTGTAGTTTGGTTGTCTGGGAAGCCTAGACTCAGTGAGTATTACTGAACACAATGTTCCCTTACTTGGCATCAAAAAGCATTTTAATTTGGTTTCCTAAGAACATGAGTTTATGCAAAGGCTGAGTTTTTCTGCTTACCTGTCAGTTCTCGCATGACAACTGAACCCATCCTCGGTACAGTGTGACAGAAGGGTAAAATACAGGAAAACAATCAACTGGCCAAACCCAATTAAAACTTAAAATTTCATGAAAATTCAGGGCTTGGTAGCAGACAGCATCAAATTAGAGAAGCTGGTGAAGAAAAATCTTGAGTCTGAGCCTCTGACTTTTCTGTTCTCATAGATCTACTGTCTTTTCTTGGCTAGTGGGGCCACAATGAGAGTTCAGGTTATAGTAAATGTAACAGAAAACTTGTCTTCCCACTAAATAGCTTTAGAGAATAGACTAATAAGGCAGAATTGAAAGCTCCCCCAAATATAACAGGAAACCTTTTATTTATTCTTTATGATTTTAAAAACAATAGCAAGCCTCATCATTCTCCTGCCATGACAATCTAAAATTAGTAAAAAATGAAATTTGATACATCTACAGTGTCTCTGTTATTCAAAATATCTGAAAACCAAAGACATTCTAAATAAAGAAACATTCCACATATATTTATAACTTGCATAATTTAACAATTGACGTATATTTGAGTATAAAATATTTATTACTAATGCTATACTTTGTATTAGTTCTTAGTTATATATGTTTATTAATTGTTTTACTGTAATGAAAGAAACATAGAAGGAAGGAACCAATGATACACCAATTTATTGAGCCAGAATGGATATCTATTTAAGTAAGATCTGCTTCTCGCTCAACTTTGTTTAAAACAATTCAATTCAGTGGGACTAGGTTTTCTTTCCAGGAATATATTATTTTTATATTAATTATAGAAGATTTAAGCAGTTTATTTATAATCTTTGGTTTCTGTGAGATACTTTCACAAGAAATTACATAGACATCACCAGCCCTGCATAACCCAATGTAGAGCATTACAATCTTTGGATGATAAAAAAGGGGTGTCATAGTTTTTGAGACTTAAATTGTTGAATGAGCATGGTAAAAGCAGAGGTCTACTGCAGAGTATTTAAAGAGGTCACATTAATATTCATTAAATGAATTTATTATTGTAAATTAAGTATGGTAATCTGTTACAACATATCATTAAGAGTGCAATAAAAAATCCCTAC
Organism: Machaerirhynchus nigripectus; assembly: GCA_013397975.1. Lineage (NCBI taxonomy): Eukaryota > Metazoa > Chordata > Aves > Passeriformes > Dicruridae > Machaerirhynchus > Machaerirhynchus nigripectus. Next base: position 95,971 of record VZRQ01004832.1, on the reverse strand, counting down.
AATGGTATGCTAAAATGAGATGGGTTATACATCATTAAAGCTGTGTAGTACTTGCTTTATATTTGGATATAATTACTGTAAGAAGATAATGACTATTTAAGTACAGCAGAAGTATAAGACTTCACATATGGTACTACAATATTTTGAACTATGGAAATGGAAGTATCTCCTTTAAGGCTGAAGTTAAACAGAGGATTCAAGTGAAGATGACAAAAGTATTTCTAAAAATGCTGGGGAGAGACTAAAAATTTATCCCAGCTTATTTTAAACAAGACAGGATAGTGGTCCTCACAATGAAAAATGGTTGATAGCTTTGATTACATTGGTAAAATGTTGTATTTTGGATTATTCTTATTAGACCACATGTTTATTAAGAAAGAAGATAATAAGGTCCTAATTCCGCAATGATTCAAGTATATCTATAATTGATATCTATTAACTTTTCAGATTGAGTGTATATGCCTAAATTTAGCACATACGCAGAAACCTGAAAGAGATTTTTCAAACCATTGAAGATTTATTTTAGAAGGCTTTTGAAATCAAGAATTACTCAAAAACATCTGAATATTACAAAACCCCACTATCTGGTTAAAGCACAGTATTGGAATTTTTCTGTAAGGACAGAAATCAAAAGTGATCCTCTGTTGTCATTGCCTGGCTCACATGACTTAAATGATAAGATTTTTTTTTTCTTTTAAATTTAGTGTATAGGGATGGTGAGGGAGGTGAATTAATCCTGGTCACTGGATTAAAAAAAAATTATTTATTATTTTAAGTGAGATCTGCACTTGTTGCCTTTGTGCTTCCGAAAACTTCTGTATCACCACACCCATTTCAGTAAGCAGAAGTGTCTCATAACATGAAAGCAGTCTAAGAAAGCAGCCCAATCTTTTCCATGAGATTTATGTCAAGCCACCAAAGCTTCCATTCAAAATATCAGCTTATTTTAGGAAATGCTGTAGGGATGTTAACAGGATAGTTACTGGAAAATGAAACTTATTATAGTGTGATTTCATGTTTGAATGCTTCACAGGAAATAAACCGGAACTTTGAATTAATGGGGTAGATCAAGAAAGCACAAATAGACAGTTAAGTATTCATATCTCATATACTTTCAATTTAACTCTTTTAGGGAAAAACAGGAAAAGAGGAGGAAGTTAATGCTGGAACTAAGCACATGGAGTTTTAAGTAAACTAAAATTTGTTTTAGTTCAATTAACAGGGTAATAATGTCCTTAAATCCTAGTTTAAGCAGCTAAAATTGCTGGGATGGAGGAGAAAACTGTCAGAAATCACAGTTTTGGAAAATGTGTCTTCTGAAAAATCTTTGGTTCTTTCAGTACAAATTGAGTGTTTAGAATACTCAGTTGTGTGTTTTAAGTATTGCCGCACTTTCTATTTCCTTAGGCTCTTCATTTTCTAGAGAAATAAAAAACAACCCCAAACAGATTCAAGTTTCAGACACATAGGTGAGATCAGAATAAGACAGAAATAATTACAGGAAAGGATGTGAAGATGCCCAGGTTGAAGGAGAAAGACACAGTCATTTAGAAATAATAAGCAAACTTAATCTGGTTCACTTCTCTTGGAATTCAACAGAGAGATTCTCTTTGTGTTCAGTTTTCCGATCTGATCCTCATAAAAACAAATATATAGGATCACCCAAAGTTTTATGGCAGGAAGTCTTTTGAAATGCAAAGACTAAAAAATAAATTGTTTCTTTACTGTGTGCAATTTTATAATTGTAATAGGATATTATATAATACTGTAATAGATGACAGTATCATATTACTTTTAAAAAGCTGTAGTGTTACAATATGCGTGTTAAAAGATACAATTTTATGCCATCTAGCATTTAAGTATTTATGTATTGTTTAGATTTGTATTTTTTAAAAATCTTTTTTGGGAGGGAAATAAAAGCAAATACTGATGGTTCTAATGTTTGAATCCTATTAAAAGTGTTAATTTGCTGCAGTAATAATTTATGATTTTAATTATAAACTCGAAAAGCAGATTTAGAAGCATAGTTGGCACAACTGTAATGTTAATTTGTCCTTTAACGTTTATTGAAAGCAATATGTCCAATATAATTACAGGGTGTGTCAAATAACCCACCACTTCATGTTTTATAATGCTTGATCCGTTAATTTACTTGATTAAGATGACTTGCCATCTGCTAAGGAATTTTTCTGTGGTTCTGTCATTACTTCTAAATGCTAAGAAAAGATATAAAGCATTTCCTTTGATTTTGTCTAATCTCCATTTACTTTCTGTTATTCTGTTAAGCCCTTACTATGGTGTTCATCATCAATTTCTTCCTGGCTCCTACAAGGGTTATATAGTAACTATTTCATTAAGAAGGACAAGTGAATTACAGAATCACGAGTGTAGTTGTATCAGACGTGAAATCAATGTAAAATACTCAGTACTGTATTACCTTGTGAGGGTATTCAAATATTTATTTTCCTAAAAGTATGACTATTGTCTTATAATTAAAATTATATTCAATTGAAACTAGAGAGTTTATTAACCCACTTCTTCCATTTCCTTAATTACCAAACCATAGAATTTTACAAATATTGCCAAAGAAATGTGTAGTCAATTTAAACCTAATGAGATTACATTCTTAGTGGCTTTGGCTGAGTATAATAGAGAAACAGTAAGTATGATTATGCATTTACATGCTCTCTTTGTAATCCATAAATCTCACAAGTACTTTTTTGCCAGCACTGAAAGTTCCTCTGTCCAGACCTTTTTGGCAGCGTGTCTTCATAGTCCACAGAACTGAGTGTTAATTCTGAAACCCTTTGATTACACTGAGAATATAATTATTTTTATTAATAGCTGTAGAGAAGAAAGTGACCTCAGTAAAGAAAATGTCCTAGTTTTCTCTTTTTAATGGCTATCTTAGAAAAGATTTTGTCTCCCTATACCTAAGTTTTCAGGTTTATGTGTTTATCATCTCTGCTTGCAAGAAAGACTTTTGTAGGTCTTAACTTAGGAATTATTCAAAGATTTTTTTTTTTAAAATCAAAGCTGGAGTTGTAATTTCAAATACACATCTCTCTTTAAACTAGTATTGATTAGGTAATTCACTTCTGATTTTTACTGACTGATGAACTGATGTATGTACCAGCAATTCATGCTAACAAAAGGGAGTCACTTCATAAATTACTGACTACGGGCAGTCTCATACTCTGGAGATTGATACCGAAAGAGAATGATGAATTTTATTAGGTCGTCTCTGGATGAGATAGTCAGTTGCCTTCATGACATATTCTCCTTTTCCCCCAAGCCTGCTGATACCACCTGATAAATATGAAAGCCAAGTCAGAGACGGGGTGCCTAGAGGCAGAGCAAAGAAAATTCAGGGCATTCTTCCACCAGGACCATCAAACTGACAAGGAGATAATAATGCAGCCCAGGGCTGCAGAGGTTCTGCTCCATGAGGACTTGAAGAATTCTTATGAGACAACCCCACTCAGTCCAGATCCAGGGAATCCCTGACAAAGTGCTTATATAGATCTGTGTTGTAGGGCCCATGGAAAAGGAGGTCAGCAGAGCAAAGCAATTATGCATACTTAGTGTTTCTTCACTGAAACTGGATGAATATTTTATCCTTGAACATTCACCTTTGAGGAAATATGAACTTTCTCTGCTTTGGGCCATTTTCATCAAGAGGATTCACCTGAAATGAAAAAAGAATATGTTTCAATTCTCTGCATCCCTTTGTAGAACCATTTTTGTTTCAGGGCCTTAGAAGTAAGGCTGAAGAAATAAAATTAAGACTTACACAACTGACTGTAATGACTCTCTATTTAGCAGCCCAGCCATGAAAACTTGTCAGTGATATAGAGAACATGATTCCATATCTGAAAATCTTTCTACCTGGAAAACTTATTCTGCAGCAGGATGAACAAACGACTATCCATTAGCACAAAAAGCAAAAGAGGTGGGGTATTTTTGGGTAGAAATTTTGCTTAGTATTCTTTCTGTGCAAATTATTTTAATATCAGAGCAGGTATTGGAATCACCCTGAAAGTGACTGTCATAAACATTAAGATGTAGAGTAATTGTCTCATTGATCTAAAAAGTACTTAAAAAAAATTACGTGAAGAAAAGCTCTGTTTGCAAGAGATGTTAAGGAGCTGATACCAAATTTATGATATTCCTGTGGTTAAAGCTCTCACGTGGGATGAGCAGAGCTAAGTTTAGATATACTCTTTGCTGGTTTCAGAGTAAGAAGGCAACTGTAAGTTCCAAAGTAGCAGACCATGTCGTTATTTATGTTTCTTAATGCACAGTGATGTAATACATACATTTAAGACCGAAAGAACATGATCACAAAACATCCTCTAGCAGGCTGACTGGATTCTTCTCTTAGAAGATGAGATGGATTTCTTATTCTGTGAGACAGAGGAAGAAACTAGTCCTAGATCTCCAGATCCAAGTACTGGGGTAATGAAAAATACATCAACTTTTTGTTTACTACTGGAATTACTACTAATATTTTTCAGGTAGTATGTTCAAATATCCATACTTTAATGTTGCTACATATCCTATTTTTAAAACATCCTGTTTCTCACTGTATATTTTTTTGGTTTTAAGTGATAACACCTGTTACTTAAGCATTTGCCTTCTATATTAATATGAAATTGGTAACATCTTTGACAATTGCACTTAACAGACTGTAATTGCAAGACTTGTGTTAGCACCTGACTATGCCTTTAATCAGGTTCATAAGAACAAAATTATCTTATGTTTTCCATACATCCCAAAGTTGCACACTACAGCACAATTTGAAAGACGAAGTTCTGGGGAAGAAAGGTGTACAAAATTTCATGTGAGTAAACAGGTATAACCTGTGGAATTCTTATATAAAAAAAATCCTCACAAATAAATCTCCAAAAATTTACTAGGCAAAGATAGTACTTTTGGCTTCTTTCTCTTATATAGATCTTCAGAGAATAAATGATATTTTCCCCACATAATTATATGGGGAAGAAGGTCTTTAAAAAGAAAAAAGAAGTCTTAGAAATTTTACCTGAATGTATCAATCAATTGCAATGGAGTCTAATGAAATCCTACAGCAGTGCCACTACTACCAGCAATAGCCCTGCTAAGTAAGACTGCGCCCTAGGCTGAGGCAACTTGTGATGGCCAGCAGCCTCAGATCAGATGACAAATAGTTGACAGCAATGTTAGGATCACCCACTACATGTTGATTTCAGCTGTAGACCTGGAGGTGCTTTTATATTGATGGGCAGCTAGGAAGACAACAAAAAAAGGAAAAAAATAATGGCAGCAAATAATTTGAATAAATTTAAATTAAATATGCCTTTATTCTTTACCAAAAAATGGTCAAAAATAATATTCTTATTTTTGGGTTTGAGTTTTTATGAATCTTCTAAATTTATTTTTGAGAAGTGAGAATTCTTTTCTGTTTTTGTGTAATGTAGTAGAAAGGGGAAAGGGAAAACATAAGGAAATTCCCTATCAAGATGGAATAAAATATGTTGGTTTTTAAAATATATTTGTCTTTCATATGTACTTTTTTCATTATATCAAGTATGGATTTGTTTTTGTGGTGGGTTGACCCTGGCTGGATACCCAGCAGAGCCATTCTATCTCCTCAAGGGAGAAAAAATAGGGTTCCATTTCAGCAGAGAATTGCAAGGGAAGCATAGAGGTGGAAGTCATCTGTTTGCCTACTTCTATGAAAAGCTGGATAAAAAATAATGAAGTCGAAACATTTACAATCCTATGAGACGTATGACATAACAGGCATCTCAGAAACAGGATCAGAGTCAGCAAAATACTGGAATAGCAGGAAACAAATGGTACTGAAATGAGAGAGAAGGTGTTATATGGAGCCATGACATTGCACATTAAAGACGTGAAATAAGGTAAACACTTTAACTGTGAGTTCAAAGACCGGAGTATTCCCATAACTAAAGCAAAGGTTTGATTAGGCACAGCATTAACAGTACCACACTATCAACTACTCAATCAAGTAAGTTGCAAGTGAAACGTTAATGTAAAATGTAATAGCTCAAAGCAAAAGTACAGCTATAAAGAGAGAATCCTGTTACCTCCATGTAAACTGGATAATATCCTGGTAAGGAACAATGTAGGGAATAAGCAATTAGATAACATACATACCTGCTTATTGTCATTCCTAATTAAAAAGTTCACAAGTAAAGAAACATCTCTTAATTTAGGCCTGAGCTGTAAACTCAGCCACATTGAGAAAAACCTGTTTGTAATAGAAAATTACATAAATTTTAATATTCTTTAAAGATTAAAATGTCCCTTCAGAATCTTTCCCAGTAATATTTAATTTTAAGAAAGAAAATTGCATCAAAGCCAAAATGCTTATGAAAAGCAGCAGCTAAAATGTCAGCGTCCTGGAGGCAGCAACTGTGGAACAGGGAGATCTATGTTATATAGTTTCCAAAGGCTTTCAACAATATCCTTCACCAGAAGGGTAAGACAGAAGATATCTGTTATGAGATGAGGGGAAAGGTCTCCCCGTGGATAAATAACTGGATACACACTGGAAACAAAATGGGGGTAAACAGTGCTTTTGCACTGAGGTCAAACCCTGTAGTGCCACAGTGATCCGTGCTGCAGCCTCTGCTGTTTGACAAGCTTGTAACTGACCTGGAGAGAGGGTCAATAGCAAAGGACGCGGCTCCCTGATGAATATGAGTTATTAGCAGCAGCAAAGATGAAAGTTGATTGAAGAATGGCAAAGGACAGTACAGTACTGTGTGACTGGACACTACAAAAGAAAGAAATTCAGTGCTGACAAATGTAATGTGGTGCATACTGTGGAAAAAAAGAATCCTAAAGAGAAAGGATTGGTCTGAGTTGGCTATTGCCACTCATTAATGGAAACTTTAATGGCAAATAGAATTAGTATTTTATTTACCAGGGTTTTCTGCTGTTAAACATATTCATAAGTTATTGGGAAACAGAATGAATAATGAGATGTCAAGCTTTGTTAGTAATAAAAAATTATTCACATAGTTAAAATTAAAATCGACTGCAAAATACTACAGATGACTCTCATGACAATAAAATGGTAAATGAAATTCATTGTTGATAAATACAAAATAATTTTCAAGGGGGAAAAATACCAAATGCATTCTAATTATACACACAAAGTGATTGGCTCTAAATTAGCTTTCAGTATTCCACAAGGAAATTGTGTACAGTTTTCTAAATGTCAGTCTGGCGCTGAATAGCAATTTAAAGAACAAATAGAATGTTGAAATTATCAGAAAGACAATAAAGAACAAGATGAGAGATGTGACTCTGCCATTGTATAAACCTCTGGAACAGTCACAGTGTAAATGCTGCACTCTCTGTCACTGAGACAAGGGCAGAGTGGGACCCAACAGGGCTGTGAGGTCAGTCAGAACAGAGGGAAAGCTACCAAGGAGAAGCTAAGTAAAGAAGATATGACTGACATCTATAAAACCACCAATGGAATGAAGAAGCTTCTTCCATTTTTTCACGGCATTATGTGAAAGATATAAGCCAAAAGCAAGGCAGTAGGAGAGGGCCTGGAAAAAAGTCCTGTTGTGGACTAAATTATAACTGCAGCTTCAAGTTCATCATATACTTGTAACATTGACTCCCAGAAACCAGGAAGGTAGAGATGGAAAGTGTATTTTCTCTGTTTTAAATAACCTTTTCCTTTGACGCTAGCACTGATTAGTATCAGAGACAAAGCACTGGGCTAAACAGGTTTTTGGTCTAATCTGGGACACCAATCATAAAGGAAATGCGGGGTTGAAGCATTATTACAGAGACACATAGAAGAAATTTCTTGCATCTAACTTTGGACAAACCACTCAGAATGGCAAAACTTCTCAGGTGGGAGGTCTATCTTTGGAGGAGTTAACCTACATGCTTCTCTTGAAGATTATGTTTAAATATTTCATATATATATATATATATAAATAGAATGGGTACAGGAAGATTCATCATTTATTACCTATTAACACTAGTTTTGGGCTTCCTTTCTGAAATGTTACAAAATGACAAGTTTTCAGTTTTCTGTGTTTAGGGCAGATAAATTTGAATCCAGCTACTGCATTGAGGTTTCAGTGATACTTGGATTTGTGCTTCAAGACTCTTAACTAGGTCAGGCTCAGCACATAATTGATTAATTTCATGAACCTGTATTTTCATTTCCTAAAATGTTTTAATTTATTTTTCAATCTCACTTGTCATCTATTTATTGTTTCCATTAATAGAATTTGTATCATTTTACATCTCAAAGCACCATAAAATAAAAGTTGTAATAAATTAAATTAAACAAGCAGTTAACAACAATTTGACCATCTGATGATTTTTCAGAATTTGGTGTAATAGCTTTGATCCAGTTTTTGGTATGAATGACACTGAAGGATGATGCATAAATTCCACTATGAGATTTTTATTCTCCTTCTAGTCGATTGCAGGTGCACTGAGATAGTTGTAAATGCCAAAATACAGAATTAGAAATCTAATGTTTATTCTCATGCAGCTGTTTTTTCCTCACATTCCAATATTTAAAGAGTTAACATCCATTTAAGTGGATTTAAGTGGAGTATTAGCAATATTTCAGGGGAGTATTTTCAAGATTTGAATCGAAATTAAGCAATATCTGGTCAGTTGCTGTTTTTATCGACATTTAGGGACATCAAAGAGTAATATCCATCAAATTTCTCATGGCATAGGAAGGACATTCCTTCATGTGTAGAACATGTTCACATAATGTTGCATTTTTAAACCTCACTGCATCCAAGAGAAGGAAATATTGTTGCAGTAGGTGAAGGCCACTTTATTGCTGACCTAAAAGATCAACAGAATTTTCACTCTCTCCTTTCAGCCATAAAAGCAGAGTGGGCATCTTGTCATGCATTGAAAAACCATATACTGTCAAGTTGAGGGAGCTAATTGAGGAAGTATTTTGAATAACTCTTTTGAAGTAAGATGAGAAAGAAAAGAATAAAAGAAAAAAGAAAGTTGAAGGTTTAGAGGCATATTAACACTTGAAGTAACATGTTCTAAAGGGCCTGTTTTCTGGAGCTAATCGATGCAGAACTTGTGCCAGCTTGAACAAGATAAAATATTATTTACAAAGGTGAATTCCAGTTCTAACTCTGCTTTCTTTCCAACAGTTGGATTTTCTGGGCCCAATTCCTCATTTAGCTAAATCATTATAAATGGAAAATGACTCCAGAAGAGAAGAAAAGACTGTTTAAAGGTCACCTCAAAGCCACCTGATACAGTCTTTGGAAATAAACTCCTACAATTGTTTTGCACCTATTAGAAAGTGTTTCATAGTTCATGAGGTATTACAATAGCCAGTAGCAATGAATATCTATAAAAAGGATGAAAAATGGACTAAATTAGTCTAAAACAAAAAGAATGCCAAGATAATCTCATGAAATGGTGAGTCATAAATAAACGGGGGATCCAATCAGAAGTCAATGGACCAAAACTGATATTTCAAAAACAGACTATTCAACAAAGAGAATAAAGAAAGGGTTATGCACTATTATTCACTCTTTTTCCTTCAGTGCACTCTCTGAACAGAGTGAGGCATCTGCTCTCATTTGCACTGATGCTAAGGAACCTATAATGTTCCTATGCTGAGCTTATCTTCTTACCAGGAGACTTTAAAATTGTCTCAAATTTGGAGGCAATAGATCTAGTGTATCAAAAGATGACTTCTTAGCAGAAAGGTAATTCACCAAGTTACAGTCAGTCCTTCACTTGATATTCTGATCTTGTTAAAGAAATTCAATAATTGCAACACCTAAACTAGCATATTTATTATGCCTGGGAGAATGCTGAATTAATGAATATTGGATGACTTAGAAAAATGGACTCTTGCTTTGCCTTCCCTACTCTTTTGATTTCCCTTCTACCTATGTACTCTCCCCATACATGTTTTTCTGTCTGCCTCTTTTCATCCTGCCTTAGGAGAAATTGGGCTTGCCAACACCAGAAGAAAATTCTAGATGAGACAGAACTCAAAAAGGAAGACAAAGAACTCTCACTCAATCAGAAAACTGACTTTGTTGACAGCAAAAGCAGGCCAGAATTCACAGAAGCCACTGATACATGTTTACCAATCCGTAACATAAATCTATGAGGGACAACTTATTCTACAGCTATTGACAAAATCCTATTTTTTCTCATATTTTCTTCATGTTCCCTGTTGTTTTCCTTCTTTCTACACCTGTTTTGGCAAATGAAGGAAATAACTAATATTTGTATTGATCTACTGCAATCTTATAGAAAGAACATTTTCTTCCTGTCTGAAAAATTTTACTTGTTGAAGGGAATGGTAGAGCAATTTTGGTGGGCACCTGGCATCCACCCAGGGTCAACTCGCCATAAGGCATAAATCATGCTTGTGGCTTCCAGAGTGATGTTGTACTTGAAAAGATTTTAGAAATTGTAGTTTTCAATTCAGTGGTTACATGTCTGATTAATCCTTCTTTATGTACCTTTGTCTTTATTGAAGCTCTTGATTTTAAAAGCGTCGAAAATGAATGACAGGCTCATAAAATTCAGTAGAATTAGCCTAAGATCTGTATTCTCTCATTCCTTCACCTGCTGAATAGGATTCTATGTTTTTCCATGTGGGAAGAATGTTTTGAGACATGTCATAGATGCATTAGAGAACAGTCAAGTCCATTTTGTAAGAACAGAATTATTAATATAAATAAATACTCTTTCAAAGGAGTGTGGTCTTGTCCATATATTTAGTCAAACAGTGACCAGAAATTTAAAACAATTTCATACAGAACAACTGGTCTTTGTTCCTTTTGACATTGTTTTCATCAGGTGGACATTTTTCTCTCTTGTTTATTACAACTGTTTTCTCTGCTCTAGGTGCTGATAATTTTATAAAACAGTCAAGAAGACGTTTCAGGGGAAAATGTGAGGTGATTTGTGCTCAAAATACAGCAGTAAAAGGAAGATACGTAAGTCGGAAGTCGGGGGGGGGGGGAGAAAAGCTGTTTTAGCTCTTTTTCCTCTAATTCTTTTGCTGTTAGTAATCATGGGTTCCAGGAGGGGAAATAAAAACAAATAAAAGAGAGTATTTTGTTGTAGAGCAGTGGTCTCTTTAAACACAGAAACTAGTGATAAGCTTTTTTTTAAAAAAAAAGTGCTTTTATTTGCTGCATGTGTTCACCTTTCCAATGTCTTTGGATGAACCACAATCCCAAATCAAATATTGTCATGCATTATTAAATTAAGTCAATTATATGTCAAACAGATGACGTTATGCATTAAATTTGTGCTGATAGAGACTGCATTTTTAGAGGGCAGTCAACATATTAAATTCTAAAAAGAGGCAATATATTTTTCTGCTTGCAGATCCCTTTGTAATTCACTGGGATACATTATATAGAAGTTCCCTCATGCCAAATACAACCCTAATAATTTACAAGGAAATGTAGTGATAAAGAATTCAGAGAACTGAAGGAAATACAAATCCATTATCAACTTTAGACATCAGGCTGTGTTGGCAGTTTTTAATTCTTCTAAAGTTTATTCCACTTCTGTTTTTAATTTACCTTCAGTTTTCACTGCCCCACGTGACACCCTCCTGACATCCATATGTTATTGCTATTTAAAAAAAAAAAAAGCCTATTAGAGCCCAGTAGCTCTTCTCTCTAAACTCTAAACTCTCTCTAAACCTGTTTAGTATCTTCTACATGCTTACCAGGTGCTTATTCTTAAATTTGAGAGGGTATCTAAGCGGCAACTTTTCTGATTCTCACCTTATGCTGCATCTGACCATCTGTGCAGAGATTGTTTGGAATGTCCCTGATTTCTCAACCCACCAGACCCCACACTCAAAGTTAAGTTTACAAAATAAATCTTCAAGTTGCCTGGATTATTGATTAAAAGGAAAAAAAAAGAAAGTAAAAGGTCAGACTTGCAGCCATATGGTAAATTCTTGCCTAATAGTGTCATGAAAATAGTCTTTTTGAAGGGTAAACTAACCTTTCATAGGTTGTAATTACTGTGCTACACACAGAAAATTCCCTTGTATATGTTATGGATATGAGCCTCTTCCAGATGAATAATGTAAATGTTTGCTTGGAAAAGTAGGGAGATCCACAACTCTGTTCTCCTGGGCTTGTTGCAGATATGACTTCATCCACAGCTAAGGCTTTCCTTCTAAAACATTCCCTCTGTCCATTACTTATTTGTATTGTTTAATATTTGTTTGATATCATTTTCCAAGGGAATATATCTTCATGTAAAGTCTTCCCTTCCCTTCCCTTCCCTTCCCTTCCCTTCCCTTCCCTTCCCTTCCCTTCCTTCTTCTCGTTGTAAAAAAAATCTGTTCAAAATAAATATATGTTGCAACTTCAATTCCTATTTACACACACTTGAATATATAAACAAAACACACTGATGATGTCAAATTCATGGGAGTAGGGCTGATGACAGAATCTGATCCAAAACAACTGAAAATTGTGGTAGCTGCTAGTATCACACAGAGGGTTAAGTACGTCTCAGGCTTATGGAGTCCTGGATAAAGGTAAGTGCATTAGCTTTGCTTTGGTCTTTTGGGAATAGAAACAGATTGGCCAAATGACTTTTGTAAGTTCTTTCAGTAAGTCACGAACAGTCGTGGAAAACACAGTACAGGGCCAGCCAGCTTTTAAGTTTAAGGCCAGACAACACATACTACTTATCTTAGCTGATAGTTGATTTTCAAAGACACACTGGAAACAGTAACCCTTCCCTTAAGGCTCATATACGTTGTCTGAAATGAAAATTTTTCCTAAATATTGAAATTTAAGTGCTTTTTTAACATTTTATTTGTCTTTATTTTCAACATACACTATTAGCAAGGTTATTGCCAGCTGTCTCTGAACAGCTAACTTGGCAATATACTCACTTTTGGTTTGGACCCCAAGCTGAGAAAAGCCGCACCTCAAGTATGCTTCCTGATTTCCTAGGAAGACAGCTGGACTTGTAAGCTGAAGTTATTCCTTTTTTATTTCTGGTCAGAAATGACGCAGAATGTACCACTAAAGAATCTGCCTTTGGTTTGATCCCCAAAATCACCAATACAACATTAAGCTGATTTTTGGGAGAAAAGTCAGTAGTAGAACTACTTCTACTGGAAGATCAGGAGGAAAAACAAAATTTACCCCAACAATTTAGAAATCATAGGGGTAAAAAAGAATACGTGAAATATTTCAAAATTATTTAATGAGGAATTGCAGAGTTAGGACAGGAAAACAGTCCTGTTTGACTGAAGACAATGCATTTGTTTCTTCCTTTTTTTTTTCCTACTCTCTGACTTGAGGCTGGAAACCAAACCCCAAATATATTACTGAGGCTTCCAGATGTGGTTAACAGACAGTATCTTGCCACTTGCAGAAAATGACTGCTATTGCCTTAGGGAATCTCAAGGGCTGTCCAGAAACAGACAGGAAAATTAAGCAATTTACAAACAGTGGTCTAGATACTGGTTTTGGATCAAATTCATTTTATGTAATGAATTCTACTCAAAGCCAGCAGAAAAGATTTAATCTTATTAGTACAATTTCTTGATAAATTGCACGGTTTTAAATTGCAAATGATGATGTTAAAATGAGGAGTGACTTCCAGCAATGTAGTGAAAAACTGTTAGCAAAATGAAAACTCAGTAAATGGCTCCATTCTCTGCTGTCACCTTTCTATATGGACACAATAGATTTATACAAGGAGGCTTTTTCTACTTCTTTCCTTGTATAGATTTAGTGATCAGAAAGATTTTTTTAGGAATGAAATAGATTTATTATATTTTAATTTGGTGAGAAAAATATGTTTTTCTCTTTAGAGAATGATTTCTTATCTCTTTTGACCTTGTGATTTTTTTTAAAATTTTATTTTAAGGGATAAAACAAGGTAAGTAAAACTCATTTCTGTCAGCAGGCATTCATTGAGACGTGTTCAAGGCTCTTCATATTCACCACTACTTTTTTCTTTCTAAAAGCCAAAAAGGTTCAATTTACTTTACAAGACAATCATCTGTTAGTCTTTGCAGGTTTTGATGCTAGAGAATGGGTTTAAAAACAACAAAGTCGCTAATCTCTGAACAAAACAATTGAAGTTATCTTAGCAGGCCATGACCTGCTAAGTGGTGAACTAATTTAATTGCACTCCTACACTAACTATAAACTCTGTGTGCATGTGTGAAAGCAAGTGTGTGTGTGTGCTGAAGAACTAATCCTAAAAAGCAATTAAATAGTTAATGGAACTCCCCACTGCATGTATTTCTATCTTTGACTTATGATTCTATGATATTTCAAAATGTTAATCCTTATCTTCCTTATTCACTTTGTAATTGTCCTCTTATTACATTGCATGCACTTTATTTTTATAATGACCTTTATGCTCTGAAGGAGCAGAGGAGTTAGTTTCTTCCCCAGAATCACAAGAATGAATAGTGCTTTAAATAAATGATCCAATCTAGATCAGTTGCAGATGCAAATGAAGATCCTGTATCACTAGTTGGTATTATTCAAATAGCCACACGAAATCTTTATCTCTCTAAAGACCCTTTCCTGAGCTACTGCTTTTCAAAAGTTCTTTTGTCTATTTACTTACAGGCTTCTCATTTTTTTTTTTTTAGTCATTGTCTCCAGGGTATATTTTGTCCAGAACCATGCATTTTGATACATTGCATCTAACTTTGAAGGGCAAATGCACATAAACCGGCAAAACTCAGGGAAAAAGTGAAAATCAGACGTGCCTGTTACACTGACAGTGTACTCAGTCCAGATTTTCTCTAATACTTTCTGAATGAATTGCCCTTCTTCCCACTCTGTCACCTAAAATGCTTCTCTCAAGTTCCTCAATAAAATGTTCCACTTTAAATTGTAGTTTCTCTGCCTTGTAGAACATTATTTAGCACAGCTCAGTGGAGGGACAAGTTTCTGTAACATGTGGCACAACTGTGGTTTGGCAAAGGTGTGCTGACGTGCTTCTGCTTCCTCAGCAATGATTCAGGTTTGGAGCCTTTCACTCCTGTCTCTGCCCATTGATTGGCTTAAGAGCTATCTGACACAGTGGAAGATTTGTAGAATCATTCCTTGGTGTGTGTTTGTGTGTGTCTGTATTGTAACACAAGAATTAGATCACTCAAGCTTTTGTGTGTCTTTGGGGTTTTTGTTAGCTTTTGTTTGTTTGTTTTGTGCTTTAGTTCAATTTTTTTTATTCTTTGAATTCTTTATTACACAAGCAAATATTATTCTGCAAAAATACAAAAGCATTTTCTATTTCAAAGACTGTAATTTTAAAGTAAGTTTGTTAACGAAAAAGTCTAGTGCCCTCCTTCCCCCACCCCTTCAATCTAATTCAAACATATGTCTGGACTTCGCTCAGATTTTCCAATGTCATTTCTACTTCGGAAGAAACCAAGTAAAAAATATTCCTTACCAAAGAAAATGTTTAATATTTGGTTATAAGTAAAACCAGGAGGTTACAATGAAACCCGAGCTGAGTGAACTGCTACTGCAAAACCTCAAATGGTGGAAACCAAGCCTCAATTTTTGCATCAAAATAGCAAAGCAGCTGGGTTTCACTTGAAGAGTTTTGAATCCTTTTGGCAAAACTTCTCCTGTTCTCTATATTGGCTCCTATATGTGCTCATATATATTCCTATTCCGAGCAATAAACACATTCTTTCCCTCTGTACAGAACAACTTTAAACCCCAAGGTTGCAGATTCTGAATCCTGACATTTTGATATTTTATCTCTGTGGCAGATGGGATGGTTGGTGAGCTACAAACCATGGATTCATATGTGCCCTACCCCATCTTCAGAAGGGTTTAAGACTTGAATGTGTGTCAGTCATCTGCTTTCATCTAAGTCCAGCACACTCTTACCCGGTCCTTGTTATTGCTCTTCCTTTTCTGGGCAGCTGAATCTCAGCCTTCAGATGCAGCCCCAGGGAAGGACAAGTTGGGTGTGTATGGAAAGGCCACTGCTGGGGCCTCTCATGTTCAGGGATGTACCTGAAGTGTTGTCTCCAGGGAAAAAATGTTCTCTGAAAACTCTTCAGACACACAGTCTTCAGCCACAGAGGCCTGATTTTGAAAAATAGTAGCTTAATCTTCCATTTAAATAGTATGTTCTGTCAGTGCAGGGTCCCTCTAATTTAGGTTTGCTTTGATGGCCCTTTTTGTGATTCACAGGGTAAATCTTAAATGTTATTGATTTTCAAAACTATGTGAATGACCATTTAATGTTCAGAAAAAAATGCTATGTTGAATAGACATCTGCACTTAAAATTGCAAAAGACCTCTAGGTATTAAGATGTAGAGGTGGATTTATAGCCTGTTAAGTCCTGCCTGAATTTTTATAGCTATAGTTAGCTTTTTGTCCCATTACTTATTCTAAGTAATGAAATATTTTCATTATTTTACTGGTATATTTTCACAATCTTTTAAAATAGCATGGTCTAAAAGATTTTCATGATGGTTAAGGTTAATTTTTCCTTTTCCCTCTTATTCCTCATCTCTCCTTAGCTTCTCTAGTCCTTTTATCAACTGCTTTATTTTTTAGTTGTTTTTCTCCTACTTTTTTCCCTAAAAAGTATTTCTTCACAAAAAACTTTTTTTTTCTGAACGTTTTTTTTCATTGGTTCATTTGGTTTATTTTGTGGTTTTAGTAATGGTTACAAGTGGAGAAGAGAGAGATGTTTTCTTTGAGAAACCTTTAACTAATTTTCAGTATCTTTCTTCCTGTTGTCTGTGTCCTAAACATATGCTTGTAATTCCAAATGTCAAAAATATTAAAATTCTATCTGACCTTAAATTCCTAAGGGAGATTGAAACATTATAAAATCAGAGGGCAAGCAGAACTGCTGGTGCTGTTTGTGATGACAGCATAGTTTAATCTAATTCATTAAATGACGTTTCATCTTACAAGGGCCAGACGTGAGAGTAATGTGGAGCAAAACAACTTTAGAAAGAATAAGAAGGAGAAATTACAATATGATGAGAATAGCCATGAATCCTCATTCACTGCAGGAAATCAAACAATTTTTTGTTCAAAATTCTGGTCTTGCCTAACAGCAGGAAGTGCACAGAGGTAAATGCATCCAAAATTTGGGAAATTTGTGTATGGTTACAGACCATATTTGCACTATCCCACCAACAAGTGGAAACAAGGTATGGGGAAAGGCAGATGTCCCTCTCTGTCCAGGATAGTTTAGGTGTAAGTTTTCTGTCCTAGAAAGTCTTGTAAACTCTCAGAGAAGAGGTCAGAACTTGAAAGTTTAGAAACAGATGCAAACTTCAGAGCCATTGGTAGTCTCCATACATCAGACTGGATGTGTAAGAACAGAGTGATATAACCATTTCTCCTTAAAACCAACTACCTTTTTTCTCTGTTGGGTGTGAGTGAAAGTGATGCAGAAGTTAAATCTGATCCATGCTGTGAATAAGGAATGTTTTTGAGCTGTGAACTAGTACGGAACATTTACTGTTGGCTGCCCATAGACCAAGAAACATCCCTTTGAAGAGCATTACATAATCAGGGAATCAAACAATTAGGCTGGAAAAGATGTCTGAGATCATCAAGTCCAACCTATGACCAAACCATCATGTCACATGGACCGTGGCACTATGCGCCACGTCCAGTCTGTCCTTAAACACTTCCAGGGACAGTGATTCCACCACCTCCCTAGGCAGCCCATTCCAATGTCTAATCACCCTTTCTCTGAAGAAATTCCTTCTTATTTCCAACCCTAACCTACCTTGGTGCTCTCGTCCTGTCCTAGTTGCCTGGGAAAAGAGGTTGAATCCCACCTGTTTACAACCTTCTTTCAGGTATTTGCACATTTATTTCAAAACTGGGGAGAAGAAATCTTCAGAACTGGGAGGACCCAAACTTACACCCATCAAAAATACCTTGGACTTTTCAAAAACTGTTAATCCTAGTTTTTTATTCAGCAAGAAATACTAATTTATGTCTCTTTGCTAGTGGAAAAGTACTGTAACTAGAGATTTTTCTAAAATGCAGCCTGAAACAAGGTTTGCTTTGAAACAAGGACTTTTCCCAACAGCAAAGCTGAATAAAAGTTTTCTTATGGAACCTCTGGGAAGAGTCTTATAGATAGGACTCCATTCTGAAAATCATACTCATCTCTGTAAATGCAGGGGATAAAAAGTGAAAATGTAAGACTGTCTCTTTGTTCCTCTCGCTCCGCTATACAGCAGTGCCACAGATCATAATAGCTACAGACAAAAAAAATTTTTTAATTCAGACAGTACTTCCCACTTTCCAGGAAATTTCCCACATTCTTTCCATTAGGACTTTGAGATGAATTTTGCATATACATTTTGGTATAAAGGCTTGATTTTTGCATTAAAAATGGCTGTGCACTTAAGACTACCTACCTATTACCTGAAGGGTAGGGAAGAAAAAGAAGAGAACTGGTGGAAAAGAAAAGATTACCCAAAGGTATGTGAACCTTGCTGTGGAATAATGGGTAAATTAGATTCTGTTCGTTAATCCTTAGTAAAAATTGTTTGAGGATTATATAAGAAATCTGCACAAAAAACAATACTCCACAGCATTACCATAATAAAATTAAACATACATAAAACTTCTATCTATGATACTATCATCATGCCATTTATCACGAAAAGCAAGTATAGCTTCAGTTAAAACAGTCTATTCATTGTGAGAGTCAGCTGACTGTTACGTACTTTCTACAATATATTGCCCACTGAAATAGTGGATTTAAGGTAATTCTTTCCTCTCCAAATATATACTATGAACCACATTAATCAAATTAATTCCCACATAAAATGTTTTCTCTTTTTTTTTTTTTTTATTTTTAGTGATTGTTTTGGGTTTTTACCTTTAAAATGTATGGCACAACAGGAATTATTTTTGCATGCTTGTTTGTACAATTTCAAGTCTTAAGTGGAAACAGAAGTAGAGGCCTACTGCAGAACCCAAATCATGATCTGAATTTCGTTTGGACTGAACCTTTAGAGAACTTGTTAGGAGATGTATGGGTAGAAAACAAAGTGATTTGTAAGCTTTGCTATGAAGTCAATGGCTAGAGGAAAGCATTTCAGTATTTTGTTACCAAGAGGTAAAATCCAAGGGTCACTATAAACGTTTTATAGGATATAAATTTTAAAATCAAACAGGACTTCATACTTTTTGGGCAATGATAGCACACTAGATGAAACTCGCAGTTGGCAGAAAAATAGAAGGATAAGGGCAAATAACTCAAAATGTAGCAGAACTGTAGAATACAGAAACTTACAAAAAATATAACTCTTGCCTTGTAGGATGTGTAGGACAGGCAAAAACCAAACTAAATGCAGGTATATATAGAATGCGAAGCTTAAATAATTAGTGGTGTTATGAACTTTTGTCACTAGTTATAGTTTGTTTCTTGCAGCCATCTTAAAAGCCATAAATTATCCTTTGAATAAATAGGTCAGACATCAGACTGCTTGCTCTCCATAAATCACAAATTAAAAGGTTAAAATCAATTAATTAAAGATGATAATAATTATAGTACATAAAAGCAGGATACCTAACATTGTAGAAAGTTTTGAGTAAGGCAGTAAGTCTAATGAAAATTAAATAATTTTTTTAAAGAAACTGAATAATTCAGTGATGATTGAAAAACGACTGATTTCATTTGGATACTGGGAGGATGAGTTGACTTGTGTTCCTATTCCAAATACAAAAATGTGTCCCTTAGAAGAGCACTTCCTTCTGTGTAGTTCCCTGTTTACTGCATGAGGGCATTAAGAAATAAAATAGAATAGATAATTTGTCTTTGCAAAGTTTAATACCAAAGTCTAGCATCTATTAACTAGCATGAGAAGTAAAGAAACTGATGAAATAGGAAGACATGAGTGTTGCTGCAGTACCTGGGACAGAGAGATGCAGCACACACAAATCCAGTGAGAAAATGGAGTGAGTTTTATTATTTACAGTTTCTGCTCATATGTGCTAAAATTCCATAGGTGACTGGTCAGCGGCCACCCACCTCCTGGGGTGACTGGCTGAAGTCCTACAACACCCAATTCCAAACACTCTCTGCCTTAAACCCAAACAGATCAGGAAAACAGCAAGTGTTCAGATACTATTTACAAAAACCATCTTATTGTTTTCATAGCTTGCATGAGAAAGGAGAGATTCTCATGGGTTACTGCAAGAAGCAGGGAAAACCTTCTGCTAGCAGCTTTTCAGTATCCACACAGCAGCATGGCTTTTCACATCCTACTTTCTTTCTCTTCCATGTGGAGTCTTTGAGATGTGAAAGTAATCTAGGATTTTTTAATCTCTTACTCAATAGGAAACATCATGTTATATTAGAACCCTTCTGATATTACATTCTGGACTGCTTAAATCTATGTGGAAATAAAACATAATGGGCAAAAAATCCCCCACATTTAAAAGTAACATTGGAGCCCAAATGAAGTCATAGAGAGTACCAGATACTAGCCAGGATCACTCTATTACATGGCTTCAAAGGCCTTTAAAGCCTTTGAGGAGACCACTTCAGCTTTCCCCTGGTTTGCTTCCCCCACATCAGTGCTAAGGAAACACAATCTTGCCATTAGTCTGTCTGCTGATTTTCCAGTGCTAAATTTTCTTAGTGACCTCCATCCTTTGATTTCATTTCAACATCAAGCTTGTGCTAAGATTGAAAGAAGAAAGTATAGGTACAGTGCCTGTTCCACCCTCACCTAATATGTCATATATATATATATGTATACTGAATTGTCGAAGTAACATTGAAAATTCAGAAGAATTTGGGCCCTACACTATTCTATGATGGGTCTCCTCATGATACCATAAAACCTCAATGATGTCAAAAGAATTCTAAAATATTCTCCCTGGAGGGTAAGTACAGTGGGATAAGGAGCATTTTTACCATGAAAATATTGTTTATTTTCTGTCAAGTAGTGGCAGAATTGAGATACTAAAGACTGAAATACCAAAGCACAGGAGACATGAGAAAACTCCCCTGCTCACAGAAATTATTTAATATTTTTGAAGAAATTT
Source organism: Machaerirhynchus nigripectus (assembly GCA_013397975.1). Classification (NCBI taxonomy): domain Eukaryota; kingdom Metazoa; phylum Chordata; class Aves; order Passeriformes; family Dicruridae; genus Machaerirhynchus; species Machaerirhynchus nigripectus. The sequence continues at coordinate 74,899 of VZRQ01004832.1, read as the reverse complement.
TGAGAGGGATGAATATAATACCTGCATAATTATCTACCCCTAGATGTCTCCTTTATTAATTGAGCGTATTGCATGAAAAGTTTAAATTTTGTTCTTCAGGCAGTAGAGAAATAGAATAGCGTATATTAAACACCTACTCTTTCTTTGAATGAAAACCAGAATCTTTTAAGTAAAAATAGATATGAAATTTTAAGACCTTACTTCCTTTTACATGGCTAAATATTGAAATAAATATAGACATATAACATTATGTGAAGAGGTAAGTCTATGTCAATATTTTCCTCATAGTTCATATTTCCTGTGTGAAATAAAATGTGAATCTTTGTTGATGGCAGTTACTTGTAACAACTGATTTCAATATCATAAAAGAAGCAAAAAAAGAACATAATTGTAAATAACCCACACATTTACTGACTAGATAAATATGTAATTGGAAAGAACCCTAAGATATCAGCTATTATACTCTCCATCACATACATAATCATTATGACAGTTTAATTTTTGATAGATGTTAAGCTAAACTTAGCTCCCTAGCCCATGTAATGGTCAGCAGATCTCTACAAATGTTTGCTTGAATATGTTAGCAAATGTAATGTGGGCTTTTAATAAGGGAAACACATAAAATTTGAGTTTCAGTCACTTACTTAGTCTTCAGGTTTTCCAGTACTGTGTCAGAATTTCAAAAGTATTCCAGAAAATATTGTCCCACACTTTTGGTATTGCCATTATACTCAGCTGGGCAATTTGCATAGTAAGCTATTTATTATCCGTGAGTAGGATATCAGCATTAATCATGTAGCTGCATTTGAAAAATCTAGGCTTCCTTCTTGCTACTATTCTGGTAGAGGCAAATGGATGATTGAGGAAGTGATTGTGCCTGCAAAGCAGATGCCTAAAACTCTACCAGATATTAATTATATGATGGAAGGAGTTCACAGTGATATCATTTTCTCTTTCTAAACTCTCTCTTAAATACAGGATTTGTTCAATACATTTTGCTCTTCAAAAATATTATTCTTAGAAAACTCTTTAAACTTCCCCTTTGTAAAGAGCTCTCCTGCTACTTGTGACATCAAATGACCATTTTGTCTTTGTGACACTGTCACTGTACAGAAGACTGTGATGTCACCAGAATAAGTTTTTCCTCTTAGAGGTGCTGCAGGGCTGTGGGACTAGTTATGGCTTTCACTGACCTGGATTTAGATCTGTGTGCTGTGCCTCTGGGATGACTTCACCGCAGTCAACAGTTCTGGCATTATGTGCATTCACATCACTAAATACTGTGTTGTTTTATTCCCCAGTGTGGAGGCACCTTGTGCAGCAATGTACATCTGTGAAAAATGAGCAAATATAAAATTTTACATGTATTCACATTTTACCACATAAAAATTTTATGACTTAGCACTTACAGCAGATTTCACCTTGTTTGACTTTGGTCATGTGAAAATTCAACATCTATTTTAATCTGGTGATAGGGTAATATATTCCAGGCTAAAATGATTCTCTTATGGGGCTAAAATGGACAGCTACCTGAGAGATTTGTCTCTCTCTCCACGATACACAATACTAGCTTTGATGGCAAATTAAAAGCTTGGTCTTTAATCTTGCTTAAGTTTAAGGGCCGAAAGTTGGATGGCTTAACTTGTCATCACCCTAGGCTCAGTGCACAAGGGCTGAATATGGGTAACTCTATCCTGCAGGAGTTTGAGTTAAAAACATAATGTTTAAACTTTCTTCCTGTAATATACAACAGGTGAAATTGATTATAGGAGCAGCTGAGCCACCAGCACACCTGATTTTTTTTGAACCTTGTTTTAAGAAAGCCGATAATCAAATAGTCTCTGGTCATTGGAAGCTACAGTTCACATTGAGAAGTATAAAAAATCAGCCACTAATGTGTCACTGAATTTTTTTAAGCACAGAGTCTTTATAATGCCAGACTAAAAAGTTGTTGCTGAGTCATAAGCAATGAAATAGTTCTTACATTTTTGTAAAGAAAAGAGAAAATTTCCTGAACTTGTTTATATTTTCAAAATTAAATGCATAAGAACATAGATGCGCTGAACAGAGTAAGCCTTCCAGAGACAGGAAGATCTCCTAAAGTCATACTTGGAGATCTTTCTTCTCCTCTCTGCCTTCCTAACTGGAGCTCCCTGGCCTTTGTAACACTGTAACACTAGGGAGCACACTTTCATCAGGAATTATGCTGTCTGCAGCATCTCCCGAGGCTGGGAGATAGTCAGTTCTGCACATCAGCAGTTGGGCAGCGGGCCAACCCTTGCCCTGCTGCACAGAATGACAAGGCATGCGAAGATGACAGAGCTAATGGTAAACAATGACAGATCTGTCGAGAGTCTGATGGGATGCATCTCTTGTTTGTTCATGTACAGTACAGGAATCAGAGCTATTTTGTTCGGGGTGTGCTTAGATGCCTGTTTGAACTCTTCACCCTGCCTTTTACAAATCAGACTTAGCAGCGCAATGAAGAGGGGTATTTTTGTGAGTATGAGAGACTTACAGTAAGCTTAAAACTAGGACAAGCAATTCTTAGAGAAGGGAGAATATATACTTGCTCTTCAATTTTGTTTATTTTAAAAATTCCCTTATTCTTACTGACCAGTTAACAAAACCTTATTGTGTAATTATTACTTCAAATAATCAAGATATTTATCTATAGAATTTAAAGTGCAGAAGGATAGAAAACAATTCTTTATTTGGAGTAGCTTTAGACTCAATTTTAATTATATGAGAATGAGCTACATTTTAAAATGCACTAAATTATTCCTTTCTTCAATAATTTCCAAACAAATTTATTTTCTTATTAAATCAGTATCTGCTGATTTATATTTTGATATAAGCCAAATGCGTTTATCTTGTATATTGTACCATTGCTTTTAGGGAGTTTAAAGTCTTAATTTAAAGTCTACATTACACGTTTTACACTTTTGATACACTGCTCTTTATTTCGTTATGGTGATCAAGTTTGTTTTTGCTAGGGTGAGGAGTTATGAACAGGTTAACTTTAACCTGAGTAACTTTGATATGATCACACAAAAAGATGTCTGGAAATCCTCACCATTTATACTGTAGAAAACTTTTCTTATCAGAAAAAGATACATTGCACCAGACAGTGCTAGAAATAACTAATATTAATAATAACAACAACCTCAGCAAAACAACAACAAAAACAAACACCACAAAACCTTTCCCAGATCTTCAGCTGAAGAATAGCTACCCTGAATCAGATCTGTGGTTCATACAGTCCACTTTACTGTCCTTTTCATTATCTTCATGGAAAAACTTAAGCTAACATGCAAAGAACAGCTGATAGGCAATCAGCTTAAATGCAAAACAATATTTCAAGTGTTTCAGGTGTTTCAGGCTATTGATTTTCTTTACAACATTTCTCCGTTCTTCTCCATTTATGCAACCTTGCCTGTCACCTTCTGTGTGCTGAAGTATGGTAAAACAGAACCTTAGTGGTTTGGTCTGTGCATTAAGAAGGTTGAAATATGTAGAGCAGTGTATCAGTCCTTCAGATCCTCTTGTCTTAGGGGGACTTAAGCAAGGGCAAGTTTTTTATTCTCTGGTAGAGAGCAACCCCCTCCCAAAGTTTTAAAGTTGACTGCTCAAAAAGATTCTGTGTATGAAGCAGCAGCCACCTACTGCTAAATAAAGAACTCCAGAGGTACCACATTCAATTAAAAAATTCCAGTTGAGAAATTCTGGTCTTCAGGTGGGTAATAGGGTATGTGATCATAGAATAATTAATTTCCATTAGGAGAACAGTATTAAATCAGATTATGTAGCTGTTACTTTGGGTAGAACTTGCCTGAAATGAAACTTATAAAATGTTATTCCACATAAGATCAAGTTTGGGCTGCAATTCTAGAAGCTTGACACCTAATTCAAAATACAATCAAGTGAAAATCTCAGACTATAGAGTGAATAAATGTAAACCATTGATAACATGGCTGCACGATCAAGTTTTAAAGCAGAAGTTCCCATTGATTTCAGTGCTTAAAAATCAATGCATTCTCTGCAGAGAAATAGATTCAGATTAACAATTATTTATCATAATGACTTTATGCGAGGGTAACTCCCATTTCATAAATACACACTTAGTATTCTTGTTTAATACTCTGTCTGTTGTGATATTCCTACTATTCTGTGAAGAAACCATTATCTGCCTTTACAAAGTTTCTGTTGTTTTTATGCAAAGCTATAAGGAACTTCTTGGGAGGAAGAACTTTTTGCATGGAAGAACTCCAGTCTGTGGTGTTACGGCTCTTGTTTCCCACCTGTACGATGTGTATGAGATACCAGCCGGAGGTCACAGCTACTCAGTGGGGATCCGCCACACAAGGATCTACTTGCACACTCTATAGAAGCTAGATGCTGATCTAGAAGGCTTTACAGCCTAAAAAGAGTGAAGAGTTAAAAGACAGAAAAGGTTGAGATAGCTCTGCTTCCTCGTGAAAGGTCTATGACAGAGACGGATTCAACAACTGGAACCATAAAACCTTTCTTTAAATTCAGTAAACTGTGCAGAATATAGCCAGTATTAACACTTCCTCTTGAAAATTTTTATTTAAATTCAAAACCCTAAGGTCTGGTTATTTAAGTTGTTTATGAAAAACATAGAAGATTAAATTCAAAAGGGCAAAATGCTTTGCTAGATAGTCTCCTAATTTCAGAACTCTGCCAGATTTTACCACTTTAAAGACTTTCTTGCCTTAAGAGTAAAACTCTTAAATATTTACCATATGAAAAATTCTGCTAACTGGTAGGACTATATATGCAAATCTGGAATTATGTATTTCCAAAATGCTCTAGTCACTGTACACCTGATCCCATATGTAATGAAAATTAAATTCACTGTCAAAATTATTGTTTTTGAAAGTGGGAAATATAAAATTCATTTAAATACTGTTTCATTTTCCCTCCTGTTTCCAGAAGAAATCATCAAAAGATATGCTAACTCAAGTGTGTAACTTTTGGCTTGTAAATGGTGTGTGTTTTAGAAGCTGAAGAGATATGCCTGTTTAATAATGATCATGAGAAGAAGATTTAAATACCTCTCACAAGGGAAAGGTTCTACTGCCACACATTTAGCCCACATACAAACTTTTCATTCACACGAAATAGGGAAAATTCCCAGCGTAATTCCGAGTGAAATGAAATGACTGCAGAAAGTAAGTCTAGTGTAAGGTTATGAGGAAAGGCTGCATATTTTATGAAAAAAATAACAAAAGGTCAAATTCTAACATCCTGTCATTGGTCAGTGGAAAATGGAAATTAATAATCAGTTAATTCCCAGGCTTCTGTTTTATTCCTTGGCTTCAGAAACAAACAAACAAACAAACAAACACCACTACCATGTTTTCAAAAGCGATTGTAATCACAAAATCAAATATACCATTAAGAAAAAAGATGTATTTCACCTGTCATTTAAAAAAATGGTTACTAAATATAAAAACATTCCATCAGATCTATTTTTTCCTTTTTCACTGTAGAAAAAATAATAGAACTCTATTTGGGTCATTCTGTTATACACAAATATTATCTATCATAAAAAAGCTACAGTGACTTTTATTGTTCATGTCTTCTCCAGAAATCACTTAGCATTTTCTTTGCTGTGGAAACTTGTAATAAAATGGTTATAACAGGAAAAGCTGGTCACCTAGCAATATAACCCACAGAAAAATGAACACTTCAGCACTTATTTTTTATGGGCTAGTTAACCTCATTGGATTTCTATCACTGCCAAAGCCTGACCTCCATTACTGTTGATCAGAGCTGAAATTTACTTCCATAACATATTATATTGACCACTTTAGAGAAATAAAGGAAAAACACAAAAGGCACAGAACCTACTTACTCTTATTATTGGATATATTTCTCCCCATCCCTGAGGCTTACCATTAACTGCTACATTGGGTAAACTGGAAAGCAAGTCTGTGTTCTTGCACTAAAGCCTGTCAATAATAACCTATCAATTTCCAAATGTGTAAGTGACTATCTAATAAATAAGAAAGGGCAAGCCCCTAAATATAGCAAAATCTAAAATGTGACCTACTGCCAAGTGTTAGGAGCTGAATTTCATTGGGTCTAAGTTCTGGTTTTGTAATACTGCATGCACTAGGACCTTATGTCCCTGTTGCCAGAGCAGTCATCTCTCACTATCTGATTATCAGAAATAGGCTTTGGCTGTCCTTTTATTCCCTATATGTTGACTTTTTCCTAATGTCTTAGTTATTCCACATATACATAGTATATTCTACATATACAAAATGTTTGGGAACTTAAAATGCTATGTATAAAGTACCATTATAATAGTGTAATTAAATTGAAATAGCCTGGTAGGTATATATCATAATCATGAAAAATAATTTAAAATAATTAATATTATCTCCTTTTCCTTAGAGGGAAGTAACCCTTTGTACTTGATTATCTTGAGCCATGAGCAAGGTAAATGAAATGTATGGAAACTCAAAGTGCTTCTCTAAACTCTGGTTGACTAATATGTCTTTTCAGCTTCACCTTATACTTATTTCTCAGAAATTTTGAATAAGAATTTCTGAAAAGCTAAGTACATGTAGGTTTCTAGATGTATTATCTAGGAAATGTGGTCTTAAAAATTATGTTTGTAGGACTAAAATATAATTCAAATATAGTGATACTTTCTGTTAGGACTGACATTTTTGAGATCAGTATAACAATATGGAAGACAGAAGGAATTAAATCTGTCTATTGTCTGTCTTTAAATTATTTATATTGACTTGTTACTTGTAATTTTGCATCTTCTCTTTCCTTATTTTATCTTATTTAGCTTTCTGACTTAGAAGTTTTGCTTTTCCTGCTTGCCGACTTTATTTATTTTTCTTTATTTATCTTGCACTATTTTTAGTCTTTTAACTCCCTTTTTTTAACAGAAAGAAAACAGAAAAAAGGCAGTATAATTGCACATTTCCTGGAGACACTGTAAATAGAAAAATCAGACTTTGGCAATAAATGCTAACTATATTTATAAGAAGGAAGGCAGCATTTTACTGCAAACCTTGAGGAATCATAAGTCAAGATGTGGGAATTGAGATTAGCTTGAAAATCACAATTTGGGAGAGTGACATCCTCTGTGTTGCCTTTTGTGCTGTTTCATATCATTCAGATATGCTCTAAAAGTTTTCTAACTACAACAGTGATTAGAGGCATACTAATTTGGAAATTACTCTAGTGTAATACAAAAATATCAGTAGCTGGGCTGAAGAACAAACTGATGCCTTGAGATATTTCTTAAAAGCTGCAATAGCTGCCAACTGAGTGGCAGGGAGACAGCTGTTCTGAAGCCTTTTGCTATGGATGTGAAATATACGTTTGGCTACTGCCATCATTGACCACAACTAACCAAAATATACAAACACGTGCACTTTATGAACATGTGAATTGTTTTCACTTTGATAATTAAGGTCAGCTAAGCATATGGTTGAAGGTGGATGGTGGCCTTTTGAAAAGCAGTCAAACATCTCAAAGGAGTTCTTTTGAGGATATATGTGTCGAATCATATTTCTAATAGTGATCTATGGGCAATATCTTCAGGGTACCTTGTGCTGTTACTGGTGGTAATCTAGGTCACCATTTAATTTTTGAAATCAGTATTTTCAAAGAGATTAGAGTAAATGTATCAAGAACTATTCATATAAACTCTTATAGTAAATATTTCATTCAGAAACGCCTAGAGCATTTCTTAAAAATTTCTTCACTTTTGAATTGAAACACAACCTAGGAGGCCAAGTCTCAAAGGAAAGGACTGGAAAAGGTAGATTTACATTAGTGTGATAATATAGGGGTGTTAGAATTGATTCTGAAAATTTAATATTCACCCCCACTGCTAGCTGTAATGATGCCAGTAGATGTTATATGACTATGCTTGTTACCAAAGATTAGGGCTGGATCCTTTTTACTGGAAGTTTTCAGATTGAAAACAGTCATAGTGCAGTTGGAAAAAAAAAGTTTAATAATGATCCTTTCTGTATTTACGTATTAAATGCACCTTTGACTTTGTAGGGTATCTGCAGATTCTCACTCATTTAATGGATGAAATCATATAAAATGAGTTTTGTAGATAATAATCCACCTTAAACAACCCTTTTGACAACTCTCTGGCTTGTCTGAATGTAGGCTCTTTACAGCTAAGCTCTGAATGCACCAATATTTCTGTCATCCTAAGCAGAGTCAAAAGAGGCCTTAGTGCTCAGTATGTAATCACATTTCTCTCTCTTTTCCCTCCTGAGACTACAGCACGACTTGAACCATATCAAACCAATTAAAACTCACACACCAGCATCTGCATCAACCATTCAAATCTGCAGTATTACTTGGGCAAGGAGTATATGAGGAAAATGGACAAAATGTAAATTGTGCTGGAAAGAAAGTTTATTTAATAAGTTGTTTATACTAAAATTTTGTGTAAGGCAGTGCACCACTAGACTGTACTTTTTTTGCTGTTCTTTCCTTTGAAAGTAAATTAAGACCTTAGTTTCCTGGATAATTTACAGTGGCAGCCATTATATTCTTTGCGTGGATGATGTTCATAGCAAGTTGTTCTTTCTGAGCTTTTATTTATTATTCTTTAGATGTAAACCACTATTAGGTCAATAAAGTGAAATAGGTCGTTCAAGCAGATCTTCTTGGGAAGGATTATGCAAAAAATTCCTGTGCTTTAAGTAAAACCGTTGATCGTAAATACCTCTTCTCTCCATGTAAAAGTACAGTGGAAGTTTATTTCTATATTCTTCTGTTTTGCTTTGTTTTAACTTCCTCCATTTGATAGCACTAAAAAAGGTCTCCAGATTCTCTTTTAGATAACCACTGTACACTTAGAAATAGGTTTCAGAAATGAGATTAGTTCTTCCGGACTGATGATGCTGAACTATTGACCTGTGGGGAGAGAGATGATGATGTTGACTTTCACTCTGCCAGGTTCTCTATCTCAAGTAATTTTTCCTCTAAAATTCAGTAGTGGTAGGTTACAAAGCAGGGGTCGAGGCAAATTACGTGGTAGCCAACCCACTACATTATTCTATGCCTGTGATCTGTCTTAGTCTCTTGGTCATTCAAATGCAGGTGATGGTTTCAGAGCTGAAATAGTGAGGTGAAATGTAACTTGATTTAGCATTTTAACCAGAAGGGATTGCTCTCTTCCTCTACTGCCTCGATGTAAGGCCTTCGATGATAAGCAGTGGTGATGGCAAAGTATATAATGAATGAAGGCACTGGGTGCTAGTGCTACTCATAAAAAAGAGCTTGGAGGTAGTTAAATCTGTGGGTTTAAATTTAGAATAGGCAAGCAATTTGTAATGAATTATTTATTGGGTTAAATTTCACCAACTTTTTTTTCTGTTCGCCAGTTGTCCACAAACATATGGCAAAATTTGTGGATTTATTCATTACCTAGAAAATATTCATTTATTTCCTCAGTGAATAAATTCTTGGCCTGCAGATTGCTCATGAGCAGTTCATAGGGAGTTTTCAGAAGAGGCACTGTGTGTGTTAGTTTCCACGTCTGCTTCGATATGCTGTAAATTAGCACTATTATTATGACTAAAAGATCACACGAGCAGATGCTGTGCTGACAGCAATGTTTCAGCTAGCCCTTTATTTAATTCTCATCAGAACATAACGTAGTACTCTAACATTACACTTCTGGATTTACCTGCAGCATATCATAGCTCCTACTAAATGAAGAATTACTTTCATTCTGGGTTAGTTTACCCAGAATGTAAGTGTCAGTCACTTGGTGTCAGTCCTATTTACACCAAGGCCCCAGCATTGTGTTGGCTCAGATGAGAGGGCAGAGAATTGAAATTCAGTCAGGAATGAACTTTTAACAGAAGGATGTTATTGCATCAATACTATCACCAAAATCTATCTGGTTAAAGCCTTGCATAAAAGAAAAATGCATATTCATATATTTTATTTACATTATGGTGCATGCACTTAGCCTCTGTAGAGAGCAAAGAGAGATCTCTTAGTTTTTTACTCTGGCTGAGGGGTTTGCTTTGTTTGTTTGTTTTTTTCTTGTTAGCAATGCAGAAGCATGCATATTTTAAAAAGGATATTTTTGGGATGGATAAATAGGCCAGTAAAATTAACAAAAATGAATTGGAACTTCCCCTGTTTGGAGAGGTGACAACATTTGCATGATGTCAGTAGTGTACATTCCCCAGATGTTAAGGATCATTTGTGTCCCAGTGGAGATGGTCACGTTTGAGGAGGTGATAAAGCAGTGATAACCACTTTAATAGGGTTCTTTGTAGAAGCCATTTTCATACCCATCCTTTCCTTTTATCTAGGAAGAAAATCCTTCAACTTCTCCCTGTACATATTGTCTACAGACTGCCACAGTACTTCTCTGCAAATCTCACTCAAGCAGAGTAACTTTTTCAATAGTGTTGTCATAGGAGAGCATGAAAAATAACATTTGGGGATAACACTCTAGAGGTATCTTCTCAGTTCCCCCAGAGAATTAGGAGAAGTGGAGAAAACATCTTGTAATTTTCATGGGTCTTTGAATTTGTCTGTTCAGAGGTACGTCCACTCTCTGGGTGTTCACTTAGTGGGTATGACTTGATCTGAATGTTTCTTACACTGTAGTAATGCAACTAGATCTATAAATTGGAGATGTGATGGACCTTTGCAAAAAGGAAAATCTGAAAAAGAAGAAAGAAGTCTCATTTTATAATTTTTGGCAACTCAGCCCATGATAAAGTATTAGTTGAAAAGCATATGATATCAAAATGAAAGGTGATACTCTTAAAATGATATTTAATGTAAAATGATGCTTTAAAATAAAACAAAACTGAAATATTCACTAAAGAAATACTAAAAAAAGGATTATTTTAACTTTACCACAATGGTAATTGTTACAATTATTATTCCTAGAGGGGAAGAACTGGGTTTGGTGTTGTTCTTGGTTGAAAGTGAGGACTCCCATTTTCTATGTGAAAGACCTACAGCAAGCTGTGAAACCCAGGAAGGACCCTCCATTGCTCCAACTGGAGCTGCATTTCTATGCAGTCCTTAACACAAGATTTATGAAAGGGGAATAAACAAACAGGTTTTTTTCCTAGTGGTTAATATCTCTACATCAGAAGTATGAAGTGTGAATTTGAAATTCATGAAACCAATTATATTCTTAAACTGAAGTTTCCTGCTGCATTCGCTGTGTATAACAAAAGCCATGGCAAATGATCGGTGTGGTTTAAGCAAAAAATGTGGAGTAAATTGTTTTAAGCTCAGAACTTGGTGAGACACAAGCACTTAAAGTAGAAAAGAGAAATGAAGTTTCGTTATGTTGGGGGTTTGGTGCTCATATTGCCTGGTTTAAGTATTTTTTGTCGCACTTCTTGTCTCATTATGAAGTGCCAGGTTTTCTCTTTCATTGTACATGGAATGTGGGAATGTAAGAAATCCCTGAATTACACACCTGGGCTCACTGCCTAAAACTGAATTGCTGCAATGTTTTGTACCAGGAAGCCTAATCCCATTTGGGATCTGACCCAAATGATTCAATCTTCGTACACCCAAAGGTATTGTGATAGCTTTTATAGGAGATTTCTGATATTTGTGAAATAAATACAGGTAATGTGTGTACTTCAGGAGAGTAAACGCTGATTAAAAAAATCCTTCAAATTACTATTATATTTCCATCCTGAAATTATACCTGCCAGTGTAGCAGTGAGAAAACTGTTTGACCATTAGAAATACCTATTCACATATATAAGAAATGGAAATACTATTTCAATGTCTTAAAGAACAGTATATTTATTTGGTCTTATCGGAAGTCTTTTAAGATGTGAGAAAATGAGAATATTTTTATCTCAAGATTGAAACACTTGGAAAATGAGGACTGTAGACTCAAAGATAATGGAAATATTTTTTAGCTGTATTTTCCACTTTATTTCAGTAATCATATTGCTAAAAATTAAATTTGTAATAGAATCATCTGGGTTTTTTTGCATTACCATCAGTTTGTCATTTTTTTCCACTGAAATGCAAGTTCTCAGAAATCTTCATTGTATTTGAAATTATAAGAAAATATAAAGCTTCAGATATTTTGAAAATAGTCACTTTAAAATAGATTTACCTGTAGCATTTTTACAGATTCCAGTTTTTAAAAAATGCTGAAATTTGATGCATGATTTAATTATTCATTAGTTGATATCACTAAAATAGATACTGTATCATAAAAAAATCTTATTTATTATCAAGTTATCAAGAAATAACTTAGGAAAAATGATAGTTCAAAAATATTTTTGATTATAGACCTCTTGCCAGTATATAGAAATAAATATTGGGGCCTTTAATGGAAAGATTATGAGCATGGAAGGACCTCTGACATCATCTGAGTTGAAGGTGAAATATTTCCCCTACAGCAATAAAAATGAATGTGCAAAATTTTTTTATAACCCACCCAGTGCCCAAGATCTTCTGTAACCTCTGTTTGACTTGGCACTTGGAAGACAAATTTGTTCGTAGATCATGACTGTCAGAGTGCCTTTTCTGCAACTGTATCAGTAATTAGCTATGCCTTGTTAGTGCTCAGGGCAAGTACATCTGTCACACTGAAATAAAGGGTTAGATTTTTCACAATTTTAGATAACATTTTAGCCTTTCAGCTTTGTAGCACCAACAAAAAATCCAAACTATTGACAAGACTGTGTCAATGGCTTTCTTAAATGTCTACGTTGTATTAATCTGTTATAGAAAAAAAACCCAAACTGTTGTAATTCTAAACTTTTAAAGATTTTTTATTAAATACAGAGTAAAATAAGAATTTGGGGAAAAATGGGGAGAGTCTGTGAACTGATTTTAGTTTAGACCTAATCCTAAAATCTATTGAGCTTTTCTGTGACTTTCTGCATGCCATCAGTTTCAATTGATTTGGTGTAGCAAGGATCAATCCTTTGTCACTTAATTGTATTATAGCTGTCTATGTCTTTGAAAACAATTACAGAGCTATCTATCAATCCAGCTGCACCAATAAAAATGACCTTGTATAATTTAGCTAATAAAAAAATTAGTTTATGCACATTGATTATGGCTATCTTACCAAGAGGCTACACTTTATTAAATAACTTCATGAACAAGATGGATTGCAAGTATAATGAGGTGAATCTGTGTTAGTATATGATATTATCAATCAAAAATACAACAGTCCAGGTATCCTGCACTTAGGCAGGCACAGAACAGAAAAGAATGATGGGCTGTTCCAGAGTTAGCTGGCCCCCTGGTTGTCTTTGACATTTACTCTTTCTCAGTCTAAGGGAATCAGGGCTATTTAGTTTAAAGGAGTTTAAAAGCAGCTTCAGACACACATAGGGTTGTAACATTCATGCTGTTAGTTATTATAGCGCAGTCTGTTCTCTTGCCAAATGAGGAGTCCTCTCACATCCTAGGCCAAAATTAATGGGCATAGATAATGCATGAGATGCCAGATTACAGAGTTGGTCTAACTAGAGAATCCTCAATTAACTAGTTTTAGCCATTTTTGATACCTTGTGCTTGCTTTCACCTTGTGCAGGTGAAAGAAGAGAGTATTTGGACATAGAGGGCAAATTAATGAATTTATTAAATAGGTTTTGCCCATGTGAGAAATTATTTCTCAGTCGAATTAAATCCAGTAAAACTTAGAACCATAGAACATCCTGAGTTAGAAGAGGCCCACGAGGATAATGAAGTCCAACTCCTGTCCCTGCACAAGACAGCCGCAAGAATCACACCGTGCATCTGAGAGTATTGTCCAAACACTTCTGGAACTCTGTCAGGCTTGGTGGCCACTTCCCTGGGGAACCTGTTCCAGTGCCCAACCACCCTCTGGATGAAAAACCTTTTCCTAATATCCAGTCTAAACCTCCTCTAACGCCACTCCCTTAGTTCATATATTCATATATTAACATATTATTAAGTGACATATTTCTTCATGAAGGTTAAACATGTCCATGTTCTTCAATGCAGCATTGTTTTGCTACAAACTGTTGTCTGTTATCCCTGTTCCAAATAATTTGCCTCCTTTTTTGCAGAGCTTTTCCTCTGAAAGTCTTTCCTGGGATAATCTGTATCTTCAATTGTTGGCCATATGAATTGAATTCTCATTGAAAATAACAGGAGCACAGATATACTGCCCCAGTGTAAGCATTCTACACAGTGGATACCAATACTAAGACAAGAAAGTGTAAATTTTCTGAATTTTCACCCTTGGGAACTAAAGTAATTTTTGTGGCATATATTAATCTGTAAACCACTTTTTGGCATGTTTATCCCTTGATTTAGAAAGAATGAAATGTGCTTTTCCTTGCTTTTAACTTAAAAGCTGTCTATAAGCCCATTTGTTTTTATCTTGTGTTTGTATCTTTTGTTTCCAGGGCTTGACCTTTACAGGAAAAACAGCTGCCACTTGACGATACTGCCATGAGGCAGACTACAGAACTTTAAATTCTATGTTTTTTAAGCTTCTGTTAAATAAAAATGCAACTTAGAATGAAACTCATGGTTGGTATGTGCTCACTCAGATCTGAGAAATAAAAAAAGGCCAAAACTTCCCAAATGATAAAATAAATCATCACATGAAAGTACAATAAGTGGCAGCCTCTTGCTTAAGATTCATGCAGCCATGATGCATGTATAAGTTATTACAGATAAAACAGTTATATAAATTTTGTAAGCTATATAAATTTTCCTTTACATGTTCCACTTGCATTTTTTTAGGCCAGTGTGCTTTGCAGAGACATAATTTTAACCATGGAACCTCTACAGTAATGTTTTTAACATTTGCGTATAAATACTGAGTATCATAACAGATATTTTACATTCATACTGGAAATTTCAGAATGCTATTCCCTGACTTAAAAGATTCTTGGGATTTTTGAATGTCTGTTTCAGCTATCATCTCATGGAGGTATATTCGAGTGATATGCTAAGATTTCATTATAACACCAAAATTCACTAAGGACATTTGCGAATTTGCAGTTCAGGAATAAAATCAGAATGTGATGACTCCTATTTTTCTTGTTTTGTTTAAATTTATTTTTTCTTTAAGAAACCAAATGTTACTTTTCACAGAATAGTACGTGATAAAGTTCACACTGTAGTGTGACTTCACACTTCGTTTTCTCTCACTACTGTTATGATGAAGGACTATTTTTGACTGATTAAATAGCAAAAAAAAGAAGTTTTAAATTTTTGCCTTTTTCATCTGAAAAATATCTTATTCTTAAATGAGTCCACCATTAAATATTGACTTTAATTTCAGTCACAAACAGCTCCTCATTTTAGTCAGAAACTCAAACTCAGCCACTTTGAACCCTGTAATAGATACATAATTTATTGACTACAGGTGTTCGCAAATATCTACTCTTGATCCTACACTTTTGGCATGTACCTATTTTTGCTCATCTTCATTTACTTTGTGAAACTTCACACTTTCAAGGCAGGGAAACACTGCAACTAGAACCTTTTATTTATTTCTCCCCAAAATTGTATGTCCTCTGATATCAAGAAAAGAAAAAGCAGGCCATGTTTGAAAAAAATAAGACTTTAGATTTTCTGTAATGTCAATTACTCACTTCATGATTGAATCAGAATAATTTTATTCAAAATTTAATTTTTTTTTATTTGGCAGGAGGCTTTTCCTTTGCCCATATTTGCTATTAACCTGAACCACTGTACTGAAACATATACTGGAATAGATGGTTGAATACATGACATGACCAGCAGGACAAGGGTGTTGATTGTCCCCCTTTTTCTCTGCTCTCATGAGACCCCACCTGGAGTACTACATCCAGCTCTGGGGTCCTTAGCACAAGAAAGACATGGAGCTGGTGAAGCCGGTCCAGAAGAGGGACAAAAAGATGATCCAAGGGCTTAAGTACCTCTCTTACAAAGGGCTTACTCCCTCTCTTACAGACTGAGGGAGTTGAGGTTGTCCAATATGGAGAAGTCTCTGGGAAACATTAGAGCAGCCTCCCAGTACCTGAGGGGGGCTTGTAAAAAACACATAGAATGACATATCATAAGGGCCTGTAGTGATAGGACAAGGGGTAATGGTTTTGAATTAATAGGGAGTAGATTTGGATTACATTTTAGGAGAAAATTCTTTACACAGAGTATGGTGAAACACTGGAACAGGTTGCCCATAGAATTGTGGATGTCCCATCCCTGGAAATGTTCAAGGCCAGATTACGTGGAGCTCTGAGCAGCCTGGCCCAGCAGTAGGTGTCCCTACCCATGGAGGGAGGGTTGGAACTAGATGCTTTTAAAGTTCCCTTCCAATACAAACCACTCTATGAGTCTGTGATTCCATGACATTTGACATATGACAGTGATAGAAAGCACAGTTACATGGGTATGGGCTTTAAACCCATGAGGAAACTAGAACAGGGAATCATGGACTGCTGTGATCCTGGCATAGTATACACCTTGAAAAACACTGCTCTAGTTCTTAATTAAGTACGTAGTCCTGCATTATCTTCTTCGAGTAACTGAAGTATACCTAGCAGAAAAAGAAAATGTTTTTCTGTTGTTGAAAGCTCTTTTCTCATAGTAATTAAGGTAGCTTTTATTTAAAATGGATGCCTCTCCCTGAGTAAGTATTCCTTGAGATGGAAAAGAGCCATAAGTGATGACCCCCAGAATGCTCAGTTCAAAAGCTAGCACAACCCTTATCTGAACAATTCAAAGGTAAACATGTGTGTAAATCTTGTGAGGAAATTTGTCATAGGCAGACTTTTTAGTTTTGGAAATGCTTTAAGAAAGGGGTTCCTTGAAACTTTTTGTATATGCACCCAAGTTCTAAAGAACTGTGGAATTTTAGAAATAGTTTCTCCACATGAATTTAAGTTTTAACACTGGATGCAGTTGAAGAACAAGGATTAAAAATTTTTATCAGTCAAAAGTGGTAAATAAAATAGATTACATCATGAATATTGGTAGGTTTAAATTTTAGCTGAATGCAGATATTTGCCTAGGTAGGGTAGCCAACATATTATAGAACTAGAAGTAAATCAATTTAACGCAGGACTGTCAAGTACACAGCAATGTATTAAATAAGTAAGTGTCATCTTAAAAGCTGTGGTTCATTCACAGATCTATGGCATGAAAAATGTAATACAGAAAAGCTGGCAGCATAAGACAATTTACAGGAGTCTTCAGGTGTTGCAGAGCAATTATTACGTTCTTTATCCAGAGCCTGTAAAATGTTCCCTTGACAAAATGGTACATATCTGAACATTTTGTCATTACAGGTGTCATACATATCAAACGGAAGAAAGATTTACAGTGCCCAGGGATAATAAATGAAATGCATTTTCCACCCAAAATTTTGAAACAATTGTAACATTCATAAATCCCAGGCATTTTTTCTGCATGTCTGTGAAAAAAAGAACTTGAATCACAGTGGGAATCACAATGTATTGCTGCTTTTGTACTATGAAACATCATAATTGTACACAATGTCACAAAGATGTTCATGATGCAGATGGAAATGGGATGAGATTTGAGGGCTTTCCATGACTAACTTTTTGATGGATTCTTTAAAATCATGAAGTTGATGCCAGGGGAATTAATTTAATTGTGAGACAACAGCAACAACAACAACCACCACCAAGCCACTTATTCTAATGGGAGAAAAGAATAGAAGAGAGAGATAAGTGTACCAGTGCTAGATAGAAGTAGCCTAGAAAGTCACCGAAGCATATCAAAATGATGAAATTAAACATCTGGAGAGTCATCCAGTGACTTGAGAGAGGTTGCTGTAGTGAACCACATCAGGACCACCTGTCAATTAGTAAAGGAGCTCAGAGGAAATGAAAAAGAGAATTCATAAGTCAAAAGAAAAGTGATAAGAGAAAAGTAACCTCAGATTATGATTTATTCAAATAATGAGAATGTCTTTTGCAAGAGATTTACAATCACACTCTCCAAATCCCAGGAAATAACTGTCAAAATCAAGTCTATTTCCTTAACATCTTCAAAGCACCAATCACATAAAAAATGAGTGGGATGGTGGAATGCATCAACGAACCAGGTGTGTAAAAAATAGTTTATGTAGGTTGAGGTGTTACAGCCAAGATGCTTTCAGGACTGAAGCTTTCAGGTCATTGTGTTACTTATCAGAACAGGCAATATCTCACTGCAGATGACTCGTTAAAGCAAGGACCTGCCGTGAACTGTTGCAAGGCTTTACAATGAAATTCTTTTGAAGTTACTGTGTGCATATTTTGATGCAAGGATTAAAGATAACATAAAAAGGAGGAAGTGTATGAAGCACTTACATGCATTCTTCACACTGAGATGGATAACCTAAGGTCAGAGTAACTTCCATATACATTCCGGTAGGCATACTTGAGCCTGTATGACATGTTCAACATGGTATTTAAAGAGAGCACAAGTTTTTTTTCCTAGATGCCTTATATAATTTTTATATAATATATAATCCTTATATAATCCTTATCGTTTCAGATCAGATATTGTCTCTATTGCCATAGGGATGTCAGTTTCATCAGTTTACTAATCTTGTCAGCTAGTGTACCAACCAGAACATCTTTCGTTTAAAATTTTTAACAACTAGAGGTACACTTATAATATGTTATAAGGTATAGTTGTAAGTTATAGTTATAAGAAGGTATAAGATATTGTTATAAGATAGTTATGTTTGCCATGTAACATTTATCTCCTTGTCATGATTGGAAGGATTGATTTTTTTTTGATCTGGTTTTCTTTGAGCACTCCTTCAGATAATTTGTGGAGTATATTGTGCTGGTATCTCTCCTAATTCAACAAGTTAATACTTGGAGACACTGAGAGTTTAGCATACTGAGCTAAGAAGAGATAAAAACAGCTTAACTAAGCTATAAAGCATTTAAACATGCTTTGTCCTAGGCTTAGAAAATCAGGCTTCTTTCCTGATATTCTTAGCCTAAGCCCATACACTTGCCCAAACTCATTAAGTCCAGTCATAGAATTGCCTCAACCTTATCTCAGAAAGAAAAAAACCCAACATAACCTTTACCTTTTTGTCATCTCTGCTCCTAGCCAGTCTATTAGAACTTATCCTTTTCAAATGCCCTCTGTCTACTACCCTTAGTAGACATCCAAGCATATACCAGGCCCTGGCGAGATCATGGTGTGATTGCTGCATAATGAAACAAGTTAAAACCAACCTAATAATGTACTAGATTCAGGTCTTCTTAGGTCAAGAACTAACTGCATGGGTAGGGGAGGATTTGAATCAGAATTGGTAAACCTGAGCTTTCTGTCCTACATGCTGTAAAGCACAGCATTCCCTGCTAAGTGAATTCCCAGTCCTAAATACTGATGTATTTAATCTCAGTGTATTTAGTTTTCTATTGTTGCTGCTACTACAAGTGTATTTCAAACACTTACCCTGTGTCTCTATCTTTCCTCTGATCTTATGTATCAGATATTGAGACTGATTTGAGGAGGACTATTGAAAATACATCTACCACAATGAAAATAACTTTTCCATGGAAAATGTTGGAGTGATCAGTTCTGCAAAGAAATGCTGAGAGGTGCGTAACACCTTTATATTCCAGATACTGTTTTTAAAGGATATGTTTGATTACAGGAAGAAATCAATACATTTACATTCACTCACTCCATATGTGCTCGTACATTGTATAAATAGATCCAAATACATTTTTGAAGACTTCTAATTAATGTTACCTTGCCAGGTGGAACATACGTTTGTATGGATCTAGAGGAGTTGTTGCTGCAAAGGAGAAATCTTGGTTTCCTCATTAGATGATGGAACAGGTCTTATATAAGTCTGCTTTTTATACCAAGTTTTGCTGGCTATATCTATTTCAAAAAATGGGAGTTCATTGTATTCATTTTAAACTATATGTGAATATCTCTGGAATGGATGTCCTTAAATTAATTTTACTGAAGTAAACTTTACTGCACTTTTTATAAGGTCACCACTGTTTCAAGTTTCAGGATCTAAACCTGCTATATGAAAATTGTTTTGGACATTCCTGACTCAAGAATGCTTTGAAAGTAGATAAACCCTTTTCTATTACTAGAAGATAGTACATATAGGACAAATAAAAAGCGTACAGAAAATTGACAGAATTCAATTTGCTTCTGATTGTGTAATACATTTGTTATTATTTTATTAACCCTGATGTTATACAAGAAATTTCAGTAATCCAATTGTGTCTCAAGTTTAGCTCCCTTAATGGGTTCCTTGACAAGGATGAGCTCATATAACTACCATCAACTTATGTTCACTCTTCCTGTGCAGTTACTCTCAGTATTATGTGAATTAGATATTGCTATGGCTCATTGCTCTTGCTCTCTCAGAAAGCACTTCAATGGATTTCTATTTCCCACTTAATAAATGTGCTGTAGATTTCTGGTAGGAGTACTAGAAACAAATCCTTTTGGAGAGGACCAGAGACATGTCAAGCAACGTTCAGCACATTTCTGCCCAATTTCAGAGTAAAAGAGAAAACCAAAGAGGTTTCCACGCTAGTGAAATGGATCTAACAATGTGGTTTTGAGAGTGGGCTACCTGCTCTGACAAGTCAAATTCAGTGAATATAAATGAGCAGAAGTTAATGTCTTTGTGTCTGGCACTTTATTGCTGGGCTGATGTTTTGATCCAATACCAGTTCCATGTGTTTCCAAGTACTTTTTCTACAAATCATGCTGACTCTTCACAATTAAAGAGTTATGCGGGTTTCTCTCACTACCTTTCTGTCCTTACTTCCAAATACCTGGAATGGACTTGAAAGTTAATATTTAATGTAGGTATGTTTTTCTGCTCATTTTGACTGCCAGAAAGGAACCCAGTAATAGCATTTTGCCTTTTTATTGAGGAGTCGGGAATAACTAGAAGATTCTATAGTTTATTAGCCCACCTTCCTTCCTCAAAACATTGCATATTACATAGATGTTAGAGTTCAGCGACTGTATTTCTTTGTTGTCTCTTCCATCAGCCTGGTTTCCTTTCATTAAGGAATTTTTCACTGATAAAGGGTTATGGATTTTAAGTGAAACAAAAACATAGTGAGGCTGTGATTTGGCTTTGATAAAACATCAAGGAATTTGAATTGCTATTGCTTTGGTATCTTTACATCTGTCACATAAAGGTTATTCTTTCACAAAAACACAGACTTTTTTCTTCCTTTTTTTCTCAGCCAGTAATGTACCACCTAATATCACATTCTCCTTCCAGTAATATTCTGATAGAAAAGAACATTTTTCTCTTGAGATAAATTTTTCTTTAAACAACCATTATTCCCTTAAATTTGTAAACTCAGACTGTAGTGCTTTTTGGATGATCTTTTCTCCTGTCTTCATGTACATTTGGAATCAGAAGTATGAAGTTACAAAGCAGATGTCGAGCTGGGGATAGCTCAAAGTAACTTTGAAGAATTCAAACTTTTTGTACTCTTCAAATTTTTATTTCAGAGAGACAATTATCTTACTTAGCAGCTGAAAATATTATGAAATTTTGGTTAGTCACAGCACACAAATAAAAAATTCTGAATAGTGACTGTTCACAGAAGCATTTTCAAAAATTGCAAGCAATCTGGCCATGTACTCTCATACATATTCATAGCATCAGTTTCTTGAACATTTTATCTCCAGGAAGGGACCTGTGCAATGACGTAGTGCCTTTTACAACAAAACCTGGATTCTGATTGTGAAGGCAACTGATAGATAGGTTTTTGCTCTACATATTTGTGGATAATTTGCAGATGGAAGAAATGGCTGACCTTTTTGACTCAGTCTGAAGTGTGCAGTCCACTAGTAATATAAATAGGACAAAATTTATTGGTGTGAAGTACAAGATCATTTATGGAGTAATACAATTTTTCTCTGTAAGCTGAGAGCCACTGGAAATGACAGATGAGGAGAAAAGTCCTAGCTATATTGTGTGGTCACAGAGTGACTCTGTGGTTTGATGAAGGAGAAAGCAATCCCAACCAAGGAAATTTCAATCGAGGCCCCTGTGAGAGAGAGATGTTTGCACAAGGCCTTGCTGGAACTTCCTTTATAATGATGAGAAATCAAAAAGGGGTAGTAAAGAGGTATATGAATAACACAAGACCAAGAAAATTTTTATTTCTTTGGAGAAATTAAAGTTGATAAAGGACTTAGTTTTATCAAAGTTACAAATAATAGATTAATATAGTGGGAAAATTAAGAATTCTCTTATAAAAATGATAAAAGGTGCAAACTGAATAAATTTAGAGTGGAATAAAACTGATATGAATCTCTGAAAAAAACTCGTGTTGGAATAGTGAGGAGGAAATATTTGTTTTCAAGACTGTGCTGACAACATCCTTTCCCACTTTGTTTTTATGTTGGTGGGTGCATATGTGTTAACCCACAAATTTCAGAAAACTGTACCTTGCTGCATTTTTTAAAAGCTTTTGGATGTTGTTGTTGTTTTTTGTTGTTTGTTTTGGTTTGGCTTTTTTTTCCAGACACTTACTTTGCTTGAAGATAAATAGCAGTATTGTCAGCGTAAGTATCCTCCACCTGCTTTAAGCAGATCTGGTTGCAGCCCTTGAAGACTGCTTCTTTTCTCAGATTAAAACTTACTCACAGGAAAGACTTTTTTCCTTGCATTCTGATAACTGCTCTTTTGAGTGCTGTCTAAACAGGTAAGATGGGAGGAAAATAATAAAATATGATCTAGCCCTTACCTGTTAAATTGTGAGTTATGTTTCAGAAGAATTGGATGTTAGCTAGTTCAAAATTATTTGCATTCTCAACAGTGTTGTTCATCAGTTCCAGTGTCCCATGTATACCCAATGAGATGGAAACCTTCTTTTCTTTATTTTTAATTCATGAAGCTTTTATACTTCATTGCTATTTTTAAAATTCCCACATTGGCAGAAAGTTATTTCTAAAGGCAATGCAAACTCATCTACAATGTATTATAAAGATCTGCTGTAATGAACAAGAGCAGCATAAGACCTTTGACTGTATTATGTCATGGGTTTATTTGTTTAAAGCAGGAGAAGTGATTTTAAATTGTTTGAACAAGGTCCAATGCAGAGTATCTCTATGCCAGCTGTTATAAATTACACTAATGGCAGAACTGACAGTTTCTCAAATAAAATTTTTTTCGAGGGTGAAGTGTTTTACTATAATCTGGAGCTGCATGTTTTCCATGTACTCAATGCCACTGATTTTCTGCCGCCAGCTCTTGATAGAAGAATGTCGGTGGATAGAAACAGAATAGATTTACATCTGGCACTGGACCCAAGGGTGCAGCTGAACCTTATGCCATTTACCTGTGGAAATCTTAGAATCACAGAATGACTTGGGTTGGAAGAGTCCCTAAAGATCAGGTATTTTCTCTGGTTGTTTTTTGTTTGGTTGCTTTGGTTTGTGAAAGAATTTTTTTTATTATTAGATCTAACATGCTCATGTTAAACAAGAAAAAACACTAATAAAAGGCAGTTAATGTTTTTTTTTTCATTATTTCAAATTCTCTGTTGTGCACAGAAGTTGCAAGCACTTGTGTGCCCTTAAAAGATTTTCCACATATGTATTCCTATGAATGTGCTTGCATCTTCTCAAAATCAGGAATCCAGGCCATTTTCTCAGATAACAGCATAGCAAGCACCTAATTTAAAACATAAAATTGAGCTGCAGTTCCCACCTTGATCCTGCAAGAGCTTTGGTTCAGATCCAATCAAAGAACTAGTGAAATTATTAGGAGTCTTTCTTCTTACTTTGATAGGGCTTGGATTAAACTGCTGATTTTTAGCAGTACCTATTATTCTGCAGTGTTCGCACATTAGCTGAAAGACACCTGTCTCTCAAGTCAACCAAAAATCACACTGCCACATCAAAAACATGACAACAATTCTTTGGATACATCACTTCTTTGGATATTTGTCACCTTTACTGACCAGATCCATTTCCATTAAGACTAAAAAAATTTAAATAGAAAATAAGTAAAGAGAAAAATATTTGCCAGCAAATGATCAGTTAAGGGATGCTGAATTTGCCTAGATATTGATAAAGTCCTTGTTTATGTACAGTTACAGTCTGATGAGAAGATATTTTGGGTTCTGCAGGTACAAGAAAATTGGTGAAGAATTTGGGATCTTCCTTTTGATAATTTGTTTTTTCTGCCTATGATCCTAGCATGCTACCTTTAAGATGATCGTGTCAATAGTATCATACCTATATTTTTACTAGTAAATGTATGAATATTTTAAGTTCTTTCTTTTCTTTTTCGTCCTTATCTTGTATGACCCTCCCAGGATACAGGAGTCTTCCTGAGGTAAGTAGGAAGCCAAAGTTCAAAGTTGGGTGAAGATGAGGAAGAGATTAATTACTTAAAGTACCGCTTGCATGAAACTTACTGCATGCACAACCACAAGGTTTTAATTCAAGTGCAAAATTAGACTGTCAGCAAATTAATTCTTCTGTTTTAGAGCATGATATGTGCATTTCAGATCCACATCTCAGTTGGCTGACCTGTCTGAAAGCCCATGTTACAGTGCTAAGGAACTGGGAACATGATTCAATCATATTCCAGCCCAATTTTTTTTCTGTAGATTGTCTTACCGAACATGTTTTTGAGGTAAACATGAGACAAATATGTTATTTGACAAGAGTCACAACACAATACCAGTTACATACCCTACATAGACTCAGCACCTAACAAAGAAGCAATGTCTTTAAAAAAATACTGTATGAACTATATATACTGTATAAACTGGACATAAAAGTCAGGATTTTCCCCTATTCAGTTTTCCAGTGAGCACTGCTTGAAAGTTGTGCCATAGTTGCAAGAGCAGCTGTGAAAAGAGCTGTATAATAATGAAGACTCTCTTCTACTCCACAGTCCTTCTTTATGACCTAGAAGAAATTTAATCCTTAACAAGTCTGAAATATGTAGCTGCTAAGGGTGGCAGGATACCTGCCTCTATTAGGGTAGCAGTATAGTCTGCATGTTTATCTGTATGTCTTCACACATGCTGAACACATTCCCTGTGTATTATTTGAGCAGAAATGACTATTAGTGAATAAAAAGACTGCTAGTTTGGAGTACAGAACCTGAACAGCCTTGAATACTACATGTACCTTACAGTTAACTGAAATAAATTAAAAAAGAATTGAAATTAAAAACCTCTTTACCCTGTTTCCTTAAAAACAATCCAAAACAACCCATCCTGAAACAAATCAACCAACTAACCAACCAACTAAAAACTCCAAAACAACAAAAAAGCCGAGTCTTGTATTATAGAGATTTCCGAGGAAATTGAGTTTTTAGATACGAATGAAAAGGCTGTTGACAGTCAAATGACAAAATGCAGAAAATGTTGACTGTCAAATGTCAAAGCTGCTTGATATTCTAAATAATTTCAATAGTTTAATATTCCCAGAAACTAAAAGTCAATTACCAAAATATCATTTGCACACAGGTACATCCAACTGTAGGCAGAACAGAAGGAGACCTGTAAATTCTCAATCCAACAAGTGATGATGGTGGTCCAACAACAAATGCAGTTTCTGAAAGAGAATTCTGTACCTTTTAGAATGTTAATTTATTTAACATTCTAAATGTCATTTAACTAATGCATATCCCAAGCATTCCCTCCATAGCTGTATTAAAGTACAATAAACAAGTCAGAGACTAAATAAATACAACAAAATTCAGGTTTCCAAAATTATACTGCTTCATGTCTTAATTTGTCTCAATTTTTTTTCATGTTCTACCACCCCTTTGAATGAAAGAAATTACTTGCCTTTTTTTATGAGACCCAACCATGACATTAGTTGAAAGTCCAGAAGACTGCAGATCAAGGAAATCAAAACCTTAAAATGCTGAAAAATAATATAACTTCATATGAACTGGGAATTCTGACTTTTGTTCGGAGAGACACTCACCAAAAATCACATTAATTAAACAAATGGTTTGTGTTCTTCTTCTTTTTGCAGAAGGCACTTCGTTGGATCCTTTTGGGCAGTCTTTTCCCAGTAATGGAAAAAACAATTTAAGAAGCTATTTCTTTCATCATATTGTTCTCAATTCTCCAGAAATTCATTTTAGCTCTTGCTCAAAGTATTTTTAAAAATTATATCATTAGACAAGGTTTTACTTTATCTTCTCTTTCATTTGTTCTGCCTATCTTGAACACATCTTTTTTCAGATTCTTAGGGACACCAAAATCAGCCATAGCGAGAATTCCTTAGTTTTCTTTTTTTGCCTTTCCTTTTCTTAATGGGTGAACATCTAACTTAAATTATTAGCATATAAATCAAATTTCAGTATATCTGAGACATAGCAAAAGCCTACAGCCGGCAGGCATGCTGCTCAGTATATGTTGGGTCTGCAAAAGTAGCAGAGAGTCCCTAGATATTTTTCACTTAAAAATATTCTTGCACAGGAAGGTTCCCAATTGCACAATTGGCAAAAGATGAGGCAGGTCCTCTTGTATCCTTTACAAGAAGCAAAGAAAAGGAAACAAAAAGGGAAAGACACTTCTAAGGTGTATCTCCCTGGAAACCACAGCCATCTGGCACAGATAAGCACTAACCTAGAATTTACATGTAATGGTTCTCAAAATTATGGAGCTGCAGATGCCTTCTCGGATCTCTCAGGTCTGTTTCTGGGAGGATTTTCTTAGGAAGATGAGGAGTACTTTAAGGGACACAATAATTAAAACCTTTTTATTAATTTCTTCTTGTAACAACCACTGCAGGAATTCACATATCTGTGGAATGTAAAACTTAGCCAATTTATCCATAAGACAGTATGTGAAGACTTTCTAAGTGCAGGTTTCAAATCATGCTTCCAGTAACTATTCCAAACTGCTCATGAAAAGGAATTGGACAAGCACATAGAAACCTTGTTTTAAGAAGCTGACCAGCAGCTTGCTTCAGCACCAAAGACAGAAAGCAAAACTCTACCCACCCACAAAACAAGTAATTGGGCAGCTGCAACTTGAATGCTTAGAACCAACTGTATTTTACAGAAACTTGAAACAAGCCCACATAGTAAGGCACTGTAGCAACATACTGACTTTCTTTTGTTCTTTGCAGACTCATTTACGATCAGGACATTTTGCTTCCTTTAGAGATCAGTGAACATCCTTTCTGAGGGTCGGCTGTTCAAAAAAGTGTGGGAGGGAAGAGAAAGCAATCAGGTATCTTGGCACCCAGCCAGACTTCTCATTGCTTCCCCACATGTGCAGACTACCTGGCTTTCTTCCAGGACTGGAAGAATGCTATCTTTAGAAGATGAGATGGCAAAGGTCTATTGACCATAGAGACATATTCCAGGGCAGACTTCTTACCTCTGAACAGGTCAGAATTCATTTTAATGTGCTCTCTTTAGGTTTTCTGTGTGAATTTATCTGCAAGTGAGACTTATCCTAGACAGCTGAAAAAAGAGTCCCTCCATGGGGATGGAATTAATTGAAAGAAATACTCAGGCAGAAACTTAATTCAAGTAGGTAATCTGTATAAATTCTTTTGTGAAAAAAAAATTGTAAAAATATAATCCACTTCCAATACTTTGCTCTGGAGATCTTAAAATACATGAGGGTAATCAATAGGAAACTGCACAGAACAATCCTTTGGATGAAATGCAGGACTTTCTACTGCACAAATTTTGCTGTTTTTATCTCATGTTGAACAAAGTGAATCAAGAATGACACTGAGGATGGTCTACATGTGGTTATGGCTCACCTTCACTCAGACATCATTTATTCAATCGCCATTACATGCACTAATTTGGAGAAACTAATTTGCAATTTCTTATTTTCAGGTTGACTTGCAGATTCATTTTTTATTGCTTTACAATACTTTCCATGAATCATAGGTAGAAAGGTTTGTGTAAGAGTGTTCAAGTCCAGACTGGAGGGGGCTCTGAGCAATCTGGTTTACTGAAAGATGTTCTTGCCAACGGACAAACAAAGCTACACCATAGACAAACAAAGCAAGACTAAACAAGATTAAAAAGAAATAAAAACAACAACAACAAACCAACATTTTAAATTGTTTAATTTAAATTGCTCATTTTTCCTTCATGAATTTTTGGTCTCACATAACTGGAGTATGCTTTCATATTCCTGAAGAGGCATTTAAAGGGCAACTCAGACACAAAAACCAGAAAAAAAACCCCTGTGATTTTCCAGTATTTCTCTGATTTTGAGATGAATAAATTCTATTCATATGTATAATTTTCATTTTCTACAGTGATTTCTAAAGATAAAAAATTTACTGGCATTTTCTGCCAATTCCATATCTTAAGAAAACACCTTGTTTGAGTTTTGAAAGATTGATTTACTAGAATTCTTACAGAGGTTTCAGGATATTAAAATGAAATGAGATCAAGAGTAATATTTCAGAAAAACACCCATGAAATTTTATTGGTACAAGAAATGGCTTACCTCTTTTGGTCCGCGCAGCTGGGAAGATTCCTGCTAGTTTTTGTTTGGACAGTATACCACACAAACAGCTTTCGCTGTTTTAGTTTTACACATCATTTTTTCAGGTTTGAGGTGAAGAAGTATAAAGTCCAGGGGAAGTGAAGAAAAATCAAACAAGGTAACTGAATGTATTTCCATATTAAAAGGATTCATAATGACAGAGGAGGTAATGGCTCTCTGAAAGGCAGCAACTTGGAAAAAGTGTCAGGATAAACTAGCGACCCATATTTGCTCTAATGGGGCGATGTGGTCAAATGGACATAAATATATTTTTCTTTTTTTTTTTTTTCCATTGAAAAAACTTATGTTCATATTTTAAGAAGGATATTAAAAGTCTGAGAAAAAACATTTAGCTATTTAATTTGAATATTCTACAATCTGAGATTCAGTATAACATTAAATTAAAAGATAACTTGTGTGCAGTAGATAAATACTTTCTAAAGATAAAAACAGTAATGTAAACAGATAGTGCTGTACTTTTTTAGTTTAGGAGAAGACAACAAAATTAGGATTTTTTTGCTGAAGCCACATGCTTGACTGCTACAAAAAGTAAGACACTCACTGCTAACCAACAGATATTAAAGAACAAGGTAGTTGATTTTCCACCTCTTAATGGCTTTAAATCAAGATGAAATGCTTTTCTGCAGGAGCTGCTCTTGGTAAACACAACTTATGCTTCAGTCAAAGACAAGATATTGAAGATTTAGTGAGATGATAAAGAATAGCCCGTGACACAATGACACAATATAATAGTTCTCTGGCCTTAAATGCCATAAATTTATGAAAACACAAAAATATGTCTTCCCTTATGATATGCATTTAGTGTGGATATTTCTATTGCAGCTTCTATCTTCACCCTTTCTAAATATAATACTTGTGCTCTTATAAGTAAATTTACACACTAGACCAGTGAAATTGAGGGCATGCTATGTAATGCTTATTTAAACCAAGTATTTTATTTCAGTTCAGTAACCTGTTGAAAGCAACTCTTGGACAGCTAGAAGAGTGTGCTCTTTCTATTTAATTTGCTTTGCTATTTGCATTTAGTTATATTTGTTAAACTTATTTTAAGAAGCAGGAGGAAGAAGAAATTTTCTAGAGAAACCTTTTGCTGAGGTCAAGCTCAGAGAAGTTACACAAATTTTTGCTCTTCCAGTTGTAAAAGTTCTCACAATTGTTGATTTATGACATTTTTGTTATTTTTGTGTTATGAAATCCACTCTGTGGATAAAGAAGGTCTATTCTGTCAATGATGATAATACTTATTTGAAAATGACCCTTTATCTGAATTTCTGTTCCTACTTTTCTAATCCTCTTCTGGTTTTCCTTCTTTTTCTTTTATATTTTATTTTATATGGATGGATTAAACTTGCACATACCAGATGACTCAGTTATTACATTGCTTTTAGGAGCTGTACAAAATGTAAAATATCAATAAACTGCATGTTTTCAACTGTTGCTTTTGACATGCTTTACCTAAAACCTCCATGCATATGGCTATAGGGATCATGTATTCTTATATCACAGCTTAAATTTGCTTCATATACATCTTAGTTAATAGGCTAGATTTTAACTATGCTTGACCAAAGGACTTAAACAGAAAAGACTTAGAAGAAAGGCAGTGGAGGAAAGAAATGTAGAACTAAGGCGTCTTAAAAAAAAACATGTGAAAACTGTGGATTGAAGAATGCCCCTGACAAACTTTAAGTGCTGAAGATTAGAGGTGATTTAAAAACCTTTAAGAAGGAAAATGGGAGTCAGTAATCCTGAGTTGTTCTGCTGAGGTTAAAGTCACTAAAGGAGAGCCTGGATAGGCCAGTTAGGATATAGTGATGATGAAATGGTTAGGGGACGCCTGTCTCAAGAGACTTATTCTAAGAGATTTCATCTCGTGGAAAGAATGTGATGGTAAAATTTGTCCCTAGACAAGTTGACAGGGGAGAGGCTGAGCCTCTTCACCCAAGTCTTTCAAGATTCAGGAGGTATTCAGATTGATAGAGTTTCCCATCATTTTATGTACTGGGGAAATCTACCACATCTGAAACGGATTCAATTTCATGGTATCACAAGACACACTTATCTCAGTGCACTCTACCTAGGTTTTTGCTTTTTCTCATAACCATATTTCTGTCTGCAGAGACAAGGTCCTGCATTCTAAAGTCAAACTTTTGCCCTTCATGTGTCTTTTTTCATAGCATGCCCACTGGGTTGAGAGTATCCAAGGCGTGAGAAGTGTCTGTCCTACTGTCTAGTTTAAATGCAGATTACTGCCTATGAGTGACTTGTCGTTTTTATTTTGCCCAAGCTTTCTTTTGGCTTTCATTCCCCCAAATCACAATGAATGCTGGTTATTTGGTCCTTTGCTCACACTCTAGCCACCACCAATCAATCATAGCATTAAAAAAAATTTTCAAGTAAATACAGTTAAACCATGTCACTGGCTACTGCTTAATTAAGCAAACCACACTGAGAACAATCTTTCGACTTTCCCTTCCCCGCCGTGGCAACGTCACTGTTTCACTACCCATCAATAGAATATTTTCCCAAAGACTAGCTGTGCCAGTTCTGATGACTAACTCATTAAAACATTCATACTAAATTGTGAATCCAAAGCTCTTTTACTAATTTTTTTTCTGGTTAATTTTTGAGTAAAAGATGGAAGCCCTTTTATAACCACAAACATCATGTTTGAGTACATTATTTCTTCAACTAACCCAAGCAGGTGAATTGCATAGCCACAGAATATGAAGGGAAGCTTCAGGAAAGATGGTGATGTGAAAAACCCTTTTGCAGAGGTCTTGCATATTGTGAAAACTGCGAATATGCCATTTTGGAGTGAGGCTGTAAGTACCCTGTGTCTTGGCTTTCTATTTCCATTGGCCTGAGAGCAGTGGAGATTACTTTCCCTGAGATGGAGACTGTATATTTACTCGGAGAGACATGAAAAGCCTTCCCTGCAATCTGTCCAAAGCATTTCACCAAAGTTTGGCTCAATAGAAAACTGATTTTAGAAAACTTTGTAGAAGGAAATCTGGAGTCCTCTGCCTGTAGTGGTAGTAGTGGTGTCTGCCAAAGGTGTGCAAAACATGTCAATAAAGATTTCAGAGGTGCTAGAGTACACCCATCCAAAAGATCTCCTAAAAATAATAAATTCAGTACTGCAGATTTTTTTCATAAATATGAATCTTGCATGGTTCTGTAGTGCTCCTGCATGTAAAACAGCACATTGTGGATGACTGATGTCAAGTAGCCAATGCATTTTGTAGAGGAAAAATAAATAATTTTGGGTTATTTTCATCAGTTAACCCAGCCTAGTGTTTCTGCATAGACAGAACTGAAGGTGTCTTCTTCAGAAATTGAATCAATATAATGCTGAATCACAGCAACGTTAAATTATGCCAAATGGAAGCAAGCAAAGCAGATGAAAACTGGACAATCATCTCTAACAGAGAGGAACAGAAGAAAAGCAAAAAACACCCACAGGAAATCTGTCTTTAGATTCACTCCAGTGAAGTTTGAAAATATTTGTAACTATATACAAGTCATAATATCTGTAACTAATTAGCCAATAATTAAATGGAAAGTAATAAAGAAATCAGCAGTAATTCAGGCTTCACTGTAACTCAGGTTTAACTGAGCACCATTTAATGTACGAGTCTCTTCACAAGTATCAGCCAAAGGACTGTAGAGGTAGAAACACTGAATTGTCACTGTGAGTGGAAATATTTCTATGATTTCAGTGGGGAAGGCCAATACCGACAAAAGAATAAAGTGGACAGAAGGATTAATGTAAACACAGCAATGACATACAGGTGCAATAAAGTAGGATGATTTTGAATTAGAGAGTGATAATTTTAGTATTTCCTGTTTCAGATAAAATTGAGTAATATTAGAATTAGCAAAAATGTTAGTTGTATAACCTTTTCTCTAAATATAAAGACAATAAAATCACTACAGAGAATCTTTTTATCCTCTCATTTTTAGGTAAACAAAGCAATTTATGCTTTACCTATTTGCTTCCATAACAGTTATGGATTCCACAGAAATTTTTCCCAAGTTACTGAAATTGACCAAAGTTACTATCTTCTGGAAATCACTTTTTCTACTACTGTACATAGTTTACTGTATAATTAGAGGGCATTTACATTTTACCTTCTTCTTGACCTTCTTCATGGCTAAGTTCTATTTTTACATACACACATATGGAAATTTATTATTTATAAATTTAATTTTATGAATTATTAAGTACAAAAACTAGAAATATAATTTATACCTGTATACCTAAAAGTGGGATTTGGTTCATTGCCTTCATATTAGTTCAGACATGAAGAAGGAAAAACAGAAACATCTTCTTCTGTCTCAAATGCACAAGTAATTGAATTGTATCTATAAAATCATTATAAAAAAGAAACTTAGGTTTTTAATTTCTCAATTATTTGCACACAAAGAATTTGCATTATTGGGCATAATAATTTGTTCCTTAAATCCTACATATTAATTTAAATAGGAATATAAATGTATCATAATCCACTAATTAACTAAAAGCAAGCAGGAAAGCTCCAGTTTAGAGGACTTGTATTTTGTTTGTAAAATTACAGAGTATAAGATACCTAAAAAAATACAATAAAACAAGTACCAAGCTTATGGACATCACAGCATGGTCACAACTGTTCCATTAGAACATTGAAGCATAGAGGTAACTGAATCACAGATTGAATAAAATTGGAAATCACCTCATCTAGTTTAACCCTCCTTCTGAGAGCAAGGTAATCCACAGCAAGTTGATCAGCGTTGTGCCTATTTCTTTTTGAATATTCCCAATAATATATAACAGACTCCACAACCTGCATGGGTAGGTTCCAGTGTGTGACCACAATCACAAGAAAAAAAATTTAAAAAACAAAACTTTTTTCTTATGTTTGAGTGGAATTGTCTGTTTTACTTTGTGCCAACTGAGTCTTGCTCTGTCACTAGACACCATTAAGAAGCATCTGGCTTCTTCCATCAGGTAATTATAAATATTGATATGATTCTCATGAGCCCACTCCAGTCTGAAGCCTCCCAGCTTTCTCATCCTCAGCTAATGTCACATATGGTCCAATACCTTCATCGTCTTCACAGTCTTGCACCAGATTTTTTCCAGTAAGTGTATTTCTCTCTTGTATTGGGGAGCCCTGGCCTGGACCCAAAACATCAAATGTGTCTCATCAGGACTGAGTAGAGGGGAAGAATCACTTCCCTGAGGCTGTTGGTGAAGCTTTTCCTAACTCAGCCCAGGATACTGCTGGCCTTCTTTGCTGTGCTAGTTGGTGGTCAGCTGGGTAACCACCATGACCATCAGGCCCTTTGTCAAACTTCATTCCAACCAGCTGGCCCAAATGTTAACTAGTGGATGGCATTATTTCCCTCTAGGTGCAGAACTTGGCATTTACCCTTGTTGAACTTCGTGATGTTCCTGTCAGCTCATTTCTCCAATCATCTGGTGTATCAGAGACTTGTCCCAGTTTTGCATTCTCTGCAAACTTGCTGAAAGTGCATTCTGCCCCACTGCCCAGATCTTCAAAAAGGAAGTTAAGCAGTATTGGTGCCAGTATCAACCCCTGGGGTACATTAGTTGTGGCTGGCCTCCAGCTGGACTCCATACCACTAATGCTAACTTTCTGAGTCCAGCAGTTCAGCAAATTTCAAAATCACTTTACTGTCCATTTGTCTAGCCTATGGTTCATCAACTTGCCTATGAGAAAATTATGGGAGACAGTGTCAGAAGTCGTGCTAAAGTAGATAATATTCACTGCTCTCCCCTCATCCACTGAGCCAGTCTTCTCACTGTGGAAGGCTATAAGGTCAGTCAGGCATACATAATTTCCCCTTCAGAGATCCACACTGACTATTCTCTGTCACCTTCTTGCCCTCCATAAATTCAGAAACTGTTTCTGGATTGGTTGTTTCATCATTTTCATAAGGTGAGACTGACCAGACTGTAGTTTCCTGGATATGCTTTCTTGCTCTTCCTGAAAAATTTTCTTTCTTCCAGTCATCAGGGACCTCCCTCAATCCCATGAGCTTCCAAAGATGATCAAGGGTGGGCTTTCAATGGTATCAGCCAGCTCCCCCAGCATTTGTGGGTATGCCCATCCCAGTCTTCTGTGTGTTCAGTTGTTTTAGGTTATACGTAATCTGCACTGAGGATAAGCTTTCCTTACCCCAGACTTTGCCACTGTTTTCAGGGTCCTGAAATTGCTGTAGTAATGTACACCCATAACAACTGAGATGAAGAAGATATTGAATGTCTCTGCCTTCTGCTTCACCAAGGATAATTTTAAATTACTGAGGTTTAGTTATGAACTGTGTTGTAACATCACACTAAATTTATAAACTAATATTCTTTTTCACTTCAGCTGCAAAATATGGTAGAACATAGACTTAAATATCGTTGTTTTGGGAGCCGTTGTATGGAACATACTGATTTTAATAAAACGTAAAAGCCTAAGTTACAGAATTCCATATAAAGACATTTTCCCCTCCATATAGTAAAATAAAAACACTGACCTGTTTAATCAGTAAAACGTGTCCAAAAGTGTTGCTTATTTATTCAATTTCTCCAATAATAGTCATTCATGTTATGAAGTTAGCACATATATTCCTGAGATAATGGCAAGGTATGGTATTGTGATTGATTGTCTGTGGGATATTGTTGCGGTGGCCCAGCCCACCTTTGGGCTTCGAATTAACGAGGACATTCAGTGGGTGGACTTTCCGGCAGAAGATAGTGACTCAGAGGGTGGTACTGAGAAGGAAGCCATGCCCTAAGTACGGCAATTTTGAAAGATCTCCTCCCCATTCCTCTCATCTCTCATGTTTATGTATATTGTTTCTGGAAAGTTCTGCCTTGTTCCAATCCCCATTGGTTCATTCAACTATGTTCCTCCCTAATTCCCTTACCATTGGATACCTGTCATTGCCCATCAATTCCCTATTGGTTTATCCCCTTGTTCCGCCCCTTTTTTTACTTGTATAAAAACCCATGTACCCACCCTTCTTTGCTCTTTTGTTGCTTCCCCTCCGTGTTTGTGAGTTCTCCCGACCCTCTGGGCTGGGAATAAAGACTTGGATTGCTGCAACAGCGTCCCTCTCTCCTCCTTTACCTCTGCCTCTTCGCAACAGCATCCACCGACTGCTGCCAGCCCCCCGCAGGGCTCAGAGCAGGAAGCTCTAACCAGAGCCTCCATTCGGCTGCTAAGCTGCAGCCTGTCCTTTCTTCCAGGACACTCCAGCAAGTCGCCTGCTTGCCCACCAGGCGGACAAGCGGTCAAGCGACAGGGTATGTTTCTACTTAAGTCTCAAACACTTTCAAGTATAATTCTTCCAAGATAATAAGGTTTGATTTTAGGAAACCCAATTTTAGATGTCTTCTAGGTAAACAGCTTTATTTGAATAGTCATTTAGATTCCTTTCATAATCTTTAAAGTATACTTATAGAACACAATTAACCTTAGATGTATTAAATTTTTCCATTAGAATAAACAATGAAAAATATTGATTAATAATAAAATTGTTAAAAATCTTCTTTTTGGCATATAAATACGATACTTTTCTGTTATTACAGAAAGAGCATGTGATAGTAAGGGAATATGTACTTGTACAAACAAAGGAATATAATATTAGCATGCAATTCAATTCTGACATGAAAAAATCAACAGTCATATTCTTTCACCTTTTTCTGTGTTTTCCCTTTTTGACAATGCTAACAAGCCAAACTTGTAATTTCCGTTTGGCTGGTTTCTGGGTTATTGCTCAAATGGAAGCCCTACTTTGGCTTTTTCCTAAAGTGAATAAAGTTAACCTACTGCAAAACCAATGGTAATAAAGCGCATTACAGGTATTTTAGGTTTCTTGTCATTGCTGGAGATCTTTTTGTAAAAATGTTTGGGTTTTTTTCTGTGTGAATTGTCCAGGTTTTTGTATAGTTTACTTGTTTTTCTTCAAAGAAGGAAGGAAGTACAAGACAAAGGAATTTGAAAATGCATCAAGTTGAATAGTCTTGGGTCATGGAAAATGAAAGTAGGATGGAAACTTTAGGAAGGAACAATAGAAATGTCCAAGACCTTATTTTAAGAAGTCTTTTCTCCAAAGTCTTATAAGTGAACAAGAGTGAAGGAACAAAAGTTTTTATCTTTTGGGCCTCCAATGTGAGAAAAGGAACATCAGGAATAAAACTATTTCCTGTGGAAATATAATAATTTCTTATAGTTACTGTTATAATAAATGCTTTTGTGTATAGGTATATATTTGACTTAGAACTGTGTCATCTACACAATATAGTTTTTTTAAAATATGTCTCATATCAGTCAAGTGGTCATGTGTGGGTGTTCAATATATTTACATGTTGTGGTAAAAATGGGAAATTTAGAGAAGATGTTTCTCCTTTTCATTATTCTCATATCTTGCTTAAGCTTAGAGGAATATCTTTTCTGTTTGCAAAAGGTTGAGAAATGCACAGATGAGGAAATGAAAGTCACAGGAAATCACAAGCAAGTCTCCCAGTTACAATGCTGATACCCTGATAAGAGGTGGAAGTTACTTCTTCATGATCTTTTCCTTATAATGATGGAATTCGTGTTTAAGGGCTTTCCAAATAGATGTAGACTGAGATAATTTTCTAGTGGCTAAGTGTATAAACAAAAAGTAGTCCATATCTTTGATTTTGCAACCATTCAGAAAAAAATACTGCTTTGGCATTACAAAGAGATGTATTTTTTAATATATCATGATTTCAGTAATAACATGCTAATAAAAAATGAGGCATCAAAAACCATAAAAATGCCATTTTTCCTTAATACTACAAAATTTGCTATCTTTTACTGTACAATATTTTGCTTTTGCTGCATTTTTAAATGATATATTTACTATGGTAAATGAAATTATCTAATAAAATCATAATAAACCTATTAGCATATTTTAAATAATTAATAAATGTTCAAAACCTTTAATAATGTCTACTGATATCTGTTATTTTTATTCAATAAATTCTGGCCTTGGGGAAATAGTCACTATAACCGAATTAGTCTGCAAATGAGGGCCACAGACTAGATAATCTGAAATCACACATTCCCTGTCAGCTTTCTTAATAGTTCTAAAATGTAAATAAGCCTTCTGTCAGTGTCATATTTGCTCCTTTTTTGTTAGATTTACTCGTGTACTGGACACATAAGGAAGCTACAAGATATAATACAATTTCTCTGAAGCACAAACTTTTTATTGGAAGAAAATGCTTCTTTGGACATTTTTCTTAGTCACCAGGGAGCTGGATGCTGGAGAGGCCATCATTTGTCTTTAAATTGTCTGAAGTCCATTCTGCAAAGACAAATGGGACATACATTAGAATGCAGGTGAGGTACTTTTAATGCACTTATAACTTTCACAGTTACATTTAATTAACAGTGGGCACTACAGCAATGCATATTTCCAATTGCCAGGTGGCTAAGAACTAAGACCAGGTAAAATCCCAATACAATCATTATGTTATTTAATAAGGTATATAAATAGCCAAGGATTTTTAATCCTATTTTTATTTAGCACATTTCAGGGTTTTACCCAATCTGCTTTTAAATGCCTTATCTCTATGGTATGTTTGAGGCTGATTCCCAAATCTGAAGCTGTCCCTGATATTCAGGACTCTGCAGCTCAACTTCCTAATAACTTTTTTTCCAGTGTATGTCTGTGCATTTCAGGGATTGATTCATTGATTTATTCATGTCTGTACAGGTGGCAGCATTCTTGTTTTCAAAGTTGCTGCACCCCAGATGAGAAAGACAGAAACTGTGTCTTTTCAGGGAGTTATTTACTTTTTTTTTTAAAATTGGTTATTTCCAAGGTAGCAACTTTCTGTGCTGTGTGTGCATGAGTGAGGGATTCCTCTTGGTTTCTCCTTTCCCTAGTTTAAATCTCAGATTTTCTTCCATCTTTTGTAACTGAAAGTTACAGGGCGTTGTGTTAATTATTTACACTTGAGATGCATGGCGTCGTCTTCATTCAGAACTAAATTATTGTACTCATTATAAAAGCTGTTTCTAATTTGAGTGCAAAAATTTTCAATTAGTTTGATATATCAGCTATATATTTGGCTTGACTGCAAGCTGACACTAAGCACAGTAAACGTTCCTTGATTTTTTTACTTCATATTGGTAATTCCCTTGTAAAGCCGTAACTGACATAGGTGGTGTAAAAATGTACTGACGACTACTATTACAAGACTTCCCTATGAGTTTGGGAGAATTCCAATTCTCTTTCTTTTCTTTCAATTCTCTTTCAATTTCTTCCAGAACCAAATTCTCTTAAATTGTTAATGCAGTATCAAAGGGCAGGCATTCCAATACTGATAAGACATGACAACAAATAAACCTGATCTAACAGTCAACAGCTATCAACCATTAACCAAATTTTGGTTTAGTTCAGTTTAGTTAGGTGATAGCATACCTAAAATATTACCATTGTCATTGTATTGTACTAGGTACTAGAATTATCGTGTTCTGAAGAAACTTCCTTTTGATAACAAAATTAATAATCATACAGAAATTTTTCTTTCCATTAATAATAATGCACAAGCTCAGTTACCTTGGTACCATTAGTCAGTAAGGAATCGAAATAAACCATCCTTTCTCCATGTGTTATTAGCTATATATATATATATATATATATATAAAAGAGTTATATCAGTGTTTAATTTCTTTCACTGACCAAATCTGTTTGAATAACAAAATATTTTGTGTTTCTTGACTGGATTCCAAATAGCTGTTCAGCTTGACAGTATCCATTATGTTTATAATTACAAAGTTTTCATTCACACAGTATGTATGAGGAAGGTTAGTTCTTTACCTTTTTCCACTGTTTGTATCTCGATAAGATTACTGGCTGATGTTTATTTGTTTTCTTCTGTGGATCATTATTCCATGATGGCTTTTTAATCCCAACTCAATGCAGAAAAACATCTAAACAATATGACTTATGTTTGGAATTGTAACTTGCAACAACAAAACATTGACAAAAGAATATGATGAACTTCCCCTTTCAGAGGGTTTCCAGACAGAAACACCTTTCAACTTTTTCAGCAGTGTCCTAGAGTAATTTTAGTCATAACTTTTCTAGAAAATCTGGCTTTTCTGAAAACTTACATCTAGAAGAATTATTTGTCAAAACGAGAGAGGATTTGAATTACTCAGGAGTAACTCAGCGCTAAGGATAAGTTGAGTTATTTAGTGAACAGGGAAAATGAATTCTTAATCATGAAGGGCAGTGTGGGAGCTAACATGATGATATTTGTGGAAGACAGATCTTAGGAGGAGGAA
Source organism: Machaerirhynchus nigripectus (assembly GCA_013397975.1). Lineage (NCBI taxonomy): Eukaryota > Metazoa > Chordata > Aves > Passeriformes > Dicruridae > Machaerirhynchus > Machaerirhynchus nigripectus. Next base: position 35,064 of record VZRQ01004832.1, on the reverse strand, counting down.
TTCTAATTGCCAGATGGTAAAGTATTAGCATATTCCATTGGCTTTTTTTGTCATAATGTGGTTTAACACTGCTCCTAAGTCTACTTCCAACAGTTTATTTCATTAGAATCCAATCCCATTTTAAGTGCTGCTCAGTATTACAGTTGAGACATTGTCTAAGGGTGTGCAAGTAGTAAAAATATTGCTAGTTCTTTCATAAAAACATTCTTTTCTGAAGAATATTCACAAATTGAGGTGTTTGAACAGGCATAAAAAATGTCTAAGTGAATTTCTTAAATTTTGAGACTTACATACAGGTTAGATACTGCCTATGGTGAGTTTTTTTGTTTGGTTTGGGGTTTTTTTTCTTCATTTAATATGCTCTACATATCTATTTATTAAAGATTTTCTTGTTTTCCAAAGTGGTGAGGATCCAAGAAATTTTCCTTAAATCTGTTTTCAAGTTTGTAGAGTCTATGCATATATGGGAACAAATATTGTTATATATATATTCTGTACCACAGAAAAATTGCTGGTTTTCTTGATGAACACATTGCACTATCAAAGAGTAATTATGTATTTGTCACTATCTCCTTCCATTGTCAGTCTCTGTTAGTGTTCCCTATAGGCCCATCGAACATGGGCTCTCTGTGAAATGAAGCATTGCAGTCAGGAAGTCTGAAAACAAGTATTACCACCCCGGCAGATGGAACATCAGTAATTTGGTACTAATCAGCTCAACTGGTTTTACATAGTTTCTGCCTTTAATGTTCTGTGCCTTCATTTTATGTTATTTACATCTGACTTGAGTGCAGCTTCAAAGGCTGGCAGTAGCCGACTGGAAATATCTCGCTATGATTAGATCCACTCCCACGATTGGGTGGCCAGGAGGATTCAGATGTTGCTACACACCTGTAAAATTACTTTCCTTATGCTACACTGAACTGTGATTAGGTAGATAAAGGGCAGTTTTCTGTTGCAGACCACCAAGCAACCATGCTGTTATCCTGTCAACTTGCAGTGCTGGGAAGACAGATGAAGACAAATGGTATATTGCTGAGCCACCTTTTCCCAGGCAGAGGTGAATGAAATGTCAAAATTAGGGTCTTTTCTGGACTATGCCAGCTGCTATCTTTTCCTCACAGCATCAGTTACCACTGCTGTTTGAATTATGATTAATATCGCCATCTTCTTGTCAAAGCTGTTAAAATTTGCCTTTCATAAAGGGTTATACAGCACTTCAGAGAAGTAAAGACTTTGTATTAGTTTCTTCAGTGATTTTTTTTTTACCTCAGTTTTCCTAAGTATTTTGTACCAACTGAAGTGTTTGCCTTTAACAGACAGGTATATCTAATTCACTACACTCACCTGTGCATACTGGTGGCATTGTATTAATTGAGAAAATACTGTCTTCTGAAAAGCAGCACCATTTAAAAATTATTAATTCATACTTGAAAACTGAAAACCTGTGGAGTTAATAAGTGTATGCGTGTATCCACCACAAAATACATGTAACCCTATATAAAAATCTTTTTTAAAAAGCTTTTCTTTTCAATTTTCATGCTGGAAATTAAAAATGGAACCTGAAGAACTTTAAGCTTTTAGGTTTTTTATAAATATAGGCACAATGCCACTACATGCTGGAATATTCTTCCCAGTTGTATTTTTCTATTTTAACCATATAAATAAGTCTATTTGCCTTGTTACATTTAGAGGAATTCAAATAGTTTATAGACATACAGAAGATAAGACTTGACTTTTTAGAAATGTGGGAAAGACCTGATATACCTAATTTAGGCACTTGGATCTATGCTTTTAAATTACAGGTAAATTGCTAAGTACCAGTACAGTAAATGAAAAGAGAAAGGAGTGTTCGAAGGCATCCAAGGAGAATTTCTGAGACTAAACTTAGATGTCTTCAAAGGTTGAATGTGGTCTTTGTGATGCTTTGATTTTGTGTGTGTATGTGTGTGTGTTTTAACTCTAGTAGAGATAAGGTCAATTTACTTCCATTCATGCTGACTGTGGTTAAGCAGTTCTCTTGATAAAAGTGAAACTTAACTGTAGACTACTCGTTAGTATAAGAAAGGATATCAACAGGGGGTCACTTATGCTGGGGTTTCCCTTCATGACAGTGGGACTGGGTTTTGGCACTCAGCTTATGATTTTGAATTTCGCATATTTTCAGAAGAAAAGCCCTAAGAATGTTAAATGTGGTGGTCTTAACAATCATAGCATCCTCTGATTGCTACCAGGGTATTAGGATTTGCAAAATATGGCTCCAGTTCTTTTTCGCATAACCAGGAAAAAATCTATAGAATGAAAGATGTGAGAAAAAAAGCTAATAAATACTTAGATAAGTATTTTGAAAAGAATTTCAAGAAAAGGAAAGTGTATTGCTTACTTACGGACAAATAACAAAACCTTTCTTCCCAGGATGTGAAAAGCTAGGGTTGAAGCCAAATCAAATACAAAAAATGTATGTGTTGAATATCAACCTTGAAATCTATCAGTCTGATATCCGTTCACTCTGTGCGAGAGACAAGATTGCGTTATCAGGAAAGAAACAAAATAGCAACAACAACAGAAAAACCATATAAACTTCTCCTGCCCTTTAGGGAGCACTCTGAGTTTTGACTTCTTCAGGAAGCAGTTTGTATTCTGAGAAGCTGAGAAATTAAACAAACGTCTATTCAGTCGAATGTAAATTTGTCAATATAGCATCTGTGCCTCATGGAGGGGTAATATGACTTTGGAAAGTAAATTGCCTGCTGTTTAGATGTCTTCTGAATTGGGAAAAAATGTTTTCCACAAGGCTGTTTTTAACAGGCAGGGTGCATGTTACTGCCATGTGTCAGATGAAATTCAGAAGTTAATTAAATTTATTTTCAAGTGTGCCTGATAAGAGTGGTAAGGCTCATATAATAAAAGCAGGGTATAGGATAAGCCTCAGAAAAGTGGCCTTCTCCTTTATTGCACCAATTCTGTAGTGGGTAGAAGTTATTTCATCTTTTTTTTTTTTCTTTCTCAGTAGAACTGCTTTTATTAAATTAGCTACAAAATCAGATGCTCTAATAAAGCCAGGTACAAAGTCTGTGCAAGACAGTAATCCTGGATACTGCCATACCCTTCATTATATTCCCCTGTTTTATTTCCCTTGCAAAGGCAAACAAACTGTTTCAGATCATTAGATAACTGCAATAATTTAGAATTAAACAGAAAGATAAACAGTCATGGAAAATCTTTTCAAGTGAGCTGCTCAATCAATGAGCTTGTACTTGTTAAAGACAAGAGACACAACAAAAAATGTGCCAGATATGCCTATTCTTTAAGTTTTTGTGCTTTAAAAACTTTATATCTGTGAAGATTTTTATATTAGCAGCTCTACAATAGAAAAAAAGCACTTGCTCTTCACACAAGATGTGACATGGAAATTTTTTACCTTGTTATATGGTATGCATGGGCTGTTAGGAATTTTGGTAGGAGTACTGAAGAATAGCAATGCTACTTTCTCATTTAAGTAATGTGTATGTTGTGTCTATATGGTATCCTTCAGAGGCTTTTGAAGTGGGTAATTGTCTAGGGAAGCCCTGGAAGGAAAATACTTCTGGATTGCAGCCGGTTGATGATGAGAAGAATGTAATTAATTTTGTGTATCACAAAGGCACACAAGAACCCTTATTGATAACTTTAGCTTCATGATACAAGATTGCACACAGCATATGTGATCCCTATCCTGTCATCAAACTTTCTCCTGTTCCTCCTGGCATTTTCTGCACCTGTATTTTTGCTTACATGTGAACAGATAATGGAAAAATTAAAAGCAATCCACTAGTTTATTAGGGAGAAAATTTAATTAGTAATATCTCAAATTAAAAAAAAGAATTGCATAAAAAAAATATTACCGTTATTATTTAAATATCTTTTAATTGCTTTCACTATTTTACTATTTACTGTATTTTAGCTGCCTTAAAATCTCACTGTGTGTTCAGCAGGTATCAGAGACAAATCCCCATGGAAAAAGGGTGTTTTGCAGATTTTTCAAAAATAGTTAGTAATGTGACAATGAGAAGAAAATTTAAAATGCAACAGCTGTAAAGCCAAGAGGTAGATGCAGAAATTTTAATGACACTGTATATAGAAAGTAGAGAAAAGGTGGGGGTTACAGGTGGGTTCTCTGATAGCAGAAGAAAACCTCTGCTCAGTACTTGACATGTCATCCACTTTTCCTTCAAGGAGTGAGAAGTCAAATGAAAATGTAGCTATGAGAATTTTGTTTTAATTTCTTTAAATTTAATTGCATGAGGATACTTATTTTTTAAAATTTAAGATATCTCAGTTATGCTGACTCAGCCAGAGATTTAAGACCACTCAGTGATACCTTAATTAATTTTTGTTTGAAGTAAGGAATAAAACTCCTATCCAATCTGAAAGAAGCTGAGTTAGGTCAAGGGCAAATAACTAAGAAAATAATCTGCTCATTTCTATAGTATGTTGTAGGACATATAAAAACATACAAAAAGTACTCAAGTTTGGTTATAATCCAAGTATTTTTTCATTTTTGAAGAGACACCATGAAGTGGTTGCATGGCACAGTTGCACTTGCTTAAAATAAGAGTCTTGATGTATACTTGTTGTAGACTATTGATATAAATCTGAGTTTAAATCAAATAGATTTTTATATAATGGCATAACTCTTAAGTTCTGAAGCCCAGAATATAAATTCTTTTAAGATCAATATTAATCCTCTGTCAGTACTAAGACATTTTGTGCCTGACAGCCTTGCAACCTCTCTGTCCTGTAATTGATGGCATACAGTGACCACCATGGTCAGCTTCAATGTCAGTGTCTCCTGGTACTTAGGGTGAGTTAAGAAAACCTACAAAAAGTAATTAGAAAATGTCAAGGGTAAGTGTTCCTGACACACACATAGTCCAGTTCTCCTGCTGTGAAAGATATTGTTGTGGAATCCAATGAGTAGCCTCATTAATGCTACTAATTATCGCCTGCTGTTTTGAAATGTGCATTATTTTTTTCAAAAGCTTGTTTAGCTAAGAATCTGTCAAAAGTCACCAGTAGCATAAGAAGGTCTCTAAGTAGATAAAGAACCCTATGGTAATATGAAGTCACATTCAGACATCATGATGTTCTTCCATTCCCATTTATATCGAAGGGAAATTCCACTTAAAACCAGCAGTAGGGTGTTTATACTGCTGTTTATTCAGGTGTACCAATGACACGGAATCTAAGTAAAGCAAAATTTTCAATTATTTTAGACTTGTCTTTATTTCAGTAAGATGTTGATGGCTCAGATGAAGAAAAGGCAAACAAGCCTAGGAAAAGAAAAAGGTACAGATATTATGAATCTGGTTGTTTAGGATAGATCTCAAACTGAAAAAATATTTTAAAAGATTCAAAATGTGCTCAAGGATCTATATTTTTGTTCCCAGAAAATCAATTAAAAAAAGAACAAGAAAGTTTTCTAGTGATCCTTAAATGTTCAAGACTGTTGATGGTTTTGATACCTTTACTCATTATCCAGCTTATTTTTAGAATGGGAGTTTATATATGTATATAAAAAGTAGATTTATCATCATTTGGAATTATCAAAGACATATAGAAAGTACAGTCACTGGAGTAATGTATTTAGATACAGCAAATATATGGAGATCAAAAACATAAATGCAACAAAACAAAGTGCAAAGTATTTGTGCTTTCATTTTAATGTACAGACTCCTTGTGAAAGGAACCAACATGGTTTGGGAGAGAAAGACACAGCTTTCAGCATGCTCTGCAGAGGTTGGAGGGTTCTGATTTTTTTCATGGCAGGGAAATGCATTGGTTCTGCTCACAGGAGTACTTCTTTCGGGAGTTTTAATTTATGTACGTGTGGGGCATGGTGCTTCCAAGACTTCCTAAAGATGGAGTTTTGCCTGTATCTTAGGCTGTGGAGTTGACGAAAGGTACAAGTTGAAAGTCTGGCAGATCGTGTTATTTTACCTAGTACAGCACAGTGACTGTCTAACAGACTATATGCAAGTCTAGTTTTGAGAAATAGAGGGCTTTACCCAAAATCAGTGTAGTCTATGTTTGAGATATAAATTACGTATGTACATAGGCAGGAGATTAATTACATTTTCTCTTACCAATCAGTATTAATCTAGTTGCCATATTTCAAGTTATGTCCAAAATTTGAAATAGAAGTTCTGTTATTTCATATTCTAAATATTTTGTAAGTTCCGGGGGCAAAGAAACACATGTTTCAAACACCTTTGTCTATGTGTAACAAGAATTAGCACTACACTTTGTTCCTTGCTGGTCAATCTTCCTTTCCAGGTGAACTCCAAAGGGCACTGTGATGTCAACAAAACTCTACCAGGAAGATCAGGGCCTTGAGAAGAAGACCAAAGTTTTTATTTTCACCCATCTTCTGTTCATTAGATAGATCAATATGTATATATTTATCCAATGCATTGTATGGGTTTCAAGCTTGCTGCCAGATCTACCCTTCATGATGCACGGGAGAGCTTGAAAGAAAGCAGAAAATGATGTAACTTTTACAAAGTATTATTGCAGCTTCCAACAGTTTCCAGTCTTGCACCAGAGAAGAATATAAGAAAAACTTCTGCTAGTACCACAAAGAGAGAGAAGGGGTTGACAAGAACTAGCAATTATATCTGAAGCAGCCTTGATGTTCATTTACTTTGATAGTGAAAAAAGTGTACCAGTTATGGTCTGTATATAACGCAGAAAGTCTAAATCACCCAAAGAATTTGAGTGGTGCACATATTTGTAGTAGCAGCTGTTTTTCTGTATTGAAAGACTGTAGCTGTAATGGTTATTGATATCCCCACATCATGTATGTTTTTCATGATTAAAATAAGAACACCTATTTCCTAATTCCTTCTATTGATATTTCAATTATTGCTTTTTAAAAATAGGAAATGGAAAATTCCCTTGCATTCTGTAATAGTTTGAAAGGATCAAAAAAAAATGATCCTCTCTTTACTCTGTATAGTGTATTGTAATGCTTTATAAATCATTGGAATTTTAATATAGATGTGTATTTTAAACATGATGCAAATTAATTTTCAAGTTTCTTTAGGCTATATTGGAATGTAAGATACAGTAGAATTGAGGTTTTCTTAGATGTGGGCCTACTTCAAAGAGCAATATCTGCACTGCAGTTTTAAACAAAAATTAAATCTGACAATTGCCTGAAACATTCAGAGATGTTCTGGCAAGAGATACAGCATTTCCAAAAATACCTGACTTTCTGCCAAAGCCCAAAGAGAGATGAGTGAGTCTATTCTGAATGACAAATTGACATGAAAAATTGAGTCAACTGGTTAGGACAAGATATTTAGTAACTTCGCCCTTTTTTGGAGCATTTTGTTTTGATATCACCTAAATGAAGTATGCATGACCAAAGGAAAAGTAATGTCACTTTCCAAACTGTTATTCCCACTTACTAAATTAGAAAATGTGATGTAGTATCTTCATCTCATCATTATGATGATGAAACATATGTAGATTTGTTGTGTTCTTTGGTGTCTTTTAGTGAGACTATAAGGTATTGCCTTTGGCCAAAATTATAATCAAATAGTTTGACAAAATAATTTCCTTAAACTCCAGGCTATTAATAAGATTAGTGAAATTAACTATGAGCTGTGTTCAGTGAACTTTCTAGCACTACACCTAACATGTTAAATACTTGACTTCTACAAAGTACTGATAATGGTCTCTTTAAATTGTGACGTCCTTTTTCTTTTCTGTTTTTTTTCCTCAATCATTTGGAATGGAAGATTGAACAGTATTTATCTGACATAACTTTTCTTCTTTCTTAATTAACTTATGACCAAGTGTAGGTAAGAGAGATTTAAGTACTATGAGACACTATGTTTTACAGTCTCACTGACAAAAACTTCACCTGTTGAGGGGTCTTGTTATTTAAGTCTTAGTTCTATTTGATTTAAATAAAAGAAGTAGCTAAGAGTTGCTGATGTGATTCTTTATTAATAGTTTACATTTGTATTATTCTTCATGAGCTTCATATTTAAAACTATTTTTATTCCTTCTGTTTTCTGCTACCTTTTTCTTCCTGAGTCCTACCGGTTTTCTTCAAGAACTTTATCCTGTAAGAAGTAGTTGGTCAGAACTAAAAATTTCTGAATTTAAATTTCTGGGGAAATACGATTCTAAGTCAGTATTTTCACATTCATCCTGAAGTAAGTAGTCAAGCCAGACATTGTGGTTTAAGGACCCACAAGCAGGTGACATTAATCTCAGGTTTTCCTTTACTATGTAACTAAAGAAAATGTCAACTAATGATACTAGACAGATGGCTATTGTTGATTTCTGCCATCATTAATGCTGGCTTTGTATTATGTTCTAAAACTTAAAAGTTACATATCTAGTAATCCCATGTAACTATGACTTCTCAAAGTTTTAAGTTTAGTTTTTCAGCTTTCATCCCCTCTCAATGTTCTATCTTGTGTTAGGTTTACATAAAGTGAGGGCCTTTCAAGTCCATTGTTGTCTCTCACCATCATACTGTCCAGAGCAAACTGGTAACAACTAAAGTGAGACCTCTGCACTAGTGAGAAAGTTTGATGCTAGAATATGTCAGATAATGAGACAGACATATCACTCTGTTGTTGAATTCTACATAAGCTGTTTTCCTATCTAGTTTTTCACTGGTATGCTACTTGTACATTTTTATGTGCAATTTAAATATACTGTGTGTTCTCAAAATGGAAATGTGTTTAATTCAAATGATCTTGATATGCATTTTGAATATATAAATGTGTATATATGCAACAATCTCTGTATGGAATTGAGTCAGGCATTTGAATTCTGTTCCTAATTGTGGGTGAGTTTGACTCAGCCAGTTTTCTAGATCTGATTTTTTCTTGTATTTACGATCCAGCTTAACCAGTCTACTCACGATTTTCCTTTGAAAGCTTATCTGCAAAACAAAACCAAATTCTCCTTCAACACAGATGTTATGAGTCATTTGTTTGTTACAATAAGGTAAATGAAAAGTGAAGAATATTTGGAAGAGGAAGCCACAAACAGTCAGGAAAACCTGGGTTAGTAATTCTTTCTACAACACTGCTCACTGTGTCCATTCTTACTAATGACTTTCCTAAATTATCTGAAAACCCTGTTGTTTTCTGAAGATACATATATTTTATTCCAACAATTTTCTCTATTCTCTCAATATTTTGAATCAGAGTAGGGGAAAAAATATCATCCTGAAGCACAATTCTCACCCTAAACATAATTTCTATACCTCTTTTGAGCATTCCTCTGTGTCTGTTTCAGTTTTCTAGTCATCATGTCAGCCTGTCTCTCAGTTCCTTAAATGTTTCTGTTTAAATTATCTCTTGAAAGCACAATGTTAAGACAATTTTTAAAGGTTTGAGCTGTTTCTATAAAAGTAGAGCATGCAGCTTTGGAGCACATGGCAGCTTTTTTAGTTGTGTTAAACCATTCAAGGTGTGGCTGAGTAGAGTAAAATGACTACGTGTTCCACAACGGTTCCTAGTAGTGATTGAGGAGAGATCTTTTCTAGGAACCATGTGCTAAAGAAATGCTGCAAATACAGATTATGTAGATGGAAAAGTGACAAGTAGCCTAGTAATTGGATAGCATCATGAATCAAAATGCATCTGTCACAGATTTTCTAGGTGAAATTTCTGGGCAGATCCAAAGCTGGCACTAATCACAGACTATTAATTATTTTCAAGGCTTTGAAAAGCAATGAGAGGACTTTGGGAACCCAAATGTGAGGACGGCAGGAGAATGAAATAAATTATTTTATATCTATCTTACCAGTCAACCTGTCCTATAAGTCTCAAGGACAGAAAGATATCAAATGGTATAATAAAATTCAATTGCAGTTGAAATTGAAGATGCAATGAAAAATTAAGTTTGAGAACTTTAAATGGAGTCTGTACTTTTGAATATCATGTGGTGCCTGTAGATTAATAATGAATATTTTACATGTTCATATCATAAATTTTCTCTAAAAATCAAAAGTCTCATGACTGAGTAGTGACTGGAATTTGCTGCTGTTGTGTGTGCAGACAAAACAGCAAATGACTGTACGTTTATACAAGGGAATGTGCACTGATGTCTTGTAAGGACCTTCAAGGTATAATGTAATTCCTATAGAAAACAGTTTTTTGTTTTCTATAAAAAATAATAAACAGTTTTTTGTTTTATGTCATGGTTTGACCCTGGGTTGATGGACAGTTGTGTAGACCAATAGCGCTTCTCGAAATTCACATATTTAAACCAGGTGGAAGCCCGGGAAATTCTCTCTTCCTTCCGGCTTTCCAGCTGGAAACAGGGCTCTGGCCCGGCAGGCCAGGCTGGGCCTGGCTAGGCCTGGCTGGGCCTGACTGCTCAGCCCTGGCAGGGGCTGGGGCCAGGCCCACGGCTCCGTGAGGGCCGTGATGCCCCCCCTGCCTTCTCCAGGGCAGCCAGAGATGGAC
>VZRQ01004832.1:0-24090 GCA_013397975.1 Machaerirhynchus nigripectus | reverse complement strand
AGGGAAGGGACTTTCACATGCCAGCAGAAAACCACCCCGGGCGGCTGTTGTGCTGTGACATGGAAGCCACGAGAAGACTCCTTCTTGTGAAGAAGCCCCATAGCATGGGCAAAAGAGACTCCTCTCCCTAAGTGAACTGGTGAAAGACTATTATAGAGTTGATAAACTGACTGAAATAATCTCAAGTTTGTGCCTTTATGTTGTAACTGGGAAGAGGGGGGAGGATGGGGGGAAGAGAAGTGTTCTGAAAGTGTTCTGAAGGTGTATTTTGACTCTTATTAATTCTTTTTTCTTTTAGTTCTAGTAATAAACTTCTTCATGTTCTTTAAGTTTGGAGCCTGCTTTGCATTCCTCCTAATTCTTATCTCACAAAAGGTAAAAGATGCGAACCAACTCACTACACTAAATTGGTGTTTCTGCCCGGTTTCGAACTGAACCCGCTACAGAATGGATCCTTAAAAAATTACTTTATGCTAATAGATTCCTTTATGGGTAAAGACAAAAGATTGTGGGATGATTGAAAGAATGCCAGGGGAACAGAATTAAAAAATGGGAAAATGGAGAGTAAGAGAATCTGGCAGTCAAAACTTTCAGGGATTATTTTAATTAGTTATACATATCTCAGAGTGGTGATATTTTCTGTTCATAATTAGTGATGGTTTTATAGTGATGGTGCAAAAAATATCCAGAGTGTATTCATTGTCTTTGTAGAACTATGTGAAGTCATGAAAAAACAGGATAATAATAAAAAATTTCCATGGGAATCCTGAGGATTTCTATGTGACATGCTATCTGACTGATAACTTTGATCAAGTCCTTTCTAAATGTAACAGTCAGCATCTTTTCAACAGTCTTTTTCTCTGTGAGACTGCTGAAGCATTTCTGATAAGAAAACTAATCAAAAGCCCCTGAAAATGTGTTATTATTCTAAAAGAATCAGTGCAAAGATTAGGTGTACAAAATTGCTAAACATTTCAGTCTCACTGTCCATGATTTTTAGTAGTAGGAAATAGGGTTACATTGTGCCTATTAGAAAAAAAAAAGTCTAAATTATCTAAAGGAAAGTTGTTAAAGTATTAAGAGTACTAAATATTAAGTAACGTTTACATTACTTTGGAAAAATCATGTGCTTAAATAAACACTATGATTTTTAAAAATATGCTCGCTAGGTTTTCGGGAATTTGCAGCTGTTGAGTGCTCAGCAAATTAGGAAATAGCATGTCTTAGCAGCTTCTCTGCATAGGTTGTTTGGATAAAATTGAAAATTTAAAACAAATCTTCTTTGGTTGATTCTGTAAGAAAGTGCATCCTCATACCTGGTACTTACTATGACAGTAAAAGTTTAGCTTTGTATCTCTCTGGTAACAAAATCTTCATGAAGATTTTGGAAAGTTTAATAAATCATAAGCCATATTTTTCTGCTGTTTCTGGTCTGTTTCAGTAAAGTCCATACATTTCTTAGTAAGGTACTGGGCTTCTGCATTTTTAGGTGAAAGAACTGAGAATGTAATTCACTTGGAAATTTCTTGAAACATATTCAGAGTTGATAGGGAAGCCTGTTTCTGAGTCCTAGCATACACACCATGTTTGAACCTGAAGCTATGATTCACATTCTCTTGTGCTGATCACTTTTAACCTCTAAATAGTGCTTGTAAAGGTAATGCATTAATTAGAAAGCTCTTTTAATTTATTAATCATGATGGAAATTGACAGTCTTTATTCCTTCAAGGAAATACTGAATGCAAGTATAAATTAATATTGAAATACAGAGTTTGCAGACTACTAGTGCACCGGGACCTCTACAAATGCAGATTTCAATCACTTGGATAATTAAACATCAGACACCAACCTCTGTCATAAAGAACTTATTTTCCAAGTACTGTAAATAAATACTTGAGCAAGTAGCTATTCCCAATTTCTAATTAGTCAGGACTTTTGGCAGAGGTAGTTCAGACACCGTGGTTATTTAGATGTCATTTCTCCTTAGTGCATTTTGCAGCTCTGGGGCACTTTTGCTGTGGTCAGCATGTTGGCTTGCATGCAATCTTGATAATCTGAACCTTGAAGCCAGCTAAACTCAAATGATGTCAGGGCATCATTTCATTATTTAGATCTTATAACCATGGTTTACAGCCATGATCCATTATTAAAGGCCTGCTCACAAAAACTACAGTTTGCTACAAATCAGAGAGTATGTTAGTAATTTCTTAAAAATGTATGGTCCAAAGTTATCACTAATGCATTGAAATTTGGTTTATCCAAATTCTTTTGTATCCAATGCTTGCAACAGGTTAACCCTTTTGGATTAATTAGGTTGGTCAGATGTTCAGGAAGCTTCCAGACAAATGTAATGACACTAATACCTCACTGTTTAGGCTAGCGATATTTAAGTACAGTTCTTTCAAATATGTATGGTTACATTTGCCATTTCCATCAGAGTTGCTTACTATACATAACAAGATGGAATCCAAATTTGGTTTACATTCTGAATTGCTTTATTGCATTTAGAGCTGAGCAATGCCTCAGTTCTAAGGTCATCAGGCTAGATATGAGTAGCTATGTTTAAAAAAGATCCCATATGTGTCTGAGAGGACTTTTGTTTTTTAATACTGTGATATGCAACTAAAAATAATAAACAGAAAAAGGGGAAAAATTATAGCTGAAAAAATGGAAAATCAAAAAGACTGGGCATGTGTTAAACAGAAGTTATGTGCAGGAATGCTAGGATTGATTCATCACCCAAAGTATCAAAATCAAACTTAGAGCTTTCAGTTTCTTCCAGATAGTACACCTAGGGAGGATTTTTTGTTTTTTCCCTGTAGACACTTTTTCTGCTTCTTTATTTGAAAGTAGCACTTTCTATCAATGTCTTAACTTCCACTTACCTCTCCTCCACAGAGCCCTCCATCCTTACTGTTTGATGAGTGTACTTTCTTCTGTGTCTTGGAATCATGGTGAAATTACAGGTTTCATATAGTCTGGGTTTTTTTTTTTTTTTTTTTGTTTTTTTTTTTTTTTTTTTTTTTTTTTTTTTTTTTTTTTTTTGGTTTTGTTTTTGTTTTTGTTTTTTGCTGCAGAAGTCCTTCAAAATTACTGTTGGTTTATTTCTAAACTGTTGGAAATTATGGAAGTGATTATAAGTTCTAGTTTTAATTTAATGTGAAATGTGTTACTTTCATTTTGACATAGACATGTCCAATATCTAGCATGCTCTATTTACTTCCAATATGATATGTGACTATGTGTGGTTTTGTGTCAGTGTCTATTTACTCATTTATGAATAGTTTCATTGGTTAAATTTTAAAATTAATTTTATACTTTTTATTTAATTTGAACAAATAATCATCTTGTTTTAAGGTGAGCTTTTAACAAAAGTCCAGTGTCTCTGTAGACGTACAATTTTACCAAAAAAGAGGGGGCCTACAATTAACCAGAAATTAAAAGTTGAGTGTCCTGTTTCCTCAATCTTCTGTACAGTTAGGCTCTGGCACCAAAGTACAAATAATAGACATAATTAAAAATAGGAAATTGATGTACTAGGGAGCTGTTGCATTGTTTGTGTGTTTAACAAATAGCAATAATATATTTTAAAGCACAGTATTTCTTGAGCCACTGCACAAATTCTTCATCATGGGAACAGTTGATTCAAGATGTCTATTGAGTTTGTTGTTTTTTTTGGTTTTTTGGTTTTTTTTTGTTTGTTTTTTTTTTTTTTTAACAGCCCAATTCTTTATTCTTTGAACATTCATTAATATAGCAAGCTTCTCCTCTTTAGATGAAATGTAATTTTATTGGGTTTTGTCTTCTTTGTCTGGTGTATGATTGCAAGTATTTGTTTTTCATTGTGCACTTTTTCTGTCGTACTTACAGAGCTTATATTTCCACTTGATCTGACCTCAGCTCAGAACAAGTGATATTGATGGTTGTCAGTTCATGTTGGTCTCACAGTATAAACATCTTTAGACAAAATAAATTGCTACATAGAGTAGGATTTGTGTTTGGGTTTTTTTACTAAGAAAAAAATACAGGTACCAGAATATGCATTTCTTATTAGAAATAAATAAAACAGAATGGTGAAGCTGATAAATATTTTTGTGTTCGGGGCAGAGCTGCAGGAGGCAGAGCTACATTGACTATGATGCGTGTGACTTTTACACAAGAACTTAGTGCATGCACTGCTTCCACCAACTCATTGTGCAGGTGAAACATCACACACCCCTGTCCTTCCTTACCTGGCAGCTCAAAGCTATAGCTCTCAGGTGGTCATCAATGCACCATGACAGGTGAAGGTAAAGGTGAAAGTAAATTTTAATTGGAACAGGAAAACACTGGACTGTTGTAGCCTGCAATGCTACAGTGCTCAGGCGCACAGACCCAATGTCAAAGAAGGTATGCTGGTGGGATGGCCCACAGGCTGAGACATCCCCTAAGTTATGGTGAGTTCCGAGGAGGCCTTGCCGTGATTATGCTAATATATGGGTTTCCCCCACTTGGGATTGGCTTGTTATTCTCCACCGCTTTATCCCTTGTTTGTACTACATCTGGAAATTTCTTTTTGATTGTAACCCCTATTTGCTCTTACCCCTTAGTCCCTCCTCTTTTGTATCCCTATTGGCTCCCTTACCCTTAATCCGCCCCTCAGCCCTCAACCCATTGGCCCTGATGCTCTGCCCGCCCTCTGAACCTCATATATAAACCCTGTACCCTGCTTGCCATATTGTTTTCTGTCTCTGGACCCCTTCACGCCTGGACCCTTAATAAATCCTGTCACTGGAACCCTACACAGAAGACCCTTCCCGCCTCCTTGCCACTGGCCGTTGTTCCTGTTTGTGTGAGTGCGTGCGCCCCGCTGCAACGGGAGTGCGTGTGCCTGCGCCTTGATCTAGCCCCTCCGTGCTGAAGCGACTTCCCCCCAGCTGGGGACCCTTCTGGGAGGCTGTGGCAATTCACCACCACTCCACGGCACTGGACAATGTTATTTTCGCTCTAAAAAGCCACAGGTTTTCAGGTAAACCATGATTATCACCTTTCTAGGAGCTAGCACCCAGCTGGCACCCTGATCAGAGCCAAAATATGCCTTTTCATTCACCGCCACACACATTGATTTCCAGGCTCCCAGGCACCTAACACACACTTGTGGAAACCATCTGGAACAGGTGGCTGAAAGTTACCTTTTGCACAACCTAAATTGGAGCTGCCAGCTTCCTGTTTTTTTTTTTCTTTTTTTTATTTTTAATCTAACTCATTAATTGATAGGAAGAAGTACTTTAATCGTATTGTAAAAAAAGAAGATAAGTACTGCTCTGAAGTACAATTCTGTAAGTCATTGTCTCTGGGGAGCAATTTAAATTTTAACTGCAGCAAAGTGTAAAGATCCTCTTACTGACTTTCTACTCTCTGGACTTCTGTGTGATCAAATAAAAGTAGCAGCAGGCCATTCCAGGTAGCAATAAAATTTAAATGCTCAAAATTTAAGAAATAAGTTCAAGGACTAAAGACTAGTAAGTACTATAAAGATGAGGAAGTTAACTGTTTTAGAGGTAGTATCGCAGAAAGAAAAGTAGCTTGTAAAACTTCTAATGAAGAAAGTCAGCATGGATTAGGATGAAGACAGGAATGGTGTAAGAACATGATGGGACTTTGCAAATACTACTGCCTTGAAATATCTAAAGAAAGAGGAAAAGCAGTGTATTCAGTGTCTTCTCCAGAGTTGCCAGTTCTCATTATTTTAAATGTAAGTCCCTTGTCCTGGGTTTGAAAGCTTTATGAATTAAGTTCCATCTAAAACTGCTCACAAAGTCCAAGGCCTCAAGTAAGAATAACACATAAACATAACCAGAAAGTTGGTGTTCCAACATTTAATACGATAATGGAAATGTTAGAGCTTCAAAAATGGTTTTATATTAAAAATATTGTGAAATGTTGATCTTGTGCTTTTATAAGAACTTTTGTGCTTACATGGAACTTCAAGAAAATATAATCCATTTTGTGACACCCATTGTCATGTTTTTTTCTGAAACCTAGGTCTCAGCCATGAATATGCATGCTTAATTACCAGTTCAAGGAAATTTTCACACGCCCAAACTGGTACTCAAATACTCAGCAATATGGGTGCAGCTCATCAGTTCTGTGTGATGCAGACTTGAAAAAGATGTTGAAAGCTTTAAAAGCTGGGAAGAAAACCCTAACAAAACAAAAACCCTCCTGATTTTTATATTCATGCAATCAGGATAATTTTTATATTCTCCATATTTTTTAACAGATACTTTTGTTCTTATTCTAAGAAGTTAAATTAAGCTTAAATGGAGTATCAATACCTTTAATGAATTTTTTTTCTAAACCTATAAAATAAACTGAAGGTAGTGAATGAGTGAGAAGGAGTATAAGGTCAGGGAGGGAGGACAGGCATTTGTAGATCAGTTGAGGGAAAACCTTGGCTCTTCAGTTTCCAAGTTATGCTAAAAATCTTCTTAACTGCTCTTTATCTTTTCCTGGTATCTATTTCCAGCTGTAGTTATTAGGCCATTAAGAAACCTTTTCTTTGTGTCTTAAAATGATTTGTAGCAACTTTGGGACAGTATACGCATATATACAGAATAAATTTCTTAAAAGAAATTAAATACATATATACAAACTTTGGAAAAAATGAAAATTATTTTTTCACAGAGTATGCCAAATATACCATTTGAAGATAGGCATGGAAAATGAAAGTACAAAATATTTTGGTTTTCAATACTCAAATTTTCTGTTTAAAACATAGTATTTTATTTGCCTTGTTAGATTGTTGAAACTTGAGTTAAAAGGGTTCATAAAACTACCACAGTATAACATTTCTCTGCATTTTCATAAAGGAGAATAATATCAAGTTACAGGTAATAATAAATACGCTAAAAAAGTATTTTTAACACTCTGCTGTGCTGCCTAAATGTTCAAATTTATTTTCTGTTATATTTTGTTAAGTTTAGCTGGAATTTGAGATGGACTTACAAATCCTCAGAGATTTGTATTGCCCAAAGATGTTTATTTTCCTTTTCCTGCATATCTATGATTGTTATTATGATGCTGTCTGATGAATTTTCATAGACTGACACTGGCCTGGTTGAGTATGTTGGAGGGAAAGTCATGAGGTTTTTTCCTTTATACCTGATCAGTTGAAGCAATCGCCAGTAATTATGATGCTCAACCAAAAGCAAAAACAAGCTTCAGTGACTCCCTTAGGTAAAGCTGGCTACATATTCTTTGTTCTTCTCCAGACTGATAGAAAAAATAATCACATTGTGGATTTGTCTCTAAAGACACTGTAACTCAAAAATTTCAAATTTTTCGTCCTTTTTTTTTTAGTTTAGATAATTGTGTGGGTCCAAGTCTTCAGGGAGATGACAAAGTTCCCTCCATCAGTTAGGATTTTCTGGCCACCGCTGGACTAGGAATGCCCTTTTAAAATACACTAATTGGTTGCAGAGCATTTATTGTCCAGTTGCCATGTGGGCTCACTTCTTAAAACCACAGGACATTTAGTTTTGGAGGCTTTGTCTAATCAAGTAATCAATACTGCTTTTATACAAGGGCATCAGGCTTCACTCTTTAACTGAATTATGTCCAGCTGATTAAAGGAGGTTTTGTGCCTCTGTTTTTTTTAGATAACCATTTTGCCCAACATGTAAGGTGGATAGTTGTACACGGTGCACCCCACATAAAGATGGATCTTATCAGTTGATGTAATACCTCTGTTTTGTGGGAGAGCAGAGACTATTTTCCTCGTATGGAGACTCCTACCAGGAGACAAAACTTGGCCTATTCATTGCAGATATCTGAGAAGTCTTCTGTGGGTGAGTGATGGTCTTGGGTCCACTTAACCTTCTGCCACTAAGATAGTGTTCAGGCCTCAGGTTGCAAGGTTAACATTAAATATTGCTTTAGAGTGGAACTGAAGTGCTCAGCAGGGCTTCTTAGTGCTGTCATTGTCTTCTTTGCTCTTGGTGCACAGGCTACGCACACCCAAATCCTGAGAAGAAAGATGTTAGCTTTTCCTTGGATCACAACATCGAAACACCCAACAACATGAACATTTCAGGTGTCCATCCTTAATCTTTAAAAGAGCTTTAATGCATATTTTGTATGTAATTTCACAAAGTGAAGTTTTCTGAGTGGCACCAAGTTCAGCTGTGTGGGCCTGCAGAGAGAATGTTGTTTCTGGAGGGCCAGATTTGACTCAGAGGACGGTGCTGTTCGCGGCACAGGTATAATTAGCAGGATGAGCAGACTGCTGTCCTTTCTAAGCCTGGCCACAAGCAGCATCTGGGGCACAGGGTCTGCTCAGGGGCATCACCAGAACTTGCTAGGCAGATGGCAAGGGTCTGGCTGTGGGAGAGAATTTAAATTGATGTGGTTTGATTGTGCCTACAGATCTCTTCTCCTCTTCCGATACAACTGTCTTCCAGGCACTACATCTGAATCCTTAACATGGTCATGCTGCCCTGGTACATGTAGATTTTTGCAAAATAAGTCATGTTTCTCCTTTTTTAGAATGAAGAGTGCCTGTGAATGACACACTGAAACTTTGTTAGAAGCAGCAAGTGACCTGACTGACACAAAGGAAAATATAACCTGTAAGTTGACTTGCTTCTAAAGGTTGCATAGAGTCTGCATTAGAAATGATTGCTTGTATTCTCCCTGACAATGTTAAAAGGCAAGGAAATACTCCCTTATTAGGGCTGCGATGTTTTTATGGATGAATTTTTTTAACAGAGATACTTGTGTGAATTGTAATATAAAATATATAGTTAAATATTAGGAATACAGAGTGAGGAATATTTGTTGCCCCAGAGGAAATATGTGACTGCAATGGAACACTGACAACACTTCTCACTTATTTTCTGTATTTCATACTTCAATATTTTGCAGAAACTGTTATTCCAAATTGTGATTTCATATGATTTTAAATAATGAAGATGTGTTCCTGTGAATTTCTTTAATAAATATTTGCAGTGTGAAAGTTAGGGGTTGATCCGTTGCCCCTTGCAGTTAATAAGAGCTCTTGTTGATACAAGCGAGCATTACGTTACAGCCTGAGTAGTCCCCACTGATTAGCCAGACTGTCACAGTTCAGAGAAGAGACCCAGATACCTTCAGGGGCTCCTCAGGCATGCAGTGAGAACTGAAAGCACATGATGTAGTGGTTAGGAAAAAGCTTTAATTCTGCATATTCTATATTAAAAAAAAAAAATGCGGAAAGGACAAAGGAAATGAAAAACATTGCCATCAAATTTTTGTCCAGAATATATCAGGGATTTTTTATGAACTGGAGTATTTTGATATTTAATTGTTAGAAATACTGTACAGTGGAAAGTGTTGAAAAATTCAGATAAAAGTAAGTTGTATTTAAAGTATTTCAATTAAATGCCTGATTTTAATTTTAAAAATAAATATTTTAGACCAACATTAACTGAAATAAGCTTAACTAATATATTTAGAATATGAGTGAAAGTGGGTAGGAGACAATGAAACTATGCCTACATAGTCAAACCTTTCCTGATTTCATTGAATAATTAATGTATTTTATATAAATTGAAATACATTTCCTGATAAGTTACAAACAGAAAAAAAGCTAAATTACTCATTGTTGTGAGTGTAGGTTGTGTATGCCTAGTAACCTTCAGCTGTTCAGTAAACAAACACAGTATGAATGTGTTGCTTTTGCAACATATTGGTATCTATTGCTTTATACTTATGTATATAATAAAATAAATTATGGACATCACAAGAACATGTTTTTTAATATATTTTATTATGAATCACATACATAATTACTTAAATAAGGGAGGGATTTCTGAGATGTGATTTTTAAAATCTTATTATTTAAATTAAATTGTTAGGCTGATAGCCAAGAGAAATTAACACAGGGATTCAGAATATTTTGGTGGGAAGGGGGACAAAGAACCCACAACACTGAACCTCCAGATCTAGATTTTTGCAATTAATACCATTTGGAGCCAAATGTTATATGGGATTTTCTCTGAGAAATTCAAAGTGCATTAGCAGCATTCATGGTATAAAAAAGAAAAGCTTAATAAATGTTTATTACGCAGAGTAGGCACAAGTGGGTAAAACTACAGACTGATTAATAATTAAGAGAGTTTGCTAAATATGTCTTCTTAATTTAGTCAAGTGGGTTTCACTTTCAAAACATTTGCTATGAGAAAAGGAAAATTGAAGTTCAGCGTAAGTGGGGCAGTAATTCTGCAAGCAGTGAATGGCTGCTTGCGAGCTGAATAGTGCCACAGATAACAGCTTCTGCAATTACATCAGTGCGTATCTGAAGTATCTGGAACCATGCATTGCTACAAAATTATTATTAAAACGTCTTTTATTGAACTGTAGGTTATATGAAATCAGAGGGTATTTAGCTGTATGATAACCATTACCTGGAGAGTTTCTTTCCTTTAAAAGCACACTGAGCACACACAGATCTGATTACCTACTTACCAGCTTGTTTGAATGGACCAGATAGACATGGGAAAGAAGGGACCAAGAAAGTTAATATAGATAGGCTCTGAAATAAAAAGAGATTTGGAGAAGGGTGAAAGAAAACAATAGTTAAGTTTCTTTCCAAATTAGGAGACAGGGGTCACTCAATAATTTTAGAAGGACATGGTTAAAACAAGCACTTATTTTTCACACTCTGTAAGCTAGATTGCCAAGAGGACAATGTAGAGTCCAGGTGAATGATCTAATAGGGGACAGATTCAGAATTGCTTGTAAAATACAACACTGAATATGAGAATCTGGAGAGAAAAGAGCGAGGGAAGGAAAACTCCAAGGAGATGGCCCAGCTAGACACATGACATAATCCTTTCCTTGAGTCATCCATCCTTGATGGTCATTGCAAGGGACCTACTGTTTTCATGGGTACCAGAGCTATAGACAAACACTGGTAACAGCAGATCCTGAGATCTAAATGAATGTCACGAATGCTATCACTTTGATAAATCTGGGTGTTACTTGGCATCCTGTGAAGTGATGGGCCTCTGAGCATGCAAAAAAATACTAGTATCTATGCAAGTAATTTAATTGCACATGGAGAATGTCTGGGATTACAAAACATCTCAGAAATTTTTTCTTTACTCTTGCAATTACAATGAATTTTAACTATTTAGGTTGTAAAAAACCCAGTCTTTAAATGATCTAATAATGCATATGTTTTTAAAAATCTTTCTGTGTCTTAATAGATTAGTAAAAGTAACCACCACTATGTTCTATGATAAATGTACTAAAGCAGGACTCCAAATTTAACTGCAGTGTGTTCCCTGTTGGTAGTCAATGTGTGCCAGGCACTATTCCAGTGCTCAGAGTATATGTGTAATTTCAATTGATTATTCCTTGGCAACTGCACTGTGATGCTCATGCGGGGTGTTGCTGATGAGAACCATAGCATATGTTTCATGGAAGAAGCAGGTTGTGTTCTGACACTTAACCAGAGAGATGCAAGTGAGCATGTTTTATACTAAAATTATAGAAGACATGATTTTGATTTATTTTAGTGCTGGACCTTTAACCAAAAGAGTTAGATATTAGTGGTTTCATAAAGTACATTCTGAAAAGCCATGCAGTTGATAATGCACACTTTAGGCTTTCAGGGCTGCTCTTTTTACCCATTTTTAAAAATAGTAGCTTTGATTTCCTCTTTAACTCCCTCAGCATTTCCACATTTTCTAAGCTGTAAAATCAGAACAAGAAGTTTAGAGACATTCTTAGTATGAAAATGAAACAGAAAAGACATTTTCAGAAAGTTGCTTGCTTACTTTTGTCTCTTTCTTTTTTTATGTTTCTAGCAGGGAAAGGGAAAAGAGGTGGTCCCAGTATATTGAAGTTGAGAAGGTCTCACTGAGTGCATTCTTTTCTTCTTTTTCTTTTTCAAATAAGACAATTTTAAAATTTATTTATTTTTCCCATGGAGGAATGAGAGCAGAAGTGGAAAGAACAGCTAATAGCAATACTTGAACAGTGAAGGAACAAGGAGTTAGTGAGATATTCAGGATTTATGATTTATTCAGCTAGAACTTCTGAAAAGCTCAAATATTATTGGAGCATCAAATTTAATGGTTTCAGGAGCTTGGCTTTTTGGGTGCTGAGTCTCTGAAAAATAAGGTCTTCAGAGGCATACTGGAGGTGCTAAGCTATAGGTGTTTGGGAATGCATGGACTGTTACTTTGGTGGCCATGAGGAAGCTAAGCTGTCTTGACAGTCCTGTCCCTGGTGTGCAAAGGCACGCAGTGTGGCTGGTGGAGGTGTCAGAAACTATATGGGGAAGGGACGGTGGAAAAAAAAAATTCTATGAGGCTTGGAAAATGTATTTATTGCTACAGTCAAAACTTTTGTTTGTATTATTAATTAGTGACTCCTTATAGGGCTTAAGTTTTTCTTTAAGAAAAAAAGCCAAAGAAACTTTTCTACAGAAAATGAGTGGTTTGTTCTTCTTGATCAGCAATCACGAACAATAATATCTAGACAGGGGCTGGTTTTGTTCAGCTCTTTGCAGGCAGGAAAAGACCTTTAAAATCGTAGTATAATAGTGTCAAAACGAGAGAAAACTAAACAAAAAAGAGCCCTTGAGAAGACAAGAGTCTTTAGAAGCGGTGCAGAAACTGCTGACATTCATTCCAGCCTCCCAACACTTCAGCGTGGTGTACCTTGTCCTGTGGTTTGTGGGTGGGACTCACCTGTCACACCATTATGACAGGAAGGATAACGGAAAGGTGCTTTTTGAGTATCTTACATAATTTTGAATAGAATATATGAATTAGGAAATGTAAGTGCCTTAGAAAAAACAGGCTCATAAACCAGATTTTTCTTGAAAAATTGTTGGGCTGTAATGCATCTTGGTGGCAGTGCTGAAGCTTCACAGCCAGCTATGGAAGAATGCCCAACATGGATCTAGCAAAGAACTCCCTTTACCACCCGCATTTACAACGCCTTAAAACAGTGTTTTCAGCTCTTTGCAGAAATGGCTGCAGACTAAGGAATATATTCATCAGGAAGTTACACGATTCTCCTTTCAACCTGACAATCATTTTCCTAGAACATCTGTTTGGTTTTATTGTACTTCTGACATTTTTGGCTGACATTTGCTTGGTTTTTTTGTAATTTAAATGTGAAAATTAGTTAGCAAGTGAAAAACTAACTATAACAATTCATATTGATTCAAAACATATAATATTTTTTCGGGTTTTTTTCTGACTTTCTAACAAGTGCTTAGATTTCAAAGATTTTGTGCAACCACATATTTAAACCCTCCTATAGTTTCTAAGAAAACTATTACAAAATTAAGATTGAGAAATGCAATTTATTTCTGCTTTGGGTAAGTATTTTTACAGTAGAAGGTGTTGCCATAGGAGCTTAAGAGATTATAATTTGAATGGAATAGTGGCATCTTTTATATGACTAATTTTTATAGGTGGAAAAGTTGGAAAATCTTTCAGGTTGATAGAAGTCCTCTTATGTGACTGGATGTACATTTATTTTAATAAATTACTTAATGTGATGAAGAAGATCAGTGTCTTTCTGGACAGATCCTATCTACTAGTCTACTAGGCTGCCTTAGTTGTTTTCCTTTACATGCTGTTTCTCACCAAAGGAAACTGAGCTACTATGTAGATGTTATGGATTAGTAAATGTTTAACAGGTAGAGAAAGAGGGTAGGAGTACATGATAATTTTTGAGTTGTAAGAAATTTTTGTACCAATTTTGACAGCTTAAATATGTTATTTGTCATATTTCTCATGAAATGAATGAAAATTGAATTGACAAGGGGTTTAAATACTACAAAATTATTGGAGATAATCAAATCTGATCCTGACTCTGGAGAGTTGCAGAAGTCTAGCCAGAGTGACTGAATGATTAAAGTCAGAGATTAAATGACAGCAAATGCAAAATAATGTATGTGAAGGAAGCAAAAAATTCACATATTTAGAGACTGTTCTTTAGAAAAATAATTTTTACTGTCTGTAATCTCTGAAAATATAATGTCAATATTTAACAATGATACAACATGTGCACTAGGTTACTTTCAGGAAAGCAACAGTGAATAAATAGAAGAGATACTTGTGTGCATTGCAGACCAGATTAGGAAATCCCAGAACCTCTAAGTGCTGGAAAGTAATAAAAAGTACCTTACATTTCTGTCTAGTTGAGGGTGGGGTTTTTTTTTGTTTTTCCAGGCATCCTCCACTCATTACTGCAAGAGATAGTATTTTAGGCTAAAGAAATATTTGGCCTGTCTCATTGCAGAAGTTATTACATTATTTAAAATTTATTATTTTAAAAAGAGATTTTAAAAAAAAGAGTTGTCCTAGATTCTTGCATGATAATGGACATGGACATGATAATGGTTCCTCTCAAGCCTTCAGCAGCAAGGTGATATACATCAGTTGAAAATTTCACTTACCCTCCACCTTTTTACTACGGAGACTATTTCCAGACATTTGTCAGCTATTGTACCTTTATTTGCTCATTATGAATTCCAGTTTATGGATTTACTAAATTCACTCCTCTATTCCCTCTGTGGTTATAGTTATCCTATTCTCAAATAAGGACAAACTGTTTTCTTTGTAAACTTTCCAGTAAAATATTCTCAAATCTATCAGAGGAATATCTCAGGCATAAATTGCTCTTAATTCACAGACACTGAGAAGATAAAGTACTTAAGAAACTCCAGAAGATAGTTCTGATGCTGCCAGTCCTATTTATAGTTAGCCTGCTTGAAAAAAACACACTGAAATCAGGAGATTTTCTGAAGAATTAATTTAAGAGTTACTGTTACTCATCATGTTTTTGGGTTTTTTTCCTCCCTAAATCATAAGACATATATGTCTGACTAGTTTGTTGGGGAGAAGGACTGTTTTTATAACTAACGTGGGGGAGATTAAGCCAAACAACTGACTTCTGATTTATGGGGTCATAGATTGTGAAGGAGACCGGGATACAACTTTGGAAAGGCACAGATGTGTATTTATTGTGTATACTCTATTTAACAGGTCACTCAGAATTTGCTGAAGAATTGTGCTCTTCATGCTATCACTTCCCCTCTGACAATAAAATTTGTCAAGATGTGCTGCCATGTCATACCTGCTGCTTTGATAAGTGTTAATCTTTACAGAGGTTTTCCTAAAGCATTTTGTGTGTTCTCGGGACACCAAAATGTTTATGTAACTTAATCCATAGTTCTGACTCATACAGTCTCATAGAAAGAAGCTTCTGTTGACCAAAGCAGTGGCACTGATGAAGAACAAGATTTTCCAGCTTCAATACAGTTCTGTATAGATAGCAGTCAAGATCCTCCTTCAGCATATCCTGCTATTTTCCTGCTCTCCAGGCTGTGTTAGGTCTTGCTTGTAATTATTTCTACTGTTTCAGAGCTTCCCAACTCCCTGGGTGATACAGTTGGGACAGGCAATGCAGCATATTGACTGAAAGCTAGAAAGCATAGCTAGATCTTGTCATGTTTTCCGTGCCTTAGTGTGATCCCCTGCCTCCTTTCATCCTTCATGTCTTCGGGAGTTACAGCTGCTGCATGACTGCTGTTGCTGAATGGGGCACGATAATTTTCTATCCCTTCATGAGCTCATGCCACCATCACTTTAAAACCACTTGCAAATGCATGTGAGATGAAAGTGCATTATATTTTCAGGAGTATGTCACTGGATAAACTGATTCTTGGAGAGTTTAAATGAAACAGGTTCACCAGCAGACAGGAAATGCCACAGCTGGTGTTTTCAAACATGAATAATACGTTAAAGATTCAGATTACTGAAACATGGTCACCAATATATGTGATGTTGCATGGTCAGTATGTCCTTTTTAGAGTTTTTGAAAATAACTGGTGAAGGAAACTTGCTTTTCTTTTTTTTTTTTTTTTTTGACATGTCTTTTGTGCACCTCTTATCCATTTGTCCCTGGACCTCAACCTCAGTAACACTAAGAACAATGTTTCTACAATGCTTATACATTAATGAAACCCAGGAATCCAGGAATTTTAATAAATACTAATGCAGGTCAGTGACTTCAAGCAGAATCTAGCTTGGGGATTGGCATGTGATACAATTTTTACTTTGACTTTGAATAAAGAGTGTAACGGCACAGCACTGTTGCCATTGTCTTTTCCTAATCTGCATCAGGCAAATGCTACCACAAGATACTATTTCACTCATTAAATGGCAATTATTCAAATCAGAAAATCTGTCTCTTGTGCTTTTAGAACGCCCCAGAGTGGAAATTCCTGATGAGAATTGTACAGATGCTCAATGAGAGTAAAATCAGAAACATACTCCATATTTTTGGAACTAGGCCAAACTATTTATGTTCTTCTGAACTGGGGCTGAGATTACTGGTGCTGTTGTACAAGTATTCACTCAGAGGGTGGTTTATATATAATATACGGCATAATTTCTAGGCTATTGCTGCCAACTGGGGAATCTTCCAAAGAATTATATCTCAAATACTGAATTACATTTGAATGGGATGCATTTCCCTGTTATTTCCCAATACATACATTTTCCGTCTTGCCTTTTTAATTAGTGAATATATTGACTGTATATGTGTTATTATAATTGCCTCTGCCAGTCTGCATGCTTTTAATTGTGGATAAATTATTTCCATCATCTCTCCCTAATTGTAGAAGTCTGTGTTTATTGCAATTACTACTGACTGCTGGAAAATGGTCTGCCTAATCCTGAGTCTTAGCCTCTGTCATATATGTGGTTGTGATATTGTTTGTTAGATACTCCCTGTTCTTTCCACCTTATCTCTGCTTCACATAGATTTTGATCTTTTTGTTAATGTCTGTTGTGAAAGTAAAAAAGCTTCAAGATTCCTGAGTTTTTTATTATAAAAATACAAATTATCCCTGGATAAAATATTTTTAATTGTCCACATATCTAGACTGGCATCTGATGCAACATGAAGCTTGAAGGACATTATCACTAATGGTGTGTTTGTCTCATCATCTAACATCGTCAAGCACTAATACGTTTAATAATAATTAGTTTAATATTTATGGCCATAAAATAAAACACAAGAAGTTTCACCTCAACATGGGGAAGAATTTCTTTACACTGGGCATGGCAGTGCACTGGAACAGGCTGTCTAGGGAGGTCATGGAGTCTCCCTCTCTGGAGACATTCAAAACCCACGTGGATGTGTTCCTGTGTAAGCTGTTCCAGGTGACCCTGCTTTGGTGAGGAGGTTGGGTTGGATGATCTCCAGAGGTCCCTCCCAGCCCCAACAGCTCTGTGATTCTGCGAGTTAAGCACACAATTTTCTGAAAGAAACTTAATAAAATTGAGCACCCTTTTTATAAACAACAGTGGTGCTTATATTAATTTTGAAGATGGAGAAAATAAGGAAAACTTTTATTTGTCTAAATTTCATGAGCTCTCTAGTTGAAAATTACAAACCAGTGCTTATCAGGGTTCTCTTACTGATCTGTAATTCTATGTATTACTCCTACTTTTCAGGTACAGCCTGAAATTTTGAAGCTGTACATTTCTGAATATTTTGTTCTCTGCTCCACATTTACATTGCCAGAATGGATCAAAAAGGCTTATTACTGTTTTCATACTGAGATGATATTGTTCAGAGCTAGAAGCTGGCTGTGCATCTGGTTAAAATGTCAGCATTCTGATTATATTCCTCTTATTTCCCATTACTTTTGTAAACATCTTTCTTATGAGTTTTTCCAGTGTAAAGGGTAAGTTCTCAGAAAGAATGAATAACACTCCTTTTTTTTTTTTTTCTTTAATGCTTTAGCTCCTTTGTGCTACAAAACAAATCTAAGTGTAACATAAAAGCTCTTTTTCCTCTTTTGTCACCGTCATTCATGGCAGTTAATGTGGCAATTGGAAAAAGTTATTGCTTACATGCAGATCCAAATTGTAACAGGCAAATGATGAAATCAGTACCTAATTTTTATTTCTCAATATAAAAAGCTCTTTATTTTCTTGGTCTGGACAATTCAAGCACAGCTATTCTATGTTTCATAGTGTCTCATAATTTAGGACTCATAACATTTTGTTAGAAGTTTTAGCTTCAAATGGATTATACTTAATTGTGGAATTAAGTAAAAGTTGGATAACATCTCAGTCCTATTTCACCCTTCTTCGGGGAAGTGAGAGAGTAACGATGTCCAATGAGTAACCTGTTGTTTTATTGCACTTGAATATATCTTCTTTATTCCTTAAAAGCTGTAAAAGATGAAGAAACAAGTACAATCAGAAGAACATCTTGTAAAAAGATAAGACTTAAAAATTTGGTAAAGAAGATGAAGATGAAGCTGGCAGGGTTTTATTCTGATCTTGAAAATTTTGTCCTTAGTGGATAAGCAATGCAATTAAAAAATTAAACAAAAAATAATATTCATTTTTCTGTATATATTTTTTGACTTTTTCAAAAACCAAAAAAACCCCTCTTTATATTAAGAATATTTGCTTTGAAAATCCAATGTTCACTGGCAATCACAAACCATCTTTATATGTGAAATAAATACTAAAAAAATTTAATCACTATATTGATTTGTTTTATATGTTAACATATTTAAATAACATAGAAAGTTATGGAAAGGAATATTGGAGTTATTATATGACTTTTTACTGTTACGGAGGAATTTTGGTAATTAGAAATGGAAAGAAGTCCAACATCTTGAATAAATACCTTTAATGAAGAAGTAAAATACTAAATTATTAGAGAAAGCAGAATAGATAGGGTTTGGCTTAAAAAAAAATCATCAACATGGGTTTCCTTTTCCAGTGGCTACTCAGTCATAAGAAGAGATTGAATTTTCTACAAATTTTATGGCCAGCTGTTTAGCAGTTCATAATTTAATGTAATTTCTCTCAGTAATCTTTCTTAGCCTTCTGTAAATGTGTAAATCCACAAATTACATAAATTATATGACTGAAGTAGTCAGCCATATATAGTAAGAGGTAAGCAGAAACTTACAGTAATTAGTTTTCTAATACTTTGGTTTTTCCTGAGCAAACCTCAATTTCTGTTTCTGTGAGCCCAGCATCTTCAGGGAGATATCACAGATATACTGGGTTTTTGGCTTATTTGCATTTTGTGTATATATTTGTGTGGAATTGGTAATGTTGAACTGAAAGGAGTAAAACATATCACTTTCTAAATTAGCTCTGTAAGGCTGATTTTCTCTCTAGTAATGGTAATCTGGTTTTCTACAGTAACAGACTTTTTGATAAAAAATTCCAGATTTAATAGTATCTCTTCTTAAGGAAGAACCATAATTCAGAAAATGAGGGAATTTCTGAATGATGTTTTACGTGAGATCTTAACTTTTTGAGTTGATCTTTCTCAGTTCTTTTCAGAAGAATTAATTGAGACTGCCATTTATTTCCATTTTTCTCTCATTCTCCCTTTGTGATCAGTAATGTTTTATGCCTTGCTGGGACTTCTGCATTTGGTAGAAGGTTTCTTAACTAACCCAAATTCACTTTTTTTTTCCTTAATATAATAGTCTTGACTTAGTCATTGAAATCAATTACAAAATGTGTAAGAAAAACCCAAAGCATTTCAGTGCATTTTGTAAAAAAATAGCAAAGTTTTCAGATAGAAATCTGCAGTGCCAGATCCCAGTCTGAAGGAGGAAGCTTCCAGAAGATAACAGATCCAAGTTCTACAGGAAACTAAATAAGGTAATTCGTGTAGGATGTGCAGCTAAAAAATGCACGAGAAAGGCACACTTTTACACTGAAGCAAAACTACATACAGGCAAACTTTCAGGGCTCATCCACTGATGTCTTTGAACTTGCAGTCACAATTTCATAGAATGTAGTTCCACTGATTTGTATTTTACCCATGAAACTGTAGCTATGAATGAAAGCACACTCTGCTTCTCTTCAGTATCCTATTCAACCTATAAGAATGTCTTTTTAATTTTTTTCAAAGTGATTGAGAGAAGGATTACAGAACTGTTTGAAGGCAAACATTCCCCTCAACTCCCAGGCCTATTTATGGATTTGAAAGCATATTATGAATTCTTTGCTTCTCTTTGATGAGTTTTAATTTTTCTGTCCTGATTGTTGCTTCATTGCACTTTACAAGTGTGGTGGCAAATGTGCAGCAGAGCTTCAGAGCACTAAATTTGCTAAAATTCTCTCTTGCAGGACTTCCAGTTCAAGTTTTGGTGTAGGCTCAGTTTTACACTTAAAACCATATATCTTCAATTGGAAGAAGAACTGAGCTTTTTTTCTTTTTATTTCCATGTGCTGCAGTTGTTGAACCAGCAGATAAAAAGCATTCTTATTGATGATGATGAATGGAAGACCAGAGCACAGAATTTTTCTGGGTTAAGGTCAGAGTGTTTTCACCATGTTAGCAATTCTGTGCATGAGGAGCCACTTCAAGAACATTTTGTCATTGCTTAGAAGTAAAGAGAAATTGAAGAGCTTCCTATGAGGGTCTCTCATAGAACTGTACCTTAGATGTCATCATCCCAAAGGGCAGGTGAACCTCACAGTTAAAAATCACATAGGTCTGAAGTGTCTTTCTGGGAATCTTCTCTCAATTGACTGTTTTCACCTAGAGAGCTTCTCAACACCCTGTATCTAAGAGATTCTGGAGGCTCTTGAGATGGCTGTCTTAACTTTGTAAAGCTTTTCCTTTTTTTTTTCCACTTTTAATAGAGAGAAGGAAGATAGCTTTAGGCAAAGGGTAAATGACAAAGAATTGTCAGCAGGGCAAGATTACTTTGCTCTTACACCTTCTAACAGCAGGGATTTGCTAATTCTTCCTATGCTTTCTCAACTATATAGAAAGCAAGCTCCTTACTCAGAGTTCATGCTATGACTTGCTCTCCATCCTCATGCTTTGAGTTCTCACCAGAGTTTTTTATAAGTCTACAATCACTTGTAGAAGTCATATCTTCAAGTTAGGAATAGTCTGCTTTACAGTCAGCTGGTTTTGCACGTGATTGTTAGTATCTATTTTCTTCTCAAAATATTGTCCATTTTTACAAAGTAAAGTAAATCCTTACATTTTCTGTATTTCTTTTTTTAATCTGGCTGCAGGTAAAACTGAGGAGAGAAATGCTGAAGGAGGAAAGTTGAAGTGCCCATGATCCCTATGCCTCAAATAATTTACTTCTAGAAAAAGAAAAGAGGAGCAGAAGAGTTCTTGAGGATTCATCCTTAGTTTAAATTCACTGGGAAAATGGAAAATGTAAAAAAAATAATCTTTTTTGCATTCTGATTGGGTTGTATACAGTACACAACAGATGAGTTTTCTCACATATACATGTATAAAAGGGCTAAAACCTTCTTTATTTTTAGTACTCTGACCCAGCCCAAACCATTACTACATTATAGGCTGACCTTGTCTGATTAATAAACATTGTTTCCTTGATTTACAGTCCAAGCTGATTAATTCATTCTTGGTTTATCTATGTTCTTGGTACATTAAGAGTTTAAACTGCAACCTATTCTATGGTCTGAATTTACCCAAGGATTTGTTAATCTGAATAAAAACGTTGTTTGCAGACAAACACAGATTAATCAGGTCAGAATGAATACAGTTTGGTGGTGCCCTCTTTCTTTCTGGGATGAATTTAAGTAGCTGTTCTCCCTCACTGCCCTTTCTCTGTGGTAGCTGATCAGACCACAGCTGTAGCAAATGTTTCTCCCTGTGTCAGACATCTCTCGCAGCACAATCAATACATTTCATGGTGTGTTTAGCTCAGACAATGTTCAGTTATTAGAGTGAAAAGGAGAAAGTATTCCTGAATCTGAAATGCTTTCTGTGTCTAAGACTGGTGATGACCAAAATCTTCTGCTTTACACAGTTCCCTTCACTGTGTCCCCCATGTCTTTCTGGTTTAGTCTTTCTGTGTTTGTTTTCTTGTTGATTGCCCTGCTAAATAGCTATTTGTCTTCTCAGTGTTTTAAAAAGAAATTAAATCTGAGACCTTTTTTTTGGTATATTTCTCTTCACTGAAGTCACCACTGTAACATAGTAGTGGAGCTTAAGATCTACATAAACAAACACAATTGTATCTGTGTTCAGCTGTACAGTGGGAAAAAACCTCTAAAGAAGGTCATTACTGGATGCAGCTTAGTGAAAAACCAAATCTGTGGTGAGTTTTCATAAATTGTCTCTCTTTGAGGCACAGTAATGATAGACAAGATTTAAGGGGTCAGTCCTTTGGATCTGTACTAGTGTTGCCTTTTCCTGGTCTTAAAATTAAGAACCAAACACAGAGAGGAGAAAGGGTTTTACCTTGGTATTTATTTAAGGATCCTTAGGTGCACCACATCCAGGTAGAATGTACCAGAATGCATCCCAGAATGCACCCCAAAAATGTACACACACGATAGATCGCGTATACAATTTACAGGCCTTGCCAATTAGCATATTCATCAAAGATTCCCCAGTGAGAGGCTTGAATGAACCCTTCATTCCAAAGAATTCTCCCCTGGATGGGCCTATCTTAGTTTACAGAATGTGTGCTAGAAAGGACCTTGATGTCTGGGGCTTTCTGACCCCCAGCTGTGAGGCTTCCAAGATGTTTGGTCTCTTGGCCTAATGGAACTTTGGGTCTCAGCTAAGTTATCAGGCTTAGGGAATTACAAGTATGTGGGCTAAAAGCACTAAGGATACATAAAAGCTGTATAAAAGGGTATATAAAAGGGGTATATAAAAAAGGGAAAAAATCATCATGGCATCATTTCCCCCCTTTTAGAGACTAACAAAACTCCACCTTGTCTAGTCTCTACTCTACATTACCCGCAGAACAGGTTTACACAACTGGCTATTCCACAGGCTACTACACAGATGATAACTACAACTACTGTTATAAATGTTTCTTTTACCCAGGCCCAGTTTGGTAACCATGAGGTGAGGGTATCAAAAATACGGTAAAATTTTAAGGTGCCATTATTGGAAACTACTTTAAAATGCCAATCAATGGCCAGTGACCACCCCCGTCCAGGGGTGATAAGTCGGTACAGATTCAGCAGTCATTCTTATTAAGAACTTTGGACACATTTTCGACTACAGTCCTATGTAAATCATGGGGCGAACCTTGAACCATGGTTACCAGTTGGGCAAACAACAAACATGTAAAGAACAGTTTAAACAACATTCTCCTGATCTGTATCAGTCTCTCTTTTCTTGGTCTTTGGGAGCAGAAGCTTTCTTCACCCTGGATTAGTGGATCCATGGTCCCTTGTCAGCAACTTTGATTGCAGTGCGAGTGGTCAGCAAAACTTGGAATGGTCCCTTCCGCTTGGCTTGCAAGGGGTCACTGTTCCACCACTTGAGGTAGACCCAATCTCCGGGCTGGAATGGATGAGCAGGTGTGTCCAATCCTATTGGTTTGGGTAACACGACGAATCTATGGAGCTTCTGCAAAGTGAAACTCAGAGCCATTAAGCACTTCTGCAAATCATTTTTACCTTTCATATGAATTTCCCTGGGATGTGTGGAACTTGATATGGCCTGCCATATAATATTTCATAGGGACTTACAATGTCCCTCCACCTTGGCTGTATGCAGACTCTCAGCAAGGCTATGGGCAGGGCTTGAACCCATGTCATGGATGTCTCTTGACAAATCTTGTAAATCTGGGTTTTGAGGTTTCATTTATATGTTCAACTTTGCCCCTTGCCTGGGGCCTGTACAGTGTGAGCAGGTTCCAGGTAAGTCCCAGGATCTTGCTAACTTCCCCAGCCACTGTCGCAACAAAATGGGGTCCCTTATCTGATGTTATTCCCAAAGGAACCCCAAACCTTGGAATGATATGACTGAGCAAAGCTTTCACTACTTCTCTTGCTGTGTTGGTGCAACAGGGGTAGGCTTCAGGCCATCCACTGAAGGTGTCAACCAGTACCAGTACATACCTGCATCCCTCTTTGCGTGGCATCTCAGCAAAATCTATTTGCCAATAATCTCCCGGGAGATCTCCTGGTTTTGTAACTCCTAACAGAACTCTCTTGCTCGTGTCAGGGTTGTTTTTACAGCAGGTTTCACACTTGCTTGTTACAGATTGTATGATATCATTTATCCTTCTCCCTTCTTTACCTTACCTTC
>VZRQ01004831.1:487929-501160 GCA_013397975.1 Machaerirhynchus nigripectus | reverse complement strand
TCACTTGGAGTCACAACAAAAGATGTCCTCTTCCAAGTATCACCATATTCTAACACTAAGGAATAAAGAAGTTTTCACCATGAACATGTAGGGAAGGCCAGATGCTCACTGAAACTCTCATGCACCTCCTTAACACTATCAGTTTCTCTTGGAAAGCACTCAGATATTATTGTGGCAAGTCTGCAAAAGAAAAATATTTGAAAGTAGCCATACTTCTAAAAATGCACTAGTGTTGCTTTTCCCATGTATGTCATCCATGTGGTGTGTTATTTTTCACAATTGCTTCAGGTTTATATCTATTTTACGACATTTATAACTAACATGTTTTAATTTAATAAATTCACAAAAGCTGCCCCATTTTCTGTGCTAAGTGTCTGGAAGAGGGATGGTGTATTGACCCCACTTCTAAGGGGGAATTAATTTTGGTTGTTTCCCACAGGTTCAAACAACTGTGTTAGTGATCTGCATTTAATTTTATTAAATCGGGACCAAATCCTATAATAAAAAGAATCTTTCTACAATTATAATTTTTCATGTTTTGGGTAAAATTCTCAGCAGAAATAACAAGTTTCTAAACTATTTGGCTCTTGCTAAAATTAGATTTAGATGTGAATTTAAATTAGAATTAGATTTAGGTGCTCCGGTGAAATGAACCTTATTCAAATGCAAATTGAACATGAACCAGCAGAATAAATTGCCTTGTAGGTTTCTGTTTGCCTCTAACGATCCATGTTACACCATTTTCCTGTTTCAATTTTAGGTCTTTTCACTTATGTAGGTACAGAAACACAAGAACAAGAACACTATGAAGAAGTTTGTTTAGTTATAGATTACTGATAAAACATTAAATAAAGCAGATGTATAGCAGCTCAAGGATCTGGGGACTTGTAGATTCTGACACTTCTAAAGATTAGTTGGAAAGAGTACTGCTGTCTATTTCACTTCTTTTAAAATAATTGGTGAATTACTTGGGAAAAAGGTGTCAAGATGGCCACTGTTTATGTCCCTTGAAATTTCTTTATCCTTATTTTAGATGCATGACTTGAGGCATAGTTTTTCACACTACAAGATGGTAGAGTGGCAATACAGAATTGCAAAAAAATTACAAATAAGAGAGTAGCCAAGTCCAGTTGTAGGTCAATCCTAGCTAGGAGATAGGAGAATTTATTTTCTTCAGACCTGCATATATAGAAACCAAGTAGATTAGAGAGGCAAAATTCAAACTCATACTGCAGGATTTAATTTTGATTTGTATATTCTCTACTCCTTTCGAAGAATACCTTTCAGTGAGGGAAATTTTTAAACTATTGTTTACTATTCCTACAGAAGATATGAGGTTATGTTGAAACACCTATGATTTTGTCTTTAGATTTGCTTTAATTGAGAAACAGTTAAGAACAGCACTCACAATAGAAGTATGTGTAACTATTATGAGGAGCATATCTTTTCTGCAAAAGATTAGGCTGTAAAAACTGGTAATTCTTTTCTCTCCATGTTATCTACATGCTAATGACCTTTTCCTCCTTTCATTGCATTAAATATGAAGAGTTAAGAGGAACAGAATTCTAGACAAACAAGAAAGAGAGAGAAAAAGAGAAAGAAAGAAAGAGAGAAAGAAAAAAAGACAGAGAAAGAGAGAAAGAAAGAGAAAGAGAAAGAAAGAGAAAGAGAGAAAGAAAGAGAAAGAAAGAAAGGGAAAGAGAAAGAGAGAAAGAGAGAAAGAGAGAAAGAAAGAAAGAGAGAAAGAAAGAAAGAAAGAAAGAAAGAAAGAAAGAAAGAAAGAAAGAAAGAAAGAAAGAAAGAAAGAAAGAAAGAAAGAAAGAAAGAAAGAAAGAAAGAAAGAAAGAAAGAAAGAAAGAAAGAAAGAAAGAAAGAAAGAAAGAANAAGAAAGAAAGAAAGAAAGATCAGACAGGAAGATCATCAGACGTGATAGACTCATGGGAAGGATTTACTAGTTCTGAGTCAGTTTCTAAATGTGGTCCATACTAAATGAGACTTGTATCTAAAAGAGATCTATAATCTTCTACTCCTTCTGAAGATAAATCAACAAATATAGATGTCAATCGTTGTTACTTGTCAGTACAATGGGTCTCTTCGCCACTACCCCTTTCTGAGGTGGGGCAGGTAAGATTCTCATGGAGACACAGCACACAGAGAAATATATACACACAAAGAGTGAAGGAAAAGAAAATGGAGTATGATTGTGGTTATTTTTTTTCTTCTTCTTTTTTATTTTTTCTGTTTGCAAAGACAGCAAGCATGAAGGCATCTGTGCCTGTCTAAATTCAGCCAAAACCATCTGCCAACAAGTTGCAGCTAAAGGGTAGAAAATCTAATTGTGACTCAGAGGAGTTAGAAGGGAATGTGGGAGAGAGGGCCCAGGCAATAAGCTGTAGAGATGTGTAACAGTTGGCTGAAAAGGGATGGGAAGCAGTTAAATGAATGGGGACCATCTATTCTTACCACACTTACACTACATGAACCCGATAATTAAATGAACAGTTATAGCGTAATGTACCGCAACACAGAGTGAGGTTTTTCAGATTCCTGCACATGCTGTGCTCTTCCTCCCATTTATACTGTCCTCCTCCTCAGCTCCAAACCAGCATAATTAAGAAACTCACTGCACAGTAAATTTGTAGTTCTGTGCAGTTATAGCTACCTGAAATCAGTGCTGGCTCTAAGTTATGGTAGCATCAGAAACTATTTGGTTGCCTTAATGGAATTGTTTATCATTGCAATTATTTATTATTTATCACATCACCTCAAGTTATTCCTCGCTATTGATCATACAATCCTGTGAAATTTAATTTTTATTTGTGTTGTCTGGATTAGAAACATGAGGGAAAAATGCAGATTAGGACATTTTTCTCTTCTGCAGAGACTGTTTCAGGAGTCCGAGCAACAAACGAGATATAAGACCAGAATGGTTAAAGCCTGCTTAAACGAAAAAGTATGGTCATTATCTGAGCTATCACAAGATAATTTCTGCTCATTCTTCCAATTGCCTGAGATAACATTGGTCTTTCCACGATGAAGTTTATAATTTTTACTGTAGTCATTGATGGGAACACTATTAAACACAAGGACAACTATCAAGAAGATGCAAAAAACCCAACAACTCCCCAGCCTGAGCTGTTTTCTATAGTGGAACATTTTAGAACACTTCAGAATTCTGTGTATGTGTATATATATATGTGTGTGTGTATATATATATATGTAATGTTAACATGTATATTGTTATATATACTATGTTGGATGCTCAACTAGCATTCAAGAAATCAGGAATTCTGTTTTAGCAAGGATAGTCCTTAAAAACAGGGAATGCCACAGCCTGCAGAAGTCTTGTGGTTGTCACTTGGTCTCAGATTTTTCATTTGAGATCTACTTTTCCCCATTTCCTTTTCAAGAGCCACCATCCTGGAAAGTTCCCTATTCCCAGAGTTATGGCAGACACACAGCAGAGAGGGCTGATGACATGACACAAATTTTGATGCCAGCAGAGGGCTTGCACCTTCTGCATTGAGCTGAGTCACCATTACATGTAATTTATCTCTCATTTTTAAAAAAGTCTAATCTAGAAGGAAAATCGCCTTGGCTACTTGTGCCTCTGCTTCCCTGCCTCCTCCCTATAGTGACAGCTCAGAGTTCAAGCTATGTGGAGGTGATCATCTGCAGCGTGCCTGGCACAGTGGGAAGTGAAGGGCTACTGCAACATAATGATAAACTTCACTGTAAGGGCATTTTTTTGGTGTGTATCTGAAATCATTCAGCAAGCAGAGAGAAGGCTGACTTTTAAACTGAGAACAAAATCTCCTAGATGGTCCCTTTCAGTCTTTTGCGTTGATCTAATTATAGGAAAGCTATCATTCTACCAGAAGCTTTAAATATCAGAAATGACTAACACTTCATAAGGTTACTGTGTTGGAACAGAACTTTGGAAATCCTTTGCAGAAGAAGGTTCTATAAAGCCAAAAAGTTCAAATACAAACTTACATTTGAAAACAACTAAGAAATAAATACAGAGAAGCATATTTATGATTAATTTAACATGGATTCTTTCTGAAGAAGACTTCGAGGAATATTATGTTATTCTATATTCTCTTGAACCATACTCCTGTTTCAACCAGGTGTATTTTTACAGAAGCTGAAGTTTCTCAGGAATGAAATTCCAACACACTTCAAATATGGATGTAGCTAGACCCACTGATATATTTCATGAGAGGTTCTTGCCTCATTAGATGCTGTACATGAAAGTTTCATTACGGAGTCAAAAATCCTGGTGAAAATCTGCACTATTAATTTTATTTTCTTTTTTATTTCCATTGACTTATCCTGTGTGAGGGCAGGTATAAATACACCTCAAATGTTCCAAAAGCCATTTCAGTTTCACATGCCTCTTTGGAAACTGTGGACCACAAACTTTAAACCGATGAAAAGATCTTTGTCAATACTTAAGGGATTCTAAACATAATAACCCTCTTTAAATGTTATGTTACTCTTTTTTTACTTGCTGATCAAAAACATTTAGAGGCAAAGCAGATTGTGCTTTCATGTAAATTAAAAACCTCAAACCACAATTTTTCACAGATAAATCCATCAAATGAAAGTAAAAATAATTTAAGCACAGCAAAATATACTAATGCATTGTAATAAGGTATTGAACTTTACAAATTGGAATGATTCATTTGTCTAGTTACAGAAAGGACACATCACTCATCTAGTCTGTTTTCCTTCAACTGGAAGAACAACAGTTGTGTCCACCTTGAAAGAACCACTTCTTCTCTGACGCCAGGCTTTCACCCTAATACTCCTTTACAGAAATTAAATGTGCATGAACAAATTTATATTATTCTATATTTTTTTTATTGTCACAGCTTGATTATTTGAAATGTTTATAAATATATAGACACATTTTTGAAATGATTTAATAATATGGTTTACTACTAATAAAATATTCTCTATAATTCCAAGGCAAAATAGCATTGATACTCCCTACGCCATGTGGTAATAGTGAAGATTTAAGTAGCAAATACTGCATAAACTTGAGTAATACCTGATTTTTCACCCGTTAGGCAGCAGAAGACTATTTATTTAGGTGACAAGGAGCTGAAGGAGATTTTAGGTAGAAGGGACCAAAAATAAATACATAGAAAGCACTATTGAGACATTCTGCTTTTACTATGTAATATTTCAGGACATCCTTTTCAAATTATTTACATTCACTGAATAGAATACTTACCAGCTGGCTGATAAGGAAAAAGGCTAAGCTCCTCAAGTAACAAGAACTGTAAAAAATATGCTCTAATTGTGAATTCATATTTAAAAATTATTGACTTCAGCATGGGCTGAAGAGTCTTTATGAATCCATGCCTGAAGTAAGCATCCAAATTATGTTTTCTGAAGAATTCAGCCTGAGAAGCCCTAGAAGACCTGGGCTCTTTTGCATTATTTTTTTTTGAATGCCACTGCCACAAACATGCCACTCTTCCAGAAAAAGCATCTTCATTTATTTGCTGGATTTCTTGACAGTGCGTAAAATCTCCCTTTCCATCTTTAAATTGACAAGGTGTCTCTTACAGCCTGCAGAATCCTTCCTGGCCTGATTGTCCACCCTGAAACTGCGTGTCTGAGTAGTGTGAGCTCTGGAATTTCCTTCCCACTACAAAAGCTTTTCATAAGTACCAAGTAGCCACTCTAAAGCATGAGATAACTGCTAACTGCTGTGGTAGTTCACAGGCTTTTGCCTGGCTTCCTAGATTTCAACACAGATTTTTTTTGCAAATGTGACCTTATAGATTTTTCTCTTCAGTCTTGCAAGCAAACAGGTGCTTAGTGCCAGTTCCATGAAGTGTTCAGGAAACCTTGCACATGTCTCCCATATCAAATATAAGCTACTTGATTTTACCTTCAAGAACAGTGAGGAAGATTAGTCATATCATTTAGGATCCTAGCCAGCATCTCTCATCTGTTAGCAAGAATTTGTCTCCTGCATCTGATCAGTCACTGCCTTAATGGTGTTGGACTGCTATGTTCCCAAAAAGCAGAGTTGTGCCTTTGCCCAAGCCCTTGCGTTTCTAAGCAGTCCTATAACACCATAAAGGTTTCCTCATAATTCTCTGAAAACCCGTGTCTCAGAAACGCCAGAGCAGACAAAGCTTTGCTGGCTGGTGCCCTTGTTGACTAATCTTCCTTCTTCATGCTCTCTGATATTTCTGGCCTCCTGTCTTTATCCATCACTCCAAAGAGACCACTCCACTGCCTCTCACTCCAGTTTAGAGGTGTACCACTAAGCAACCAGCGGAATAAAAGGAGAAGGAATGCCAGCATTTTCTCTTTGTGTGGCAGCATTTTGAAAGATTTGCTGACCTCCACTTTTGTTTGAAAAGAAAGGGCAAAGGCAGCACAATCCAGAATATGTTTCAAGACCATGAACCTTGAGATGAAGGAGATACTTTTCTTGAGATCCACATGAAGATATCTCTGTCCTGAAGTAAAACAATAACTAAGGGGCAATCCTGACCTCAGTGTGTCCTAGTGGCTAACTTCAAGGGTCTAACACAGAATGTTAGCTGACGTTAACTATTGTTTTCAGCAACCAGGAAATTAGAATGCAAGTGAAATTAAAATGGAACTTCAGGAAATGCAACACCTTGAGAAAATATCAAATGGTTATGGGCAATTAGAAAAAACAAACAGACAAACAAAAAAGAAAACAATAACAGGGTGGGCAATGTAGAAACTATGGAACTTTTTCATTCTGACTGATTATAAATTAACTGTTTTATTTTATCATTTCTAATACATTTTTATTTTCTTCCTGAAATTTTCATTTTCACTTTAAAATGGCTTAAGCGTCAATGGGCAAAAAAGGCATGAAAACATATTTAAGTAATACTGACGGTTTATGTCTTTTATCTAGCCTCAAAGTGAGAAATTGAAGTTTTGGTACAATTGAGACTTTTATTGAAAGTTTCTGCTCTGATCTAATATTATTTCCCAGTTCAACTTACCAAGCCAAAAAACCCATTTCTGATCCAACTTTAGGGTTAGTCCAAGTCTGAGGCATCTATCTCCTCCTAACCATTCTACTGAGCCTTTGCAACTAATGTTTTACCTCAGACCTCACCTTTTCCATGTGCTGAGAACAGCTATAATTTAGAGTAGACTTTATGAGCATAGCCCAACTTTTCGGAAAGTGTAGCAGTACACTTTAATCACCAGCTTTGGGATAAGTGGATGGATTTTAACAAGGCATAAAATTTATGAAGGGATAAATATAGATTCCCAGGAAGAAAATATAAAAGTATGAAAGGCTATTAAAGTTACGATGAAAGATCTAGGAGCAAGAGACATGGTAAGTGATTCATCCTACAGCTAAGTAGCATACTTTTTGTCTAGCACTGGTTATGTCTGTACCTCTTGGGATGCAGAGCCTGTACAAAAAAAAAAGGGGACTTTTGCATTTTCAAAAGATACTTCTCCATAACACCTGAGAACTACCTTGGAAGCATTTACACATATTTTAATTGATGCAAAAAGTTTTAATGCCTAAGAGCCCATAAACATTTTAGAGAGCAAATCAAGAGATGAAAACCTGTTTCAAAGAATAGCTTCTCAAGAGCCTGCAGGAAAACAGGTGTATTATGGTACAAGTTATTTTATTTCATCAGGCTAAAGAGAAAGGAGAGATAAGTAAGAAGATGAAGTATAGAAAAGTGGAATCACTTTGGTCTTTCTGGTTTACCACCAATTTTATCATCATTACATAGGGTACTAAAGGTGAAATATATTTTAGAAGCCTACTTACTCAGAAGTGGAATGCTTTGTGACTAGCAATGAGAGTACTGCCACAAAAAGGATAGGGTGGAATATCAATTCTTCCATTAGGTCAAAAAGACATTTTTACCCTCAACTACAATTGGAGATGTAAAAATGGAGTTCCCTTAAATAGGCAAATTACAGAAACAAGTAGTGAGGGGAAAAAGGTCTAAAAAAAAGATATCCTGCATTTCCTGTCTACTTCAAACATCCCTTAATGACAAATGCAGTGACAGTCCTTACAACAAGTAAAGATTTGATGGATTTTTTTCATTACAACTGCCTTATCTTGTGAAGAATCCTTACAAGAAACACTGAAATCCTACTGAGAAGCTTAGTGGAGTGTCAGAGAACCTGAGCCATCATGCTGTGCACAGCTTCTCAGTGGCCCAGGGGCACTGGAGTGATGCCACTATCCACCGGAATTTAAGAAGCTGCGAGTCAGATGAGAATAGCGTGAGTCACACCAATAATTAGTACAATGATTTTTTTATGAATGAAAACGCAGCAAAGGATGAATATACTCAACATGGCATGGAAGTATTCTGTGGAGAAAAAAGGTCTTTCCTAGTTCTCCATAATGCAGAAGGAAGAAGAATCTAAATTAATTTCCCTTTAACTAACACACACAAACAAACATATCCATATATATGGCTATTCTCTCCTGAGCAAAATTTTCCCCCGACATTTTTGTATGACAAATATACTTTATATCTATGTATTATTATATACAGCAGAGGATCTATCATTGCTCTTTCAGTTACTTGCAATCTGCCTGGCAGCTCACCTGAATTGTGAGACTTTATATAACCTCTTTTCTTGGGAGTCCTTTGAAAGAAAGCTGTGAGGTGAATTGATCCTATATTGTCAGTGTTAGCATGCACTTGGCTCTTGTCCTTCCTTGGAAAGCCTGTCCAGCTTGGTGATAGAATATATCAATC
This sequence comes from Machaerirhynchus nigripectus, assembly GCA_013397975.1. NCBI lineage: Eukaryota > Metazoa > Chordata > Aves > Passeriformes > Dicruridae > Machaerirhynchus > Machaerirhynchus nigripectus. The sequence goes on along the minus strand of VZRQ01004831.1, from coordinate 492,397 downwards.
AACATGACACATATCAGACCAATCCTGGAAAAATAAAAGCTGCTAATAACCATTAACTGGGTGGTTGCCAAAGACAGAAGAATTCATTGCATGCACCACCTGCTCCCTGCACCCCTCTGAGGTGTGTTTAGGAAAAAGGGCAATGGAGAGTGGACAGCACGAATTAGAACTAGATCCTGTTCCTCACCTAGGCTTGGCCTCTAACCCAGCTCACCAGAGGGAAGTCTCTGCCTGACAAAATCATGCATAATCACTAAAAAGGGCAGATAGATTCATAGTACTATTTACTGTATGGTTGACATAAAGAACAATTCTTATATTACTTGTTCGTAGTGTAAAGGCCTACTCCAGGCATTGTCATTAAGTTTCTTAGTGATCAGAAAGAAAAATTTGTCTTGGATGTACATGATAGAGTTTTCATTGCAGTATTCTGCAGTAAAAATTCAAGTGAAGATATTAATCACAGTATTAGGTATCACATGTTATATTATGTATAACATAGTATCATGTCATAGTATATGTTACATGTAACACAAAAAAGCCAAATTGCGAATGTATGATTGATATAAATAGCACACTTGCAATAAGAAAAAAATTTAGAAACCTTCACAACCAACAAAAATTGAAAAAATCTAAAATGCCAATGTGAAAAATATTCCATGTGACAAAAGAAAGCCGTACCCACTAAGTAGGCAGAATTACAATACCTAGAAAGAAGCCTCTCTTAGAGGCTTCAGGGCTTACTCCTTCTCCTTGAAACAACACTAGAGAGCAAAAGTAAAGGAAAAATTCACCCTCCTCTCCATTTCTGTTTTGTTCCTTGCTTTTTATTTCTTAGAAAAGAGTGCACATTCTTAAAAACAGAAAGCCATTCACATCAAGAAAAGGGCAATAAGCCTGGGAATAGAATTGACAGTGCCTTTTGTAAGACACGTAGCTGTAAGATCTCACTGGCAAGTTGAGGAAAAGCAAAGGTAACCTCGGAAATCAATGAAGTTGAAAAGCAGTAGGATTCTGAGCATCCCAAAGTTTAGAACAGCAGTCTCCTGAGTTACACCCATGAGGTCCTGTCCTTCAGTATAAGACTTGTAAATACTACCTGTGCTCTCTGAATCAATAAAGGTTGATGCAGTAAGAGATATTGCTTTCTGCAAAGGAAAAACATGAAGTAAACGAAATGAGACAAAAGATGTTCCATTAAATTGTACTTTATTATTTTATGAAAATACTCATAGCCTTGAAAACTGGTCCCTCTCCACGTACATATTTAGTGACTTTTCAGAATACATATGGAGTTATTTGTTCAACCAAATGAAAATGGCATGCAATTATACTAAAAACTTGTAAGAATGAGAAATATATTTGGCTAACACTAAAGCTACACATATAACAGAAACTATCTATTAGCTTGTAGGTTTACTTCATTCAGACAAGGACCCCTGTTATTTCTAATAGGGGTCTTCTTTGTCTGGACTTAAAATAAATGGGGCAGACCTGCTTTGTTCCTGAGCAGCACATCCTAGAAGGTAGACCTGAATCTGACAATTACATTTATGTAAAACAATGATGCTGCACTGAAGCAACATTACTGTGGTAGGGATGCTTTGAGTCTGTATCCACAGCCCAAGTCAGGTGCTGAAGGAGCAGACATCTCTAGGTTCCTACTAGAACTGACTTGTCAAAGACATCATAAAAGATTAGAAGTTCTCAAGTTTTGAGATATTCTATAATCCACCTGACTACATAAGGCATTCAAAAATAAAATAAAACAAAAAAGCAGCCAACCAACCAACCAAACAAAAAGCCACCACAACATACGCCTCAAAAATTCTGTGATGGAGAGATTTTACAGGGGATGAGAACTTATGCCTTACTGGAAGCATTACCTCAATAATTTTTAGGAAGTCTAGCATCAAATTGAAAAAAAAAAATTTTGGGAGTTGTAATATTCCTGATTGTGCTAGTTTTTATGTCTTCATATGTGCTATCATCCATGATTCTCTTCAGATGGAATGCAACAGCAAACATTTAAAGTCCCCATTGGGAGATGTAAAGTAATTTTAAAGTAAGAAAACAGAATTTAATATAAGCTCTTGATGCTTACTGCTTAGGGTCTTTGAAAATTATAAGCACATTAAACTGTTGGTCTAGTGTTATTAAACTAATATTTCATTTTTATTTTACAGTCCATGCTTTAGAAAAGCTTTATGAACTCTCAACAGTCTTCCAAAGGCTGGTTACTTAGCGGGGTAGATCATACTGCCTCGTTATTGCAAAAAAATTGACAACTTTTGGTAAAGTATTGCTGACAGCAGGTTGGTGTATATTATTAGGAAACTCAAACAGAAGGAGATACTGAGTTTTATGTCTTTCTCGAAACATTTCTTCATTGCTGTCACCAATGGGCTTTCAGCTGCACAACTAATTAGTTGTACTAAACCTTTCTGCTGTAAGAGTTACTTCACTTCTCTCCCTCTTTGTCATCCACCTGTTACAGCTTGTGTTTTCAAACTGTGACTGCTCTGGGACACAGCCTGGCACACACTGACTGTTTGTGCAGCATCTACAACAATGAGTCCCCAGCCTGGCTGAGGATTACCTGCGCCAATATTTATTTGAATAATTGCAAATCCTAGGCCTGTGAGAGTTCTCTGGAAAAAAAAAAAAAACCAACAACACAAAACAAAACAACAAAAAGACAAATGTACTGGAGCAAAAGATGTAAATATTTTCCTCTGTTTCATTGATGGGATCTATTTAGTCAAATGGTGCATAAATTAGCATAGGCAGCACAGTTTATAAGACAGATGCTCTTGCAAGAAACCAGAGCATCAGCATAGAATGCAAATTTCATTCTTGGGGAAATCCCAAAGATTTTATAACTACTTGTACTTCATACGGTCAAAAATTTATATTCCATATATTTTTCTTCAGGTGGGGTTTGAAAAAGATGTGTTATTTTGAAAAGTGCTTTTAATTATCTCAGATAGCAACATACATGTTATTTTATTGAAATTTAAGTGTTATTATACAGAAAAGTTAAATTATCACATTTTCACAACATCAATCAGATAGAAACACAGAGTTCCTTGTTTTTCAAGCTAGAAATAAACAGTACTGCCATTAAATGTTTTGACACTTACAAACTTTCTGATCAAGTAACATCAAAATCTGAAGATGGGGGAAGAAACAAGATACATCTCTCCTGATTTAATGACTCAGTGAAAATTGTCTAGTTGGTTCAAGGGGGATGTAAATTGCAGAAAATATTTGAACTTTAAGAGCTATGACTGAGTATTAAATTTCTATCATTTGTTTTAGCAGAAAATCTATCTGCTACTCTGAAAAGGTACTAGAACGGTACTAGAAAGATGGGAAAAGACTGTAAAACCCCACTACTTCCATCTGGTGCAGATGTGTCTGTAAGTTTTTGATTTCCAGCCACAGATATTTATGTATAGTTTTTTTTTAAGCCACATTATATTTATTATTTTATTTAAAAATAAAAATTGTTTAATTTAAGCTTCCCAAGCTGCAGATTTTGTAATTATATGATATTTATTCATGGACACTCTTGTATAGTGAGAGCTGAAGTTTTTTCAGGAATACTTTAACTTGCATAAACTTTGGCTCCCAAAGCTGAAAACTAAGAAGTGCAAGTTCCTTACCTTCCATTTTCAAATTGCTCTTCACATTCTTGTCCCACATCAATAATATCCACGCAGCATGAGGACATACATATGTACAGAGTCAACATGGGCTGCAGGGCTCCTAATGAAAAGAAATTCTCAGAGGGTTACTGCAGCTTCGTCAAGTGCCTCTGAAATACATCTGAGATTATCCTTGCTAGTCAGGACTGCACTTGAAGACATAAGTGCAACAAGACAATGGAATTCACCAGCTAATAGCCCACAGCTGTGCTAAGTCACTTCTCCTTTACAGACAAGACTGGATCCCTCAGTCAGTAGCTGTTCCTGCTAGCTCCCTGCATCAAAGGGCTGCACTGTAAAGTGAACTTGGACTGCACTCAAAGCTTACTGCTCTTCCTCCCATATATATATTTTTATATACCCATTCTAGGTGTAACCTAGGATATCATATTATGCCTCCTAGGCTGTTTGGCTAAATTTGTGCTTCCTCTCTTGCGAAGAAACTCTTACAGGGGTGCAAGTGCACAGGTGCTACAGGGAGGAATATTGTCTCACCCCTTCCACTTCTGCTTAGGAACAGAGAGCAAACGACCCATACACTTATCAGATGAGCTCTAGGAAAATAGACATGCATTTTTTTCATAATTCTGATGTCTTTATTTGTGCAACACAGTTGTTCAAAGTTGATACAATCTTTTGCACTTATAGTTCCAATTCTGAGATGGCTTAAGTCTTAAATTACTCCAGTGAATTGGCATCCCATTTAGCATGGGGTTTGTTTTGTGTTTTGATATGTCAGTGAAAAGAGATGAGGGGAG
>VZRQ01004831.1:429264-487875 GCA_013397975.1 Machaerirhynchus nigripectus | reverse complement strand
AGAGAAGAGAAGAGAGAAGAGAGAAGAGAAGAGAAGAGAAGAGAAGAGAAGAGAAGAGAAGAGAAGAGAAGAGAAGAGAAGAGAAGAGAAGAGAAGAGAAGAGAAGAGAAGAGAAGAAGAGGAAGAGAAGAGAAGGTTCATCAGTGTGTATAGTTGTTGCCCTAATGGTTCTTACAAGAACCAGCTTTTACCAATAATGTTCAAAGCTAGAAATTTAAGTCACATCATGGTGATGACAAAGAAAGCATTAAACTTCTACTATAATTCTTGCCCCAAATTACTTCAGGGCAAGTAGAGTACAGTAAAATAGAATCAATCAACCAACTAACCAAAAACTAGCCCAAACCTAAGACAAATGGTAAAAGACCTACCATAGCAGGATGTCTGGAAATGTCAAAGACTGCTGGAGAAAATCCAAGTAGCCTTTCAAAGTAAATCTGAAAATGCTAGATGTCAGTGAAAAGATAGGTAGAGAGAAAATCTGAGCTACTAATCTGGGGTGAACCTGAGGGAAAAACAGATAAACTACAGGAAATGTTAAGGATTGATGATTAAGAAAGCTGTTATAGCTTGCAGAGTAAATTAAGTTACTCAATGAAAAATTAGGTTTGCAGAACATGAACCAGTCCTCTGAGGTAGACATATAAGCCAGCAATAAAAACAAAAAGGCATTAGAAGTAAAAAGAGTGAGAAGCCAATGAGAAGCCAAGTCAGAGTCTCCCAGATGCAGATGGATCTAAATGCAGTGTGGCAAACATCATGATCTAAGAGGGTGTGAAGCGTTGGAAAGAGAGGCACACTGACTATTGGACCAAATTTGCTGGAGTTTGCAAACCCTGGCACCACACTTGAAGCATGAGCAGAGGATGACCAGAGAAGTGGATATTTTGTAGCCAAAGCCTAAGGATTATAGATCTGAAAACTAATGGGACATGAACACTGATTCCACGAGCAAAGTGGAAATATAGCACTGGAGGAAGAACTTCATGCATGAAGGGTAAGAGGTTAGAACTCAGTATATTTGCCAAGTAAACACAGAGAAGAAAACACTATATAGAAGGGAACATACCCAACCTTGAGTTATGAGTGAACTTCCAGAAGTCTGAGGTATTAAATAACTGGAAAATTTTGCAAAGTCATGCAGGACACAGGACTATGCTCATCTGAAGACCAAGTACATGTGGAAAAAGAAAGATCTTTGGACTATGGCTGGAGTCGAAATAGGAGACAGCTAGCCTCACTGGGAACCATAGAGCAAGTAAGAAAATGGCCAGCTTTGCTATATTGGCAGTATAGCTGGGACTTCACCTATGTATAGAACTAACACCAGTACTAAATAAATCTGTGAAAAGGAAACATTTATATTACCTACCAGGGGATAAATCCTTAGAAAAATGGCACAAAGCCCAGCTAGCAGACTTTGCCAGACCTGCACTGGGCCAGTGTGACTGCCTCTGCATTGTCATCCTGGACACAGGAGCACAGAGAAGTTTGGTGTCACTAGGATAGCTCCAGACCCAGTCCTCTGGGCCACATAGCTTGGCAGCAAGGAAGAGCTTAGGAAGCTCCATTGTTTTCCAATTAGAGCTCATCCAGTATTGTCTGTGTTTCTTCTTTTAAACAGTTCCCTAGCCAGTTTCCATGAATAATGGGCAACTGTGTGGGAAAGTATTTTTTTTATTTAGGAAAGGTTTTCTTAGGTATATCTTACCCTTTAGCGAAAGAATAAAGGAGAAGCATCAAAGTTATTTTATATTTGCATAGTAAACATAAACTTGGCACGTGTGCTATATAGTAGATTTACTAACTGTGAGACCATCTGATTTATTGGGGTTGAAGTCAGACAGCAAGGTAACTTTAACATATTTTGTCACAAAAATGCAACATTGTCTAGACAAAGATGGTTTTTTGGCTCAAAACCAGAGTTTGCCTGCAGATCCTTGAGGTGCAGCAGAATAGTCTGGTACTACATCAATGTATGCTTGTGTCTAAGCGTGTGTCAGAAGTGTACTGGCATACCAGGCTTTGCTGACAAAATTGCAGACCACTGACAGAGGAATATGATTACTCACCTTTATCTGATACTCATTAGATCTCATCTTGAATACTACTCCCAGTTTTGGTTCCCAGTACAAGCCATTGGTAAACTGGAGTGAAGTGAGTGAAGGCCAACAGAAGGGTCAGGGCTGGAACCTTCGCCCTGTGAGCAGAAGCTGCAAGAGAGAGGTTGTTCAACCTACAGAGAAAATGGCTTTGGGAACACCTTACAGCAGTCTGTCCTTATCTATGGGGAAGTTAGAAAGAATTCCTGTTATGTAGAGTCATGGTAGATGAATGAGAAACAACAGTCCCAGACTAAAAGAGGAGAAGTTCCAACTGGAACAAATTGTCCAAGGCTCTCTGTGAGGAGAGCCAAGCACTGGAACAGGCTGCCCAGGAAGTTGTGGAGGTTTTAAAGACCTGACTCAACAAATCCCTGAGCAACTTGGTCTAAATGCTGAATTAATTATTAACTCTGAGCAGGATGTTAGAGCAGATATCTCTCTGAGATCCCTTCCAACCTGAAAGATTCTATGGAAAGCCATCTTCCAAATTCTCTCATGGTTAGCACTGGGTTATGCAAGCCACTGTATATTTCCCATTTTCTTAAGGCAGGTCTTAGTACAGAACAAATCCATGAAAAGTATTACAAATTATAATGTGGGAAAACGTAACAATTCTGACTGCAAAATGCTAATTGTGACTGGAATTGGTAACAGGATTGATTGCTAGCAGGAACACTTAAGACTGTGACTTTTAAAATATCTCTAGCTCTTTTCACAGTTAGATCACATTTTTTTTAGGAGCCACTGTTGATTAAGATTCATACAGGAATGGTCCAAGTCTTAAAATTTTGGCCTTCAGTTCATGTAGTCCATATTTTCGTTTTAAAGGGCTGTATCTGATTAGCCCATTATGCATTTTTCTGTAATCTCAAATGTTTAATAATAAATGATGGAGGAAGCTGCAGGTCAGATTAATTAGTCTTTTTGACTCTGTGTGTGTGCATTAACATTACTGAATGGTCTGTTACTGCTTAATTAAGCCCACAACATAATTCTTTGCATTGATTAGGTACCATGCAGGTGCCCCAAGTTCAGCCAGTCAAAGTTATGGCAGACATCTAAGTCAGACAGACTTAAATCAGAGGACCGAAGTTAAATGCCTAATTTCCTCATATAATCCATGAATAAAAGTGGATACTTCCATGAAAGGCAATAAGAACATCATTACCTCATCTATATTAATTTGTATAGCCCATTATCTTTTTCCTAGCTGACATTTGTCATAACCCATTTCAGAGGATAGCCAGTGTTACTGCTCCTACATGGTAGCAAATGCCCCAATTAAAACAGGCCAGGATTTTTCCAATTAAATAGAACAGGCATGAGAGGTTTTGCTGGAAAAGTGCCATACATTTGATGAAATACATCAGGCTAAATACTCTATTTTATTTCCCCCGAAACATAGCAGGAAACCTTTCTGCATAGAGCATTGGTTGGTACACAACAAAGCTACTGAAGAGACAGAAGTCACGACTGTAGGCAACATGATTATGTGGACTCCCCTACTGGAGGACAGACCTCTGATACAAGGTTATGTACCCATAGCTTCCATTTCACCCAGAAGCCAATTCATGTTGATAGATTGTGTACATTTTGCACTAACACTGGAAGTGGGTTTCATCTCAAGTAGCTTTAGACACTTACAGCATGTATGGGATATATCAGAGCTGCTCTGTTAGATTCCCTTTATTGTCAGCAGGGAGAAGCAGGTACCAAGAAAAATGATTCATCTGACCTGCCTTAGAAATCTGCTGAAGGACGAGATGACTCATACTTCAGCAAATTGTATTACCTTCCATTGATAGGAAAAGAAGTTCAGACAAGTAGCCTGACTGCAAGTAAATCCCACACAAGAAAACAACACTGATCCATAAATCTGGGACCAACAGAAGTCTTGTAATAAAAGGGACAAACAGTCTCATTCCTATAGAAGAACCGTGTACCTGCATTTGCAGTGTACCTGCTTCAGACATTATTAAAACAAACCCAGATAAAGTATTATTGTGCTGTGATCAAAACTACAGGCCATACATTTGAAAGTCAAACTTTTTTATATATTGAAGGTCTTTTTACATTGATAAAGCCATGGAAGATAAGAATTACATAGTTTCTTTTTCAGAATCTTTATATATCTGAACCATATTATATTAGCTTTATATATCTGAACCTTTATTTGGCCACCAAGCAGTACAGTTCCTTCTGAGTAGCATCACTATTAACATGCAAAAGTATAACTTTCAGCAAGTAGAAAAAAAGAAGGAAAACTTCTTTTGAACTTCTCTTGAGTCTCTCTAGGAGGGTAAAGTTTCTCCATATCTGAAATCTATAGGGTACCACCCTAAGCAACATAGAGTTTACAGTCAGCCCATCAGAAAGACTTGTGCCCATCAGAAAGACTTGTGCCCATCAGAAAGACTTGGCTGACTGGGAACTCTTTGTTGCTTAGAGTGGTACCCTCTAGATTTCCTAGAGCCGTCTTTGAGGAATTTTGTAATTTGGTGAAAATCTGCCTAAATCTAAGTCCTTCTGTCTTTTCTTTTTTTCCAAATGAAAAAAATCCTCAGTTTTTTCTCTGATGACTGTAGAGGAAAGTTAAAAAACTTGACTAGGAGAAAGGGTTCAGCCAGAATCAAAAGAAACACAGACAGAAGTTCCAGAGCTGCCCTGGTGGCCAGGCAGTCTCCCAACCCCAGAGCTCAGCATCACGCCTTGCCTAAGCCCTATGTCCTCCTCCTGTGGTGCTCAGCTCTGTTGCAATTCCAGCTGCCCAGAGTGACTCTCTGAGTCATCACAGTTTCAGCACCACATAATCCTGAAAGAAGAGATGTGAAAGGAATAAGTGGAGGCTGCAGGGGAAATGCACACACTCGAAATGAAAAGGGAAGTCAAAATGGTAGGGACACGGTAAGTGTGGTCACTGAACAAAAACATGACACAACCGGAAAGTTGAGGAAGGAAAAAATTGCCCTGGGTACCTCCACAGTAACAATGCACAGCCCTCGGTGTGACAGAGGGAGCACAACTTTCATGAAGAGAGGTCTTCACCTTCCCCACCACAGAGAAGAATAACCAGAGGACAAGCTTTCATCAAAAGGGAGGTGAAAGCTCCTAGCAGGTGATGCTGATGATGATGGACATTCAGTAAACTGCAGGCTCATTTAGAAAAACTGCAAGAAGTTTCTCAATAATTTACTCTGGATCTTCTTGACAAAGATAAGTGAAGCTTATTTTTGAACATTGTAATCACAGGAAAATGATGAAGAGTCCCCTTCTTTCTCAAGAATCAAGTAAAGGAGAAAAACATGCCATGCTGCTTTCTCACAGTTTAGCACATGGGCACCAAAATAACAATTCAAGCATCTCCAAAGGTAATTACCCTTCTTGACCTGAGTGGCTGATCACCATATTGAGGCTGTGGTCACACATCCTGATCTGACTGCAGCAGAGCCAAGTGAAGACACTGCCAGCCCTGGCTTGTTCCCAGCTGTTTGCCTGAACTATTCACTGGAGGTTACTGACATGTGGACCTGCTGGTGTAACTATTCAGTCAAGTGCTGTCTGCTTCAAGAAAAGGAAGTCAGATGAGCTGATATGTCATAAATATAAGGTCTTGCCTAGGCTGAACTGTTGCAACTCCCTAGGTCCTGAGGTGATCGATCACCACAGTCACACCAGCACTGCCGGGGGTCTCGAATATCAGCTACCTCTGGCCAAGGGCTGTTTCTTTAGGGAGAATGGAGACCAACCCTTTCCCCCTCACGCTGCTGAATTCTAACATTTCCATGCCTTTTCCCTGGCAAGTCTCTCCCTACAAATTCTGTCTTTAGGTCATATTAAAAATATTTCTCTGATTTTTCTGCTGCCTTGGCCATCAGTTTCTCCGGTGTTTCTGCTGTCTCCAGCCTGCCCCCTCCCTGGTAGCTTGTCCCACAATGCCCATTCTCCCTCCAACAGAGGCCTACTCCCACTTTGATCAGACCCCTGCAGCTGCTGTGCATTTTGACTCATAGTTCCCAGTGCTTTGGTTGTCTGCTCAGTAAAGAAGCTTAAATCCTTTTTGGCAGGGCAGCAAAGTGCATGGGTTCTTCAGGAAAACAGTAAATCAGCTGGTCCTTGCTCTGCATTGAAACTAGGCACAGAGAATTGCAATAAGGTAGAAATTTCAGTAACTCTTCAGTCCAGGAGGTATGGTGGGCTGGCTTTTGGAAAGGGACAAAGAAATGGGCATAGGGCATTCCTGTTTTTAAGGAGTCTTACCCATTCTTGTCTGTGGACTCATTCCCAAGTCATTAATAGGTGATCTGAAGGAAAACAGACAATTTTTGCTCTCTGGTCTGAGCTGTCCTTTGCTTGTGTCTGAAGTAAAGCCTTGTAGCTGACAGGCCAAGCCTTGCTGGCACGCTTCAGCCTGAGCCTGCTGTTGTGGGACCAGCCTTAGCAGGGTACCCTCAGCTCCGAGCGTTACAGTGTGTACCTTTAATGTAAGTCTCTGGCTCATGATTTCACTTTCAAATGAGATATACAGTAAAATTTGAAGTGGCAGAGAGATATATATCCTCACAGAGTAGCATGCTGTTAAATATTACAGCTGATTTCTCCCCAGAATATTCCTGCACTGCTGTGTTGCTAGATATATCTTGGTTGGTATGGTTTAGCTGAGAAAACACATCATGATTGTACACATTTGTAAATGCAGCAGAATTAATAATTCTTTTTTCTTCCCATTTTCTGACATGCATCTCCTGACCTCAGTCCCTGTCTGGTGTAAGAGGCTCCATGGTTGTTTTGCATTTGTGGAAAGGTTTTGGTAGTGGGGGGCTACAAGGGTAGCTTCTGTGAGAAGCTGCTGGAAGCTTCTCCATTTCTGAGGAAGAATTTGATTGGTAATAAACTAAAATAATTTCCCCAAGCTGAGTCTGTTTCACCCACAATGGTAACTGCAGAGTAGTCTCTCCACGTCTTTATCTTCGCCCACTATCCTTTTGCTGTATTTTTGCTCCCCTGTCCAGCTGAGGAGGGGAGTGACAAAACAGCTTTTGTGGGCACCTGGTGTCCAGCCAGGGTCAAGCCACCACAACAATGCCTCATGCAGGGTCACAGGCAGGAAGCTCTGTCCCTGTCATGACTGAATCTTCTGCCATAAGAATTCTCGCCTGGTTTCTCAAGTTCATATAGAGACTGAGCTGTTACCTGAACTTTCGTGTTTTCCCAGAACTGAATGAAATTTCTCAGACTTCTGCAGTGCAGTTATCATTGTTCTTTGTCATTGTGTAATCCCTCTTTCTTGAATGCAGCCCTATAAAGCTGTTCACCTCTAGTTCTCATTTGTTTTTATAAAGCCTATTTTCTTGAAAGGCTTCTTTGTATTGACAGCATATAACATAAGATTTCTCCCTGAGATCTCTTTCTTCTGACCTGAAAACTCAATGCTCATTTTTTAATACTGCAAGCTGTACCAACAGAACATCCTTCCTTGCTTTCCTCAGGAAATTTTGTAACTATTTGGCTTTGATCTTTCTATGATTGTTATAAAAGCAGGTCTAGAAAATCTTCAAATAACATACAGTTGTTCAGTGGTTTGAAACAGAGCTAAATTAGAACTGTATTTTTAAATACAAAAATTGTGTGAATTTCAATGAACTTTACCTCTTTGTTTGTTTACCTTTTTTATTACAATAATCAAACCATGAAAAAATTTACTGAGCAGAGGTAAATAGCTAAACTTTTTATCAGTCAGGTGTAAAAATATAAAATCAATATAATCACTTTCTTCCTGTTCTTCTCTCTTGAAAACACAGAGGGATTAAACAAACATAACAACCAGCATTGAACGTATGGCTGAGAGGGAGCCAGCACGAGTTGTTCTTTTGGTGCCTTAACAGCCTTTATTCCTTCAACTTTTGCTATCCCAAATCTGCTATAAGAAGAACTTGTTCCTCCAGGAACTACCCTAAATCGTGGGAAATGTGTGGCCATATTGGTAAGGCTGCAAGAGTTTCTTCTAAAGAGACTATTCCTGTCAGAAAAAAAATAGTGGTGCTCTTCAGTCTGAAAGAGAGAGGTGGAGGAAAAGGGCAGCTGGCTCTAGACTAAACTAACTGCTTGGTGTGAGTGGGTACCTACCTGAGTAACGTCTCCCATACCGGGCTCAGCTCTAGCAATTCAATTCTGATGGAAATCTGCAAACATACAGCCATGCCTGATGAAGTCTGGCATCCGCATCCTCAGTCCTTCAGCATGCACATTGTCCTTAGGTAGGTACAGATGGGACAGAGGGGTCTCTGTAGCCCACACCCCAATGTGTTGCTAGGGTTAGTGTTTCTAGTGTTTCTTGGTCTAAAGAAGAAGCCTTGTTAAGAGTCAGCATGTATGGAGCACTTGACCACTGGCCAAACCTACTATTTGTTTCTTTCCTGCTAAGTGAAATCCTGCTCCCACCTTCCACCCACCCTCAGCTTGGAATGGTATCATCGTTACAAGATTCACATTAATGATTCACTTTTGTAACACACCTAGTTTTCCTTCCAGTACTCACCTCTAGTGAAACGTTTCTGACAAGGATCTTCTCTGGCCTCAACCTGACAGCAAGAAATCCAGATAAGCACATAATAACTTGGCATGCTTTAGATCAGCTTTCAACCTCTAAATTCAGCTAGATATCCCTAGCTACCGTGTGAATCTGTTCTGGGGACACTAATCTTGTGAACGCAGCCACGGTGCATAAATGTTAAGAACATCTGCACTGACAATAGTCTTGTGTTTGCTTAGCTCGCCCTCTAAAGTGTTCACAGTGCCTGGTCTGCTGCTGATGCACATGCCAGTCTACCAGGGCAGGATGGCTCCATGCTTGAAAAATCCCAGGCTGCTGTCTTCCAGGAACAAGTATGTCGGATGCACATGTATCTATTCCTAATTCTACCTGACTGCTGGCTTGAAACTGCCTTTGATAAGCATCAGGCAGAATGCAAGCGAGAGACACAGAGCTTCTGAGTCCTGCTAGACATTCAGCAACCTGCAAGGTATTTTCTCAAATCAGTATTGGATATGTGCTGAGGAGGGCAAATAAGCATCACCACACACTGAGCACCTGAACCTCCACTCTCTGTAAAGTATACATCACTCATGAGAAACATACCATTTAATACAAGCTATATGTGATTTATATGATCTCTGGCAGGTACTCTTCCTGCCAGGATTCAAGTTGCTGTTATAGATCTTGACATGGAAATGCAATGTAATATAGTGTTAATATCAAGATCTTGACAAGATTTAAAAAAAATGTATATATATATATATATATGTTTGTATGTTTATTATATTACTTACTGCAGTAAATTGTTAGTAAGAGTTCTTAAAGTATTTTGTTTTCCATTACATCACTTGCAATACTAAGATATTGCTCCTCTTTTATTTGTTTGTACTCAACAGACAGGAGCCTGAGCTACCTTTGCTGGCAGAGTTGAGGTCCAGCAAAGACAGTCAGACATTAGTCAGTTCATGCTCATTGCCTCCTCCTAGGCACAAACTGCAAGAGCTGGGAGCAGCCGGATGACCATTTTTCCCTCCATGACTATCAAGTGCTGTGTGTGATAGATGAGGTTTTTACTAAGTGTTTATGAACTCAAAATGGCAATCCTAGTTCAGCAGCATTAAATGTACTTTTCTTCTATTCTTTATGGTATGACATACCCATCACATTCTTGAAAAGGTATAGGACAAGGGCAACATACATCTTCTGAAACTTACCAGGTCTAGTTATGGGGTTTTTTATGTCACACTTTTGTGTCATGATATTTAATTCTTTTTCTGAGCTTCCAATGTCATGTGATAAAAATAAAAATAAAAAATGAAGCCCTACTGATTGAAGTGAAAATTTACTTCAAAGGCTCAAAATCTTGGAGATGGATTACAGCAGATATTGTTTTATTATTGCAAAGATTCACTATTTTTATGACAACCACAGAGCTCTTTACAGGCCACACGTGAACAATTTTGGAGGGCTTAGGTTTGACAGAATTGTAATTCTTCTTTATACAATGACCTAGGGTACTGGCACCCAAAAAACCTCTTACAACCTCAGGAAAGTGGATTGTCCTGTAGAAGTGATCTCCATAGCAGAAAGAACTACCATTTTTCCTGATGCTTTTATCTTCCTGACAAGCTTATCAGTCTCATCTACAGAGCAGTTTCCTTCTAATGCTTCCTTCATGCTTTCACCCCACTTGGCTGGAATTGAAATTGTCTTTCATATGCTTGAATGAAGGAGACTTTTAATTCAAGGCCAAATCACAGTACAAATAGATACTAATGACAAAATAGCTCTTTATGATCAAATATGATATTGACTTGTAAGTTTTATATGACTGATTAAATTTAGGAAAATAAATCACATCCTGGTCTTCATGCAGAAAGGATCACTAACGTACTCTCCGTCATGCATGATGCCATTCCATTGCACTGCTTCCTTATCACAGCAATATGTAGGACCCAAGATTAGATAATTTTTTACTTAAAAACTCAATGTTTTGAAGGACACACATCAAAAAATTATACTTCTCAGCAGAGACTTTAAATATTCAGGGACTGTAATCTTGATTCTTTCAGTACAACTGAATGTATTGTTTACTGAGTGTCGAAAATTCTAGAGAACGAAGACATGATTTGGAAATTGCCAAGGCAAATTGTGGTATGTCTTTAATCCAAGGACTCATATCCTCTCTTCTGCTCCCAAGAAGATATTAAAAATATAAAACCTATCTTTCAGTGTGATGTAATGTAGTGAGATGCGGTGTTTCCTCTATTTAAGGGAACCAGTAGCTGTAAAACCACCTGATTCCTCACTATAATTTAGTTGGCAGCTGTGTGCAGAGCTCCATGGGAGTAAGATTTGTTTGGGCTAGTGATACAAGAGGGATTCAGAAAGTGAGTTCATACACAGCATGAATCCACACGCCAGAACCCTCTTGGAAGGGAGAAACCAAAAACAATAAAGCTCACCCATTAGCAGTGTAGTGTGACTAACAGCAACAGTCCTCAGGTAAACAACATTTGCACAATGGAAAAGGAACCAGCCAATAACAACTGCTTTAACTATGCACAAAGTCACTTTGTTTAGTCTATCCTAATCTCCCACCAGTGGTGGGAGGAAGGGACCTGTATAACGAACTGGCTTAATATTTGGTACCTAAGTTAAAAGGAGACTGCTGAGAGATACAGGATGGTTTGGTTGGTTGGTTGACACACTGTCATGTTTCAGCCCTGTTCTGGCCCGAACCTGGGGTGATTTGATAAAGCAGAGACTTCAAGTTTCTACCATATATACCTTAATATCATGGGACAATGGGTCTTATAATAATTCTGCATGACTGTGGAGAATTCATGCCTTTTTAAAAAGTTGGACACTCTTTCTCAAATAAAAAGCAAACAAATCATGTGTAACGTATCTGTTGAAAGAAAGGTTATTAGTAATAAAAATAAAATTACTGGGGCCATGTGAGCAAATATGGGAACAAATGCACACCCATATGGAAATTCAGCACTAGAGCTGAAAGCTTATGGAAACACCTGCATCTAAATTTTGACCTTAGACTTTTCTCCTTGTTATATTTCCCTAGGCTTAGCCAAAATCTGCAAATAAACAATCCAGTCAAACTGCAGGACTTCTCCAGGAATTCACTGTGTCCATCTGTTTGTGAGTCAGCCACAGGCAGAATCAAGTAAACAATACATGAAGATACAAATAACAAAACTTCACTGGAGAAAAAAAAGCATTGCTTCTCATGCCAGGACTGTGGTGTGTAATCTAAAACTGGCAGTAATTTTTACATTTATTCTGGGATAAGGAAAAAAAGCACCACCTCAGCAGGCTTTCTGTGATCTCTTTACAGACACTTCATTATCTATTGTTTATTCACTTTGCATTTCTTCCATAGAGCAGAATTTATGTAAGTGTTATTTATGCTATTATAATTTCCTCCTAGTTTGAATGTTTGCAGTGAAAAGGGTCCCATGGAGTTTAAAAGAAGATTCTTAATTTGGTCTGAAATGTTACTAGTTATTACTATTAAATGAAAAATTTATGAGTAGATACTGAAAGAGTTTAGGGGGACTTTTTAGGGTTAGCACTAAAAGAGAAGAAAATTATACAATTATGCACAAAGTCTCTACAGCATAGATGTATGATTATTTCAGTACCACTGAGGATGGTACAAGGAAATGTTTAAATTGAAGCAAAGGGGAAAAACTTGTTTCTCTATTTGTTCACATTATTAATTTAACTGCAGTCAGGGTATCATTGCTGTTTTCTCTATGTAGCCACTTTTATCCTGCTGTTCCAACCATTCTCAGGAAGAGCTCTCTTTCTGCAGTTCACCTACTGCCAGGTTGCTTTTCTTCCCCATGAACACCCAGAGACATTCTTTGTTTTCCAAGCAGCCCCAGCTATTCATGTTATTCAAAGGAAGAAGTGTAGACAAAATGAAATATTTTATAGTGCATGAGGGCAAAGCAGCTAAAGTAGAAGGCATTACAACTCAGTATTTTGACAGTGCTGAGAATGGGAAGTGCTATTGGAAAGGGATGGTGAAAATTGCTTTTGGACAGATGAATTTTTTGATGGGAGAAGGAAGCCTGGAGATGTAAGCAATGGTCAGGATTAAGGAAGTCAAAGGGCATTCTCAGGCTTTCGGGGAGATTTGTGGGAGAGGGCTGAGAAGTTTTCTTCTCTGTGATGTTTTTAGTGGAGATACCTCCCTCTCCACAGCCCCTCAGTCCTTCAGGATCACCTGTAGAGACTTCTCTTTCCTGCCCTTGCAGAGACCCCACATTTCCAGACTAGTCTTCCTTGAAGGTTCCCCAGCCATCCTATACTCTCAAACATTCTTTCCTCAGTTTCTTCACTTCTCCCACCACCCATGCCTCATCAGGAAGCTTTCCTCTCCTCTGAGAAATCTGTTTCGTGTATCATATATCCAGCCAAAACATTCAGACCAGGATAAAACTGGCCATCTTCAAATGTGAGATTATTGAGACAAAATTATTCAATGTTGCAGTTGCATCTCATTCCAAGTACTGTAACGTTTTCCCAGCAATAGCTACTGTCCTGCACATCCTGATCCTAGACTCAGCTTTAGCAACAGAGGGCTCTGGACACACAACATGAGGACTGACTGTTCAATTTAAGAAAATATGCTCTAGAGGAAACTAGCCTAAAGAATACAATTAGTTGTTTCAAGGTTGCATTCAAAGAGCAGTCGACAAATTTGTATTACATAACGAGAAGAGTGTGATGAACGGGTATCTTAAGGGTCTGTTCTGAGCATAATCCCATGTCATAGTCATGTCTGCCTCGAAAGAGAGAATAGAAAGCTTTTTTACTACATTTTTAAGCAATACAGCCCAAGTGAGGAGTTGTTAGAAGCTTTTGAAAGAATTAAAATGATAATTTTCTAAAATAAGTAGCAGCTCAATAGCCTTATGTGGGAATGGTTGACTGCATGAATATTGTCATGTACTATTCACAAGTAAAGAAGCAATTAAAATGAGCAGATTAAGTGTAAGAGACTATTTAGATTTGATTTTTTCCTTTATATCACTAAGGACTTAAAGTGAAGCAAAAGAAATTTAGGAAAGTATTTCCCAATGACAACTCTATTTAGGTGTTGTAGTATCTACTTGGGGAGAGCAGAACCTCTCCACCACTGGAAGTATTTAGCCATCATTTCCCCTTGTTGGCCAAGGAAAGACCAAAATAACCACTCAACACCCCTTCCAGCCCTAATGTCCACCATAATATGATCACTGCATTAGCTGAAAGCACAACTTGCTACCACTTGCAAAATGCATCTCTATTTCGTAAAGCAGTACAGCTCAGGAGCAGCAGTTTTTAATTTAAATGGCAGTGTTTCAATTCCGTATTCTTATCAGAAATTCAAAGTCAAGACTGAGATCCTGCAATCTAGAGGAACTTTATCTTCCACATAATCCAGCATAATGTCAGTGGTTCATTTATGAATGGCAATATAATGTCCTTAATTGAAATCACTCAAACCATTTCAACAGACACTGTTTTTAATAATCAAAAAAATGCATTCTGTTTTAAGCTAGTAGTTTCCATGAACAAATTTCAGGCATGGTTTACCAGCCAGCGTGGTCCAGGGAGCATTCCCAATGGGCTTTGTACAGCCCTCTGGATTGGAGTTTGAGAGGTTGTTTTAGACATGAGCCATGCCACGCTGGCAGATCTCAGTGCCCAGTAAATGAAACTTGCCTGTTATTATTCCTTGTATAAATGTCACCTCTGTCTTGGCGTAGTCATAGACTTGGGTTTCAGCTGATGGCTGTAAGTGTAAACATAAAGAAATCAACACTGAAAACTAAAATTTACAATGCAAAACATAGTCCCATGTTGAGTTTCACTACAACAGCAAATAAAATAATCTCCAAATAATATGTCTCACCCTTTCTTCTACTGCGGTTCAAAATAAAGTCTTCACAGGTTTTTTGTTTTCAAAATCCCCTAAATCCCACTCTAAGGAAGTGCATCTACTCTCATGAAGAGGTTAAGAACAGACACCCACAAGCAAACTTCCTAGAACTGCCTTTGGACTGGAATATTTTGGCCATCCATACATACCACCTTTAAAGAACATTATTCAGCATCTTACTTAATAGCTGTTTTTAGAAAGACACATCAACAAGGGCATCCACTGTAAGTATAAACAACAGGTATGGGGAAATGCATTTCAATATGCAGGCTCACGAAGGAAATGTCCATCCTCCCAAGCTGGCTAAATATACCACAGTCTTTAGGAATACTACACACGGCAGCTGGTGGAGCCTGGACTCATCTGAGGATCAGTTGCAATAAGCTAGAGCAATTATCCACAAGATGAGAGAGCATTCTTGAAGAGCTCAGGATGTGAAAGATATCTTCCTCAGGGGAACAACCTACAGACTGAAAGCTGCATTCCATGTAACATTACCATTCTCCACTTCATAATACAAGAAAAAGAAACAGAAAAAATAAAATAAGAGGGCTATTTCATGACACTAAAATGTAGTGAAGAGCTATTTAATGTCATTGAAAGGTAATAGGTTAAAAACTGGGGAATGGAAATGCTCCCTCATAGTTTGCAATTGCCTACAATTGCAGGAGCTGCCATGACAAGCCTACCCAGATTCAAGAGAGAAGGTGAAATCCAAATAACCTTAAAAGTTCCTGTTATCATACTCTCTTAACTACAAAAAAAGGTATGAAACCACCTGCCTTGAGGGTTACATATATCTATTTCTAGTAAAGCTCAAGATAAAACTTAACACTGCAGCGCAGATTACCCCATGTCTAGGTAATGCCTGGTACTTATATTTTCTCCTGAAACATTCATTCCTAGCCTCCATCATGATGTTGGACCAAAGAGATGTTTCTCTGATCCAGAATGGACAAACTTGGTTTCTTGTCAGGAAGCAGATTTGTAAGTCCTGTCACAAATGAAGCAGTCTGTACATACTAATAGGACAAAGAATTTTGTGACATAGGACGAAAATCTTCTAAATATGCTGTATATCTCTACTTCAGGTATATATAACTAATTATTATGTTAGACACTGCAGTATAAATTCTGGCTTGCACCCTGATATATTTAATATGTGTCTAATTAAATAAGCTGTCTACCTATAATAAATTTTGAAATATAAGCAAACCTTCAAAGTACATAACAAAAGGCTGTGCCTCCCTAGGACATCCATCATGGGTTTTGTTGGCTGTAGACAAGACTATCCATGGAAATGCCAATATCATATTAACCTTCCATACGCTGCCTTGATTACTATTACCAAGCCTCTTGCAAACATTCAGCCTAAAATGTCACTGTGTGCCTTTGGAGAAGAATGAAACCTTTTCATTTCCTCCTCTCTAAGTGTATGAAAAGCTTGCAATTGCCAACAGAACAAAGAGAAAGGATTATGTCATCATTACCTAGAAGTGAAATACTTATTCCAAGGATTTTGTTTTTATGAAAATTTGTGGTTTAAATGCTTGCAAAACAAACAGTCATGACTTGCTTGCACATGACAAAGCAAAATGTTATGACTGGCTGCCTTCTCAGTGAGCCCCAAAAGTTGCATCAGACTAGATGGTCATGGAGTGGAAGAGACAGCAGAAAAGGAAGGCGGGATGTCTCCTAAGTTGTAGATCAAAGCTTCATTCATTAATATATTGGAAACCTCTGCACAGGTGCCCTATATATCAGTGGAAGGAGGTTGACAGGAATTTACCTTGGGAGGTTTTTTTTTTGCATTTACACCCAAAGCACACAGCTGCACAACACGGATTACTGTGAGGTGGGGGTCTAGTCTCCTGATCAGGAAACAGGAAAACACAATAAACTCACTTCTCATCCAGTGAGCACAGTCAGAACTTGACCTAACATGCAAGGGACAATGTCTTGCAGGTTAGATGGAAGTCTGGCAGACCTGCTTCTCTTGGAAACCTGAAACGCTAATCAGCAAGACTAACAGTTAAACTTTGACTTCGGCTCCTCTGCCTGCACCCTGGCTCCACTGGCCTTCTCATCCATCATGATTCCTTATAGATATTTATAAGAGATTCCAGTGTAGAATTACCTTGTTCCCTAAACCCCAGTCTCTTTGGTTACCTTTCTTGGAAAGCATCATTGTTGACATGAAACTCTTCCCGGGTTTGTTCATGGGCTTTCTCACTAAAGAACCAGTTGAGTCACACCAAACTGGAGCCTACAAGCAAGTTAGCATGGAAAAAACAATCAGTGAAATAGAACCTTAGATGAATGCAGAAACAAGGTAGCTTGATGATATAGTTGAAGTCACAGATGTGGGGATTTATTTTACCAGTATGTTTTCTTTGCTATGTCTTGCATGCAGTTTAGCCACCAGGCCTGCAGTAAGCTTGCATTTCCAACTTCCTAAACTTAAATTTTTATACGCAATTCCTGTTAGCCTGATTGTGCCTTAATAAAACTGAGAGAGGTCAGAGGAAATTTGGGTTGTTTATCCCATTGCTCCAAAATGGCTTTCAGTGAGTCCTCAGCAGATCCCAGTACCTTGTTAGGACATATAGGAACTTCAATAAACTTCAGTTTATCTTAAGAGAGCCTGAAATAGTATAAAATGAGAGAATGAAAAAGAGAAAAGAAGCCCAGCAGTGCCCGCCGCAGCCAGAGGTAAAGCAGAGTCTTGGAGGAACCACAAACATTATTCTACACTGTGATTTTTCTTCTTTTATTTTTAAACTCTCCCTCCCTTCCCCCCCTTTTGCTCTCCACAAAACACGATGTAGGAAAAGACAGTTCAGAGAAACCTGCTGTTTAAGAATATGTATCCTTTGGATAGAAGGGAAACAAGAATATGCAGAAAACCTCAGTTATTTATAACTTTGTAAAATCAGCTGTGAGTGTACTGGCACTTTTTTAAAATTTTTAATCTCCTATATAACACAATTCCTCTAATTGAAATATAGGTCAAAATAGTTTTGTATCAGACAGGATCCTAAAAGTAAATATAATTTGTAGATATTTTGTAAATATTCAGAAACTGAAAAACTTCACTCAAATATAATGCACAGCATTTAAATAAAAACAGCCCAAAAACTACTTGTGCTATCATAAAATAAGCTCAGTTTGCATACCTGAGAATACCAAAGGGCATAATGCATCAAAGGAGAATAATCCCCTGTTGTGTTATAACCACAAATCAAGGGAGTATAAAATCTATGTAATGTCACAGTTTTATATGAAAACATAAATGTTATCACCAGGATAGATTTTGCTTTCAAGATACAGATCTGTATTTCATTGCCCCTGGGTGAGCTCATTACATGCCAGGCCAACTCTGGTTTGGTTTGCAATGGATTTCAGCAAGCAGCTTTCTAACTCTATGAGGGCAATGATGTGTGCAGCTTGCTCTGGCATGAAATCTTTCAACAGTAGAAGTTTCCTGGGTTGATAAAGACTGTAGCCCTCCCCAGGAAAACTGTGTGCTTGCTATCAGCCTGCATGGCTTCCACTGGTAGAAAAAAATTAACAAAGCATAAAATTCTAGATGCTGTGATGTGAATTACAGTTTGGAACAGGAAGAAAGTGTGTTGACCCAAACTGATTGAAATTAGGGATACAAACTGAATCTCCTCTTTAGAATTTGAATTTTAAAAAGTTTTATCTTGGTATAAGTCAAGTATACAGTTATGTTTGCAACTGTATAACACATAGTTACATAGATGAATAAGGAATGTGAAATAGTAATATCTACTTTAAATAGATTTGGGTTATGAGGTATTAAAGCTGGCTTTCACCCTCTTTAGGGGAGATAAAAATGCAGCAATAGCACAAAATTATTTTTAGCTATCCCAAGCATCTGACAATGTGCATGTCTTACAAAGATTAGCATCCCTTTATATTCTTTCCCTTCTAGACCAAAGTACCTAGTTGGGAGATGAATGGTCTAATTTTTCGTACATGAAATGTCCCTTATGGGCTTATGTAGACGTCAGCTTGGCATATAGATTCCTCTCCCACAGGTTTTCAGGGTAGAAGGAAGGAGAGGAAAAAAAGATGTGAGAAGAGAAGCGTTCAACTTTGCTCCATCTGAAATAAGTGGGAGACTGAAAATCCTGACCCGAAGTGAAATATAATATGCATAACAAGGAAATAAGAATTCTTATACTTTATTTAAAAATTGGCCTTTCCCACATTTGTTATAATTTCATGATTCTTCAGACTGAGAGGGAAGGAAAGGAGCAAAACAAAGGCAATGGGAGGCAGAAAAAAAACAAGAGGGATGAGGGGAAGAGAAGGCTGTCCTTCTGAGGCCAGTAGTTCTTTCAGCTCTCATTTCTGACAGGGCTGTAGGACAGAGCCTATTCTGGTAAAGGCCGAGGAAGCTAACCCAAGTGATGAAGAGAGGAGACCTTGCTGCATGCCCCTCCGTGAGTGTGCCTTGTGTCCAAGGATGTATACCCTTGCCTTGGGGGCGGCCAGAGCTCTCCCTTCACAAGAGGGCTCTGAAAAAGGTGGGAACAAATGGTCTGAGCATAGGCTTGGAGCAAGAGGTCTGCACCTTCACCAGGGTCTGCCTCAGCAAACTTCAGCGTGCCATGAAGAGCTAAGCTTGCTTGGTTACAGCTGGATGCTGAAAAAGTCTGCAAAAGGGGTAGTGATGACAAGTTACAGTGGATCTTCCCCCATAAATTTAATCCTCTGTAATGGACACTGCTGGAAAACTCTCATTTATAGCTTCTTGGGCAACAGTAGCTCAAAACAGATAAGGAGCAAAAGGTGCTAACAGTTCTGAAAAGGAGTAGGCTGGGAAAACAAGTGCCCAGCAGGTAGGAAAACAAATCTGTATTGATGCTCAATAGTCATCTGCTGAGAATGAATGCAGCATTCTAGAATTAGCAAAATAATCAAGCAATGTTGAAGGGTAGCAGAGGGACATCCAAGTCTGTGTGATTCACTTCCTACCAAATCAATCCATTTGGTTTATATTTAAGCATTTTCCCAGTCATCACAGTTTCAGAGTATTTCAGAGATGAGGTTTTTTTGGCTCTTATGTAACCAGCACATGCAGTATAGAAATGCATTGTGATGTTTTCCTTTGTTTTTAATGGCAAAATTCCTAAGTTTTCATAGACTCTTTTAGAATCAAGATTTTTTTTTAAAGGTAACATCACTGCTCTGTCACCCTTAAAAGGGGAAGAAGGGTTTGGTTCTGTCATTAAAACTGATATTTTGAAGTCTAAAGGGAAAATGAAGAATTACTGTAAGATAAAGCACAGTGTGGAGAAAACCTGTTGCTACTTTCCAAACTGAGTGGGAAACACATCAAAACTCTTAAGTGCCTTTAAACACTGCTGTCCAGAATTGCTTACCATCTCTACAAAGAGTTGTTCATATTTCTGGTCTGAAGATATTTTTCCACCATTTGGCTCTCATTATGTGATTCTCTGTTAGACAAAAAAACAGCCTATTAATAAAAGTTTATTCTACAAGGTAAATACTAGAAGATAAATCATGTAAGCCTCCAACCTGCTTTTCAATGTGTTAATCCCTTTGAATTTTTTTCGGTTTTCTAAGCAGCATGTCTTTTCTGGACATCAAATGATTCCTAAATACTGTCCCAAAGCCCCTAACAAGCCAGTACTCCAGAGGCAGCTGAGCATTTTCTATAGAGTTAAGTAATCTTTTCCATTCTAATTGAGTTGTCTCTACTTCTGTGTCCAAATATTACATTCATCTTCTGGAATACCACTTTGCCCTGGCAGAACGTGGTCTCTACCTAATCAACAAACTAATTTTTGGAACCGCTTCCTTACCAGGGAAAGACCACAATATCATAAAAACTACATTCTTTCTTTATTCCATGGATTTCATATTTGTCTCCATTAATCTTGTTATGGCTATTATTTTGTCGTATTTTTATGTTTTCCATTTTTTGCTTTTTTATATTATTTCAAATGTAAAATATTGGCTACCCTTTAATAAAAATGCATAAGCTGTACCAGATCAAGTCATATTACAGTAGTATCACATTGTGAGGAGCCAATTCAACCATTTTAGTTTGCCTCAACTCTGGTTGTGAGGCATGTGGAGGAGGGGTGCACATGTGCCACGTGCAGGAGGCAACTAGAAGAAGCCTTGTCTCTGGGAGGACTTTGCCTGGCAACACCTCCCATGATGCAGGCAGTAGGAGACACTGGGGAGGGGTTTCTCCTACCAGGTTGCAAAGAGCTCTCCACCAATGGATGGCACAGGAAGGTTGGACTGGACCAGTGGTTCTCTGTTAGGGCAGACTATGGGAGGGGCCAGGGGGGTATAAAAACCAACTGCATTGCTGCTTGTGGGGGGGCTCGCTGCTGCTCACTGGGGTTTGCTACTGTTCGCTGATCCTGCTCGCTCCCTCTTTTGCCCTGGCCCCAGCCAGCCCCAGCCAGCCTGACTTCTGGCTCTCCCACCCTCGCTGGCTCGCCNCTGGCAACACCTCCCATGAGGCAGGCAGTAGGAGACACTGGGGAGGGGTTTCTCCTACCAGGTTGCAAAGAGCTCTCCACCAATGGATGGCACAGGAAGGTTGGACTGGACCAGTGGTTCTCTGTTAGGGCAGACTATGGGAGGGGCCAGGGGGGTATAAAAACCAACTGCATTGCTGCTTGTGGGGGGGCTCGCTGCTGCTCACTGGGGTTTGCTACTGTTCGCTGATCCTGCTCGCTCCCTCTTTTGCCCTGGCCCCAGCCAGCCCCAGCCAGCCTGACTTCTGGCTCTCCCACCCTCGCTGGCTCGCCCTCGCACCTGCCCTGCCCTCCTGTGCTCCTGACCGCCTTCCTGCCACTTCGCCCCACGTCCTTGCCTACATCCAACTCTGCCGCCGTGCCGATNGGGGGGTATAAAAACCAACTGCATTGCTGCTTGTGGGGGGGCTCGCTGCTGCTCACTGGGGTTTGCTACTGTTCGCTGATCCTGCTCGCTCCCTCTTTTGCCCTGGCCCCAGCCAGCCCCAGCCAGCCTGACTTCTGGCTCTCCCACCCTCGCTGGCTCGCCCTCGCACCTGCCCTGCCCTCCTGTGCTCCTGACCGCCTTCCTGCCACTTCGCCCCACGTCCTTGCCTACATCCAACTCTGCCGCCGTGCCGATCCAGCCGTCACTGCCCGCCCTGCTGCCCTGATCCAGCCAGTCGCAGCGTCCCTGTCCAGGGTCCTGGTCCTCCCACCCGAGCGCCCACTCACCGCGTGTCCAGTGCCATCGCCACGGGAGCCATGCCCGTGGAGCCGTGCCCCTCCGGGAGCCACGCAGGCTCGCTAAGACCCAGCCCATCCCCAGGCAGGCAGTGTGCCCACCCCCAGCTGCCCGCACACTGACAGCACTGCCCCAGCTCGCTGGTGGTAATGCCCTCTTTTTGTCTCTGTTCCCTCTCCCTCCCTCTCTCTCCTCTCCCACAGTTCTTTTCCATTTTCCTTTCTTCTTTTCTGTCTCTCCTAGCCCTCTTTTACTTGGGCAGCTCCTTTTCCCTCTCCTCTTGTTATCAATAAATGGTTCTCAGATACAAGGTTTGCCTCGTTTGGCTTCATTCTGTTCCCGACCATCAGTTTTTAAAATAACACCTCGCAGTTCCCCGTAGTGGAACACAACACAAATATACTGTAATGACATAATTATTGTGGGATACTATTTATAGGCAATGTCTCAATGTATCAAATTTTTTAATTACCAGAAAACAAGACACTTTTATTTCTACTAATAAATAAAAATTTAAACATGTCATTTTCAGTAGAAATAAACCCTATTTGAACCTGTCCTGTGGACTGCTAAGGCTTTAACACTGGAAGCTAAGTAATGGCATGAGTTAACAGAAATTTTGTGATTCCTTAACCCTTGTTCTTGTTTTTCTAGACTGAGAATATAAGCCTGGATGGATCACAGAATTGTTGTACCTGCATACTGCTTAAGCTAAAAATGTCAAAGAATGATCATGGCAAACACAGGATGTCATTTACCCAGCAGTTTTGCTGTCAGTGTTAGTGGAGGGTGAGATGTTCATAGCACAGTGGAATAAGTACAGAGGCTCTGGTGGATTTATGCCAACTTCATATTGCATCCTTCACTTTAGTCTTACTCATGGGCAAAGCTAGGAAATTGTCTTTGCATGGGGAAGTAAAATGTTGCTTGCTCTGAAGAACTAGAGTTCTACCTGCTGGCAATTTTATCAGGATATTAGAAAACTCAAACCACACTGTTGGACAAGAGATAGTGTACCATTATGCTATGCATCTTTGCTAAGAACTGTGTGAGAGCAAGCAGAAAATATGCCATCTGAGCCAGTGCACCTGTTTTCAGGTTTATTACATTCAGCACAGGGGAAAGCAAGAGAAAATTCATAATAAAACAAGCTCAAGCTTTATCTTTTAATGGGCTTTGCTGAAACAAGGGCTAAGCACAACTCCCTAGTCTTTTCTCATGGGTAGTGAAAGCTCGGGTCAGATGACACGGAAGAGAATAAAGGGCTATGAAAACTCCTATTTGGATGCCAAAGACAAAGCCAATGTAAAATATTGAGTTAATTAATTATAACATTATAAACTTGGAAAGAGCCTTACAGTATGGCGCTCTAATAGAGCTGATGAGCAGGTTATACCTACTCTGCACAATATTCTTAGAATGGAACAAGAACTTTTGAGGATGCTGTTAATTTTCTTTAAAAATAGATTTTTTCTTTTCACCTGAGCTAAAGTAAAATCCTTTATTTAAATGAAAGATTGTTTAGTTTTGCTTTCATGACCTTAATTCACTGTCCTGTACTTTCAAATTTAAACAGCTGAATCATCTAATGAATTAATCTAGAAATATAATTGAATTTGTTTCATCTTAACAAATCATGGATTCATAGCTGCAATTTTGCTAAATATTTATGTAAATAAAATATTAAACAGTAATATTTTTCAAAATATTTATAAAAATATTTTATTTACAAAGAAAATTGTGAAACAAATTCACATTTTCTAATAATCATTTCCATGAGTCGTGAATCCACATTTTTCAAGAGGACATCAAAATTCGAAGATTTCAGGGAGTGCTTGGGTTAGAGAGAGAATGAGGTAAGGAAAAGTATTTGATATTTCTGTGCTTTTGTCAGTTCATTGGTTCAGCTCTAGAATACAGCCATATAACAGTAGGCAGCTTTTTTCCAATTCATACAGTAAGTTTTCCTTATTTTGAAAATAGATAAAGCTTTCAAAAGAAGGTAATCTCTCACCCACTTGGAGATAAAATTCAAGACTTTAAGTGAGATTACCCATGGACCACATACTAAAAGAGGAATCTGAGGAAGGCTGCAGCTAAAAAACATTACAGCATTGAGAAAGGACTTGGAGTGGATTAGAAGGGGGAGAGGGGCAAGCTGCCACTGAGCTGTGCAAAGGTAGAGGTGGAAGTGAGCACTCTTACTCAGCTTAGTAGATCCTCAATACCCTACAGACACTCTTAGAGACCTCACCTAGGCTAAGGACATTTTTTGTTAGGACTATGCTTGTATGATGCAATACCTTGCAGCTGGAATCAGGGGTCCACTTGAGGGATGACTGCAAGTGAGCAGGGGAGCATTATCATGCCAGAGGAGAATGAAACAGTTGTGCATCTGTGACATGAAAACGTGGTGATGGACTTGACATAAAAATCCAACAGACCTCTTAATATAAGAGTCCCTTGGCACACATGCTTGTTTCAGGCCTAGAAAAACTAAAAGACAGCTCACCTCACTCTGGAAAACTTGTCACTCGTGCTTGTCTCTCTCTGCTCCACCTACCTCTCCATCAGCCTTTTGGTTGATTTTGGTTTTAAACACATACACAAAAAGAAAATCGTACAATATTCAAATTGCTATTAAAGAAAAGTCATCCAGTTTATATCTAAAGTACAGTCATATGTTCTTCCAGTCTGACACCCAGTTTCTGTTTTCAGTAATGCTCAATACTCAGAGTTCTGTTTATTTATGTACATGATATAAGAAAGAACATTGTTTTGTTTACATCTTTCCAACTATTTTCAGCCTAATGATAGCTGGAATTATGGATTTGCTGTTCTTTGAAATACTCACACGTACCAAAATCTCACACAGAAAAGTATAAAAATTAAAGGCTGACAGTTCCATTGCCCTTAGCTTCTTAGTCATTCTGCATATGAATAATAACTTGTCTTTGTCCACCTTTCCAAAGAACAAAGAATTGTAAAGGAATGGTGCATTTATATCAGCTTCTTCCTCTAAAGTATATTCTTTCTGAGGAACTCCATATGGTGGGAAGCAAAACAAGCACAATGAAAACCAGTGTTATGCAATATCTATTAAAAATCAGATGAGTCACCACAGAGAAAGTTGTCAGGCCTGAAAGGAGCTAAAAACCAGCTAGCTTCACTATAGCAAACTCCAGAGATCTGAACGAACGTTTATTTTGGAAAGCTATTCCTAATCATGGGCTTGGCATTTGCCAAATCAACATTATAAAGACAGATAAAATTTCACTTTAATACACTTTTTTCAGTATTTTTAGGGAGACAATTTCATATGCAGAACTCCATTTAAATGCTGAAACAGTAGGAACATAAGGAGAAATGTATATTTGTATTCACTGGGAAAGGCAAGATGAACAGGATTACTGTCTTCAGGATCAGTCTTGTGGGGTATGTTAATTACAAAGCCAATTACTACTGAACTAAAGGATTTTTTCTGCTGGAGTTACTATAAACGAGCAGTTGCTATAAGGAGTCTGATTATACCAAAGCTAGGCCATGTATCTAAAATTGGATTGAAAACATTCATATAATTTTATAGTCAGTTTTGTTTCTCAAGAAAGGCTCATCTCCTTCTGAAATTTAGAATGGTTTATCTCTGGTTTAACCTTCAGGAGCCTCTGAGGTGGAAACCTTAAGTACCTCCTTTTGGGGGTACGAGGCATTGTTCATCTTGTGTTTCTCTCAAGGCTGGGGGAGGAAAAGAAAGCAGGAAAGGGAGAAGCAAGAGGGCAAACAAACACTTTGTGTTAGTCAAACTGCAGGGTGAAGGAGAGATACCATCTCCAGCCTTCCCTACTCAACTAAAGGAATTGTTTTAGATACAGAATACTGAGATTCTGAGAACTGTGCAAATAGTAATAAATTGTACATAGTGCAAAAATTGCACACAGCACTTCTTTTGGGCTTCTGCTAACTTTCTTGGACTTTGTTAGGACACAGGAAAATGCACATGTTTGACTCAGAGCTTACCTACACAGGAAAATGAAGAGTAGTGCTGAGTATCCACATGAAAAGCTGTTCTGGAAAAGCCATTGTGGTTCCTGTCAATTTCCCAAGGCAAATAAAATCCTTTGACTGTTAATATTGATTTTGAACAGCAGCCAGAGGGAGTGTTATCAGAACAATACAGTTAAATGATAAATTAAGCTTTATGCCCCTCCCCCTTAGAAGCAAAATCAAAATGTCAAATACAAGTCAAAACAGTGCATGGGTATCTGTACAGCTGCATTTTTCTGCATCAGGAAGAGGAATATAACTGTGCCAGCAATGGTCAGAAGCAGTTTATTCATGATATTCCAGATCCAGCACTCTTTCTCAGGTCTTGTACAATACCAAATAAAAGGTTGTCATGGCCTCTTATCCTTTGAACAAGACAGTAAAATTGAGCCTGCCATTAAAAATCCTTAAATAATAAAATATCTCCTTGAAAACACACTTATTGTAACTGATGGTCACCAAGAACTTTGCCAATCCTTAAACTGCACAATTTTCATTTCTTCTGTCACTCATCATTACCCTTTGTCATCTTATTTGTTCTAGCCAATTTAATTCATTGATTTTGGTTGCAAAGGCTATAAAACTATGTGATTCTTGGTGAGTTTGAGTCAGCCTCATACATAAGTGTAGACCAACAGATTGTCAGAGATGTAGCTACTCTGTCCTTTGGAAGCTGTTAGACATGGATTGGAAAAGAAAGCTTCCAGAAGACTTTAAAAAAGAGTCTAAGTATGGCCTTTTACCCCTTGAAATGCAAGAAAGCGTGCTTATGATGTCTTTGATTTCTATTAAAAATTAATTTAAAAGATGTGATAAAAATTAAAAGTTAATTCGAAAGAGCATAAACTTTTCATTCATTGAATATCCTCAAGATGAGAGCAGATCAGAACTTTTGTGAAGAACTTATTATTTTAGTATCTCTGTTACAGAACTCACTAAACACCTGACATATCTACAGTAGCTCCATTACAAGCCTGAAAACTGCCAAGACTACTCAGTTTTCAAGATTTCTGTAGGTATCTGAACCTCAGCCAAGGAGCATTGCTTAGTTGAAGCTTGCCAAATTTTCAAGCAGACTGAAAACTGATTTCAAGTGAGCCCTGAACCAAACGCCTTTGTGCTTGAGCCTCAGAGTTTCAAAGTAAAGTCAGTATAATGCTTATAAAGTTCCACAAAGTAGAACCGCAGCTCTCCATCTCCTAGACTGCCTTCAGGCAGTAGTAGGAGGCACCAATACCCCTCATCTCCTGCAGACAGTGAATCTGTTGCTTCATTTGTGAGTGGAACCTGAGACCTCAGGGCAAAGCACCGGGAAGCACAAATGCCTCTTTCATATCAAGTGAGAGAAAGCATCTGTATTAATTCCCCAGTCAAATCACACATCTGAGGCTTTCGGGGTTGCATTGTTAGACTCATAGAGATAATTCTGTTGTGGTGAGATTGATGGATCTCTTATTCCAAGTAACTTTATTATAATGTACTGATTAATCAATCTTAAAAACAGACATTAGAAAGAACTGCTAAACATATGTACTGGGATATCTGCATTTGCTACGTATAAATATTTAGACCCAGAAGTAGTCAAAGGAGGAATAAGGAAGGAAAATATGAAAAAGCACCTTCTGAGAAATAGGTCAAAGGCCAAACTATTTCTTGATTAAGTCTAACTCTGATAAGACAATGTCAAGTGATTCACTCAGCCGAAAGAGAAGCAATCTACGCTATTCCAAAGCTCTAACTTTCCCCTAACTTTGCAGACAAATTTTCCAGTTTAAGGCAACTGAGTGAAATATAGTAGAGTAACAAGACAAAGAATCACGACTGGAATCTAGCAGGTTCTGACCAGTGAAGGGCAAATTAAATTTGAATAGTTACCTTGGTATGAATTGCACCCCAAAGGTCTATGCAGACCACAGCCCTGTCTCTGACAGGGGGCAGTAGGTAAGACACAATGCCTAAAGGGCATCAGAAGAGAATAAGCACAGCATCATATGCCCCTAAATTACTCTTGTACTTTCAAGGAGTTGTATCTTCAAAAGGATTACTCTTCCCTTCATTTGCTCACGTACTTCACTAATCTTGCTGTATAGTTTAAAACTCCATGGAGGAGATATTGGTTTTTTGAGGCATGATACACATTCAAAAAATTGAGAAAACACAGGACTGACAACACCAGTTAAGGAGGTTGAAGCTGTTTATCTTGCAAGCCATACAGAACGGGGAAACCAGCACACATCGAAAAAAGGACTTTGCATCCTTGTCTTTTAAGCTCTTCTCTTAACTTTTAGGCTTTTTTCCTCATCTTTGTGTCATCCTGAGGGACCTGAAGCATTCCCAGCATTGTCCAAAGTTCATAAAAGAGCCCAACTATCTTACTTCTCCTTACGAACCAGTCAACTACTACATTTCATTCATCCCAATTATAGCAGCTGGTTATTGCAAGGCTGGAAAGAGAGGTTTAAGGATTTAAGCTTGTTTAACTCTACAAAAGACTGAAGGAAGATGTGGTAACAATCGCAAAACATGTAATGAGGTACTACAGAGAAATAGTGTACATTTTTCCTCAGTGTTGTATAGTAATAGAAACACTGAGTCTTATTTTCAGCATTTCTCAGTGGCAGTGAAATGTCTGGAGTACAATGTCCAGGGAAGCTGTGGAGTCCATATCACTCATCATTTTTAAGAATGCATAAAATGGACATTTTACATAAATAAGCCAGGTGCAGCTGATCCTGAGTTAGGACGAGTTTGGACTAGCTGAATTCCTGAAGTCTGGTGATTTCTGTGATTCAGTGGTCTTCTGTCACGGTAGTCACAACGTAACTTTTGGTTTTGCTCAACACGTTTCTGAAATACAATTTAAAAAATAAGTTGCTCTTGTGTGGTATCACAAGGAAGCCAGAATATTTCCTCTGTCTCATCCTACAGCTTCAGACTCTGCTACTTGGATATGTAAATTTTTCTTGTTCAATATATAAATGTGAGAAGAAAAATCAAGCTACAGTCCAAAACAAATTGCAGACTCTTTTACTTCTGCATGTTTCTTCTTCTGCATATGAGGCCTGGGGCACTTGTTTCTGTCTCCTTTTCTCTCATGTTCTGAACTCTGTGTCTCTGGAACAGACCATACATTTTCCACCACTGGGTTTCCTTCTCTCCCATCCACTTAAAAGGTTTTCAGTACCATGAATTATTTATTAATTATTCACCATTAAAAGCCATTTACATTGCATTCACAAACATGACCAGCAAAAAAGAGCAAAACCATACTGTTTAAATAGTTATTTATTTAGATAATAACTAACTTATACTGCCTCTTTCCAGTCAGGTGTTCAAATAAAAACAAGCTATAATAATGATCACTCTCAAGCCGTTGGTGAAGGAATTCCTCTCTAATGATGCAGAATTTGAACGTGCTGATAGTCTTAAAAGCATGCAGTCACTTCTGTCTCACTTGGGTGTTCTGTTTTGCAGCTGGACAGAGGCCAGCTGTAAATATCTTGGCTCACACATGAAAGACAACTTCCAGTCTCCCTATCTGTAGGGCCATTACTTATGATTTATGAGTATTTGTGGGACTACTATCATTCCATAAGACTGAAAGTCTGAAAAGCTGAATGAATCAGTATAACAATAAAAGACAATCTTAAAATTGCAAAATTAATGATTTCCTGTTTCCTACTGATTAGGCTGAGGATTGAAAAGTGTCAGTCTTCTGCTGAAAAGCAAGAATCACTATTACATACAATTTAAACATTGCAATTGTTCTTCTTAGACCACCCAAGCACTAAAAATTTGCTTAAATTAATTTTAAAAAGGCACAAATAATACCAAAAGTTCCATCAAAAAATCAAGATAGTTCATTAATTGCAGATGAGCAGAAGAATGGACTGGACAATAAATGGCTGTTATTCACAGTGAATTTCGATGCCTGTAACGTGTAACTTGAATTAAAGCATCAAGGTTTGTGGTACCAAAATTAAAAAAGATACTGTGATGCTGGAGCAACATTTGAGATATCAACAATTTGTATATCAAATCACTATACATAATTTTCCTCATGCTGGTTTATCTGGCTGCACAACTTGTCTCTTCACTCAGAGAAGTAAATGATCACTGAAAAAGGAATACTGAGGCATACTATTGACATCAGAAAGCTAATTAATGGTAACCCATTCATTGCTTTGATTTGCCTATGGGAGCAGAAGAATTCTTGCTGTTCACCAGTGCAAAGACCATAATTCCACGCTATGAGCTGGCAAAAAAAAAAAAAGGCCAAACTGAAAATAATTATTGTTGTGCAAAGGGCCTTATGCCACAATAACTGCTTTCTTCTCATTGGAGATGCAGACAGTGCAATGAGACAGCATTGCATTCACTGGTGTGGTGGCTGGGGTATCTCTGCAGGGACCCTTGTTCATCCCATCTGTGAGCGGATATATGGCTATGGATCCAAAGGCTGCACAGAGTGGCTTCTGTAAATATCTTTTCCTGAGCACCAAAGTCAGCTTTATTTATAGCTGCAACACTGTACAATACTGATAACTTGACAGGGTCTAGGATGGGGAGAGGGTAAATCCAGAGGGTGATCCAGCATCACAAATTCTTTGTTCCAGAGATTTCATGAAAGCAATCTCTTTGGCATTATGTGTCTTTGAGACACTCGAGTCAAATTTAAAGTCACTGGTATCTCTGTGTAAACATGTTTTAAAG
Organism: Machaerirhynchus nigripectus; assembly: GCA_013397975.1. Lineage (NCBI taxonomy): Eukaryota > Metazoa > Chordata > Aves > Passeriformes > Dicruridae > Machaerirhynchus > Machaerirhynchus nigripectus. Next base: position 457,253 of record VZRQ01004831.1, on the reverse strand, counting down.
TAAGGACAGGGTGTTGTTCAAATGCTGGTTTCACCTGAGCTTACATAAATAAAAATCATACCAAACACTTACATGAAAAATATCTGGTCTCACAGACTCCTTTAGAGAGACAAACATATTTGGATTGGTCAGGAATTTACAAATATGTTATCTAAGTATTTTTGCAATTTCCTGGGCTGCTGTGATTTAAATGCAAGTTAGAATGAAGTCAGAGGAAACTTGGTATTGACTTCAGCCCGTCATGTACTGCCTAAACCTGACTTTTAATAGCTAAATGCTGTCCACTGCAAAATACTGCCTTATTAAACAAAAACTAGCAGCATGCCACTAATGTCTACCACATAAATGAGCTGGTCACACGGCCTAGAGGGTTTGTGGCCTTGACTGGAATAACACATTGGCAATCTCATCATGCAAATGTAATGTCACATACATTTGCAGTCAAGCACAGAAAAGATGCATGGACACAAGAGTGTGCATTCCTGCTTCCAAAAGCATAGGTGAAGTGCAAATTTAAACTCTGCTGTGCACAAATAACCAAAATTAAATTATAGCTGCTTCCACCTAAAGGTTGCGCTAGTTTCAATCCATGCATCAGAAAGGTATTTTAATTTCAAATTAATTTTCAGCATTACTAAGATGAACATATATATATATATACACACATACATTTTCTACTGTTTAAAACCTCAGTGTTCTCATCATGGGGATTTAAAATTTATTTTTTGAACAGTGATTCATTTCACTATAAAAATAAAAATTTCCAGAAATAACATATTTTACTAAGTCTCTTGAAATAGCGGCTTCCTATACAGGAAACTAAAGGTTAGTTTCAGCCAGTATAATCATTATATTCCAGTCTTCTAGACAGTAACTAGAGCACTATCTGTCTTACATAATGGAATATTTCTGACAGCTCCAGGAGGGATAATGGTGCTAGTAGTCAGATAACATCAGAGTCATTTAGCCAACATTATTTCATTCATCTTCCAGCCCATCACTACAAATAGAGTGAGAAAATGTCTATGCTATATAAAGATTTCTAAAACAAGAAAATTTGCTTACTGTATCTCAATTACTTGTGCAAAAATAAATCTCCTTGATTTATCGTTCCAGCAATTTACCATGAGTGACATGTCAAAATCTTTAAATTCCTTTTAAAATTTGGCATCTCTTCTAGGCTGTGGAAAGGAAAATGCCCGGGGACTCTGAAGGTTCAAAGTCTTTTTATTAACTGAAATCATGATTTAATATGTCTTGATTGAAAGGCAAGAGTCCAGCTGAAGATATCAAAAGATCATTTTTATGGAGAAAACAAATCTATAGCACTGAATTACATTAGCACCAAATGTGTTTCACAACTGAATTTGGGTGGGGTTTTTCTTTCTTTGTTTTTTTTTTTGGTTTTGGTGCTTTTTTTTAAGTGAAGTACTTTGCAAGTCTAATGTAGAAGATGGCACTATACAGTATGGGCAGCACCATCATGCTTTTCAGTGCCAAGCTGCCAGGTTAGAACTACAGAAATGTTCCAGTATGATTTAAAAGGAATGTATTACCTCTGATGTACAACTGTTTAAATCCATGACACTGAATATGTTGGCACTACATTTCCACTGCAATTGCATTCCTCATCCAGACAGGATTCTCCACATTTCTGTTCTTGGGAGAAAAGACGTGTGGGAAAATAAAAAATTTATGTTGTTAAAGATAGATTTTTCTAGCTGGAACCACTGGAGAGATCTCACATAGTTTGGTTTCTTATTTTAAAAATCCTCAAGTTAATTACTGCCCGCTATAGATAATTTTATCATGAGCATATAAAAAACATGCTGCCAAGAAGTGTAATGACAGCTCTGCAACAACAACATTTAGGGCTGAATTTGTGCACTGAATTATGATTAGAGTTGCTACTACTAGCTTTCATGAGACTTAACATGCATCTACACTTCATAAATATACATCGCTGAGACTAAGCCATGTAATGGGATGCAGACAGAAAGGTAGATGCATACTTCAAGCAAAAGCACTGAGGTTCCTGCAGAGGAGAGGAGCAACATATAACACATGGCTTTTCCTTTCTTGTCACAACTATTCCCTAGTGTTTACAAACCACAGACTTGTTTTTGTTTGGTATTTGAATGTTCTCCACTATTCAGAAGCCAAAACTTGTCTCTTTCTTTTCAGCACCTGATCTTCAAACACAGTTACAGAAATGTTAAGTACTTTGGGATAGTTCCAGCTTTCCAAAACATCAGCTGAGCAAGAACTCTGTAAGAGTTACAAAGAAAGAATCTCATGGCATCTTCTCCGCTAGTCTCTTAGAATCTCACTACTTTGGGACTCACTCAGATAAGTAGGCATGTAGAAGTTTATTCCACTCATATCAATGCATTATTTGAAGCACGGGTAAAACACTGATCATTACCTGTTCTTTTCAGCTCAAAATTGAAGCATTTTTTGTTTTGAGCCCATGCACTGAAGAATGCATCATTGAAGCATTTTACAAATCCAAATGATTTTACAAACTCTTAGGATCTAGATAAGTGCTCATTTTACAGTTGGCAGAAGTGATTAAAACATTAAAACTTTGAGCTAATAACTATCCAAATCCAGGAACTCTAAATTCATATCAGTTAGTGACTTGGACCATGTGTGAATAATCCAGAAAGTATGCAGTCGTTCAGTGATAATATGTGGATGAGAGCAGAAAAGTCTTTTGCCCAGGTAAAGTGTTACTCGTTCACCAAAATGTCATGTGGTTGTCAACAAATTAATGTCAGGAATAAATGCAAAAATGAAGTCAGGCTTATCTACTGGCTACATACTAGAAAGAAAGGATGCATCACCTTGACTTATCATATTAAAATTCCAATATAGGAAAAAGGTCAATTTTCAATATTATGAAAATGAGTGATAGGACAAAACGGGTTTCTAAACTTACTCATAAAATAAACATACATCCAGAAAGATGCATTATAAGAAATTCAAAGGTTTCTCTAGTATAGAATACTTTCTGGTACATAGCTTGGAGAGGCAGTCTTCACAATGCAACTATCCCAGAAGCAGCAATAACTTTAATTAAATAAAGGCTGTTTAAAACCAATTAATTGTCAAACCCAGAGAAACTTGAAAGTATATGCTGAGGGCTGCCAAACTCCAAATACAGGTATGCAGACTACATAAAGTATGAGCAAATTATGGTTTACCATTGCAAAGCTTACTGAAAGCTGGAACTGAAAAATGCAACTGTTCCCAGGAGTCAGGATGGATGTAATCTCTAAGGATATAAAGTGCACCTACTACTGCTGATAAAATGTTTTTTAAGATTTAATTGCAATTAATAATTGTTGTCAGAGTGGTAAAAGTGAACTATTTAATTAGCTTGTCTCTTTCTAATTACTTGCTTAAATGCACTGTGGTTTACTCAGTGATTAAAAAGACACTAGCAAGTATTCAACAGAAGTAAACCAATAAAATTCAATTTGTAATGAGGTTTACTATGTCTCATGCAAGACTTAGAACTTCCATCACATCATCATCTTTTTTCTACATTTTACCAATTAATCAAAGTTAATTTCTGCCCGTGAGCTGGCTTGTACAACTCCTTCACTAGGCAGATGAAAGACGTTATCTGCATTTTATTGTATTCCTGAGCCCTCCAAGCTCATCCCTGCCAGTGCTGGATTTGCTGCTGGCACTTACCTCTTTGCCTGCCTTACCTTGCTGGGAACCATCACAATGCAATGCCCTTTCCCTGAAACTTTCCCACCTCCTGATCCAGCTTTGTCTGAGCCAGTACTGGTCTTTTCTCCAGAAGTCAGTATGCATCTTTAGGCAATAATAAAGGCTTCTTAAAAACAACACTTTTTTTGAAAGAACTGAATATTAGAGGAAAAGGAGGTAAAGAGTTTATGCACATAAGCATTCTTTTTGAAGATGACCTCAGTAAACTTGCTTCTGACACTTGAGGCAGTTTCTCTGTACCTATTTGATATATCACAATTGAAGTATATTTCTGTAGAAAAATTCTTTTTATGTCTTACTGGAGGTTTTTTTTGCTGTTTTGCTCTAGTTTGTCTTTACTCTCCCCTATGTCTTGGCTTTGACACTTTTCGGACAAGAAACAGTCCCTCAGACTGCAAAAATTGTCTCAGCTCAAAAGCTCTGTCATTACTATAAAATAATTCTTACCTGTTTGCTAGTTCATTTTAAACCTTGATTTGTTCTTGTTTTCAGTTTTGCTAGACAGCTATTTCCTGGGCTCAGTCACTGTGTTCACATATGAACTTCCTGACAATCGGGCTTGTTTCCTCAAATTGCTCTGCTGCTGGTCCAGATCCACCACAGACATTCTAGTCAGTACAGTTTTTTTCTGTATATGTTTAAAGGTAGATCTCTGATACATTTGGGCCAGAGGTCCAAACTTTTACATCAAATCACAAAAAGTAATTTATCAAACCCTTCCAGAACTCTAGGGGGCCAGATACCCAGTCAGCTGCCAAAACACTGAGAGATCATTTTCCAAAACAAAATTACTGTCTACAGTAGTAAGACCATAATATGTGCTATAGCCACAATTGAAAGTAAAGCATCACCTAATTTCTTAAAAAAGTTGTAGTAACAAAAGTAAGGTCAACAGTCCCTACTAGAAAAAAATTGTAGTAGGAAAGGAAAGGTCCATTCTAGATTAGTGATTCTTCCTGTTTCAGCAGTCAAAGCACCTAACCATTCCATTTTTTCCATATGCTTTGGATCATTAGCAGGTAAATGCAACAGATTTATCTCGTTTCTTTGACACTCCTAAATAATAAGACTTGACAATGTGATAACAAAATCTTCTATTCAGTGCTCATACTGAAAGAAGAAATTAAGGAAACCTCTTCTGGGGCACTTTGAAAGGAATAAAAAAAAGTAGAGAAGCTTGATTGCTTTGTTAAACCCCTGCAGGACCCATAATGTGGAATTTTGATCACATATAAACTATCAAAAACTTGGAAACACTGACATTAAACGTTAAAATAGCACCATAAACATCTGCTGTTTCAGAGATTTCCTTAGCAATGGGGACCCAGGCTGCTCTGAGGTGCCCTCACTCTCCAGACATTCAAAGCTTTGTGACCATGCAGGCAAGAAACAGACACTACCCAGACCAAAGGACTGCAGAACAAGCGTGACTCTGGAGCATGATTAGAACACTAAACTGTGTGGAAGAAGCATTTATTGATCCCAAAGTATTATTTATGCCCATTAGTCAACAGCTATCCCACATAAATTAAATAAGAAGGGTCTAAAGAATGGAATGGACCGTATCCTCACCCAGAGTTTTACACATTCTTCTTTTCCAATGTCTTTTTAAGTCTTTTATGTACCCTGATAGAGCTCAAGAAACCAGGAAAAAAATGCTAATGTAAGCCAGACTTGAGACCTAAACTGTAGCCTTTTATAGAAGAGTTATCATGTGGGATCACCTCTTGTCTTCAGTTCATCTTTTTCTGAAACAGTGAGGTTGTGAATTGGATACCTGTCTTTGTTAAAATTTATTCTGATTCTCTCAATAAATGCAATTAAATTATGATTTGTCTATTTTATTTAAAAACACTTTCTTCTTAGAGCTCTAATAACTTAATTTGTAACTGGGGCATGAATTTGACAGAAATAAATAATCAGAGCTACAGCAAACCACTTTACTTCCAGTCTTCTGCTGCTTAAAAACTTGAGGAGTGTTAGAATCAGTAGTTATTGAGAGAAAAATATAGTCTCACTGGCATTTCTCTCTTACTGAATTACAGAATCATAGAACATCCTGGTTGAAAGGGGACCTCAAGAATCATCTGGTCCAACCTGTCTTGGCCAAAGCACAGTCTAGGCAAGATGGCCCAGCACCCGGTCCTGCTGAATCTTGAAAGCATTCAACACTGAGGAATCCATCACTTTCCTGGGGGTATTATTCCAATGGCTGATTGTTCTTATTGTGAAAATATTTCCTTTCTTGTCTTATCAGAATGTCCCCAGGCACAATTTTCTCTCATTTTTTCCTCCATTTTCCCCAGACTCATTTCCTCTCATATTTTCCATGTGACTCCTTGTAAAAAGGGAGTCTCCATCTTCTTTGTAGCTATCCTTTAAATACTGGAACATGGTGATAAAGTCTGCCCTAAGCCTTCTTTTCTCTAGGCTGAACAAACACAGTTCTTTCAGCCTCTCCTCACATAGCAGACAGGTTTCCCAGTCCTTTGGCCATCTTTGTGGCCTGTCTCTTGGCCCTCCCAAGCTGGTCTGAATCTTTTTTTTGTATAGCAGGAACCAAAACTGAACACGGGATTTAGGTATGGCCTGACAAGAGCTGATTAAACTGGGATAATGCCTTCTTTCTCTCAGCTGGGGATGCCCTTGTTGGTATAACCCAGCATCCTCTTGGCTTTCTTTGCCACAACAGCAACTGTACAGCATTTGCTGTGCACCAGGACCTTCAGGTCCTTTTTCATAGGGCTGCTCCCCAGCCAAGTAGATCCCAGCCTATGTTGAACACCTGGATTGTGTTTTTCCAGGTGCAAGACCTTACATTTGTCCTTGTTGAAGTTCATAAGGTTCTTATTCATCCAGTCTTCCAGTCTATCCAAGTCTTGCTGCAGACTTGTGGCTCTCTCTTCTGAAACGTCCACTTCCCTAGTCAGTTTGGTGGCAAACTTCATCAGACTACACTTGATCCCATCATCCAGATTATTTATGAAGATACTAGATGGAATTGGCCCCAGTATCAATCCTTGGGGGACCACACTTTTGACGGGATGCCAGTTTCAAGAGGAGCTGTTTGCCATTCCCCTCTGGGTGCCACCTGTCAGCCAGTTCCCCACCCATTGCACAGAGCACAGGTCTGGACCATCACACATCAGGTTCTGCAGGAGAAGGCTGTGGGAAAGTGTATCAAAAGTCTTGAAAAAATCCAGGCAATGTCCACTGCTCGCCCCACATCAACCAAACAGATTACTTTGACATAGAAGCTGATCAGGTTTGTCAAGCACAATTTGCCCTTTGTGAATCCGTGCTGGATTTTTCCACTCACATGCTTTATCTGACTTATGATGAGACAAAATAACAGTGTGAAATCCTAGGGGGATAATAAAACTGTAGGCATTTTACTAGGAATCTTAGAAATCCTCTGTCATTTCTGGTTCAAGCTACCAAAATCAACAGCCTTTATCAGAAAGCTAAGAAGCTCAAATCCTTTCCTGATGTGTTTTTTTTCCTATTATGTCCTTGTAAAAAACCAAAACTGATAGTGTTTGTCACTTTGCAAAACCAACAATTAGTATAAAATTATTTAGGGGCTAACATTTGAGAACTTAATATTATATGCTGGATATTCCTTTTCCTTCAAGCGTGTTAGCACTATTGGAGATGTCCATAAGTCCATTCACGCACAGTCTCTTCTTAGGAAACTGCAACAGTAATTACACCTAACCAATGAGAAAAGAGATGTAATGACCCAAAGAAACAAAATTACTTATTTATTCCTTTCAAGTAACCAGGCAAGGTCTGTCTGTATTTTTCCCCAGTTTTCCTAAAGCCTTCACTCTGAAAACAATTTTAGATAATTAATAAAACCAACTAAATTCATGGGCTATTCATAGATGAATACAATGCACAGCAAAATGAATTTAATGTATCTCCTCTTACGAATTATTTATTCTGCTTTAGTAAATCCTTACTTGGATCATGAAATCCAGTGGTCTTTCAGTGTCTTAATTCAGATGTGCATTATTGTAACAACAAAACTTTGCCCTCAGGACATAGTCTAAGCCAGGCAGGTTTTAAAAAAATAAACTAAAACTAGTATCAAACTGGCATGTGTGCTGTCATATGTGTGCATTTGGACATACATTAATTCCAATGACATCTTATTTGTAGTATTTCTGAAAAGCATCAAAAAATAGGTTAATTTGTACAATCAGGCTGCAGCAGAAAAAAAGGCAATGCCAGAGCAGAAACAGAAAAAATATGAAATATTGTGAATATTATATTGTGAATAGCATATTCATGTGGCTGCTAATAGGTACATATATCCAATGTTTGAACTGTGTTGGACTTTGATTTGAACTATCTATTTCCAGATGAACAAACATATTATTGTAAAGGCAGACTGGTTTCCAAGTTACACTGCTGCTCATCCTCAAAGGCAGCTTAGAAAAAAGTGGATTGCAGAGCAGAGTTTAAATGCAGAGCATGACCCAGCTTCCTGCCTGAAATGAACACAGAAATATTGCCCCAATCTGTGTGGTATAATTATGCAACTAAGGGCACTAAAGAGAAGTGATCTTGCAATATGTATTTGAGCACTCTATAAAAGAAGAATAAAAAATTGATCCAGGACTTGATCTTTCCCGGTCACAATACACAGTAGGTTTTAAGTAGAGGCCAGAGATGCAGGGAGACAAGAGGATGCAGCCTTTTTCCAGAATGACTTACAGTTTTAGTTACAACACATGAGAAAAATTCATTCACAACTTCACATTAACATTGCGTGAAACATAAGAAGAAATGGCTTGGAAAAGGTGAAAGTACTTTGAGGATTTTATTAGGCTTCTATTACTGAGAGAATTATTATTGAGAGAAGCTGAGATGTAGGCGGTACAGGTTGCAGTGGCTCAGCAGCAGCCATGAAGCTCCAAGCCTAGCTCTTGTAATGAGACTGTTAATCTAAAACTTAATATCTTCTTTAGCAGTCTGAAAAACACTGAGAGCATCAGAAGAGTCACTGTGGTAAGGCAGGCTTAAGATATTTAAATCAAGGTGCTCCACTTGTATAATTCAATTGGAAGAGTTGATGGAACTACAGGGATCCACAAGAGCAGAGGAATTGCCTTCTGAGGGCACACCCTGTCACATCTTTCTCCCAATTTGCAGGTAACTGGGGAAAACCCTACAATTTACAAATTCAAGCCTCTGAAGTTAGGAGTACTGGATAAATAGTCTTAAAGAAAAAATTCTGACTTGTTTGTGGATTGCAAAGTACAATTATTCTTCTAATCTTCTATCTCTCAATTACTTCTAAAGATATTTCAAAATTTTCAGCTCTGATCTAATTCAGTTTTTTAAGTCTTTAGACCAGTGATTCTTTTCTTTACTGGTTTTGGGTTTTAGAGAGGCACTCCAAGGACGTGGGGTCTACTGTTCAGAGAGTGTTCTGATGCTGGGCTGTACACTGTGCATAGCAAACTACAGTACGTCTTTACCAGACACACTTTGTTCAGCATCAGATAATCTTCCTTCACAAATTTTTCAACTGTGTGAACAAGTCAAGCAGAAAAATTGAAGCAAGGTATCTGGGAAGAAAAAGTTAGGGACATCTTTATTTCCCGCGTTTGAAAATGACCTCCTTCCTCCTTCACTCCTGATCCGATGACAGCTCTTAAAATGAGTTGGATTTGTTTCCACAGAAGCAATCATAACCCTGTTATCCTGAAATGTGAGGAGGTTTTATATACCAGTACTAATCTTGTAATATAATGCTGCAAAAATGAGTTATTGCCAGTGAAGCTAGGATGATACTGTCAGATATCAGAAGTGCTCCTCAATTTGACCATCTGAAAGGTTCAAATTAAAGGCTGAATCCATAGGATTTAGGTGGGTCTGTGGCCACCTTCAACAGAGAAACAGAGGCTGTCCTGATCATAAGGAAGGTACATAAGATGCACACTAAAAAACGTACCTGCTGGCTCACAGCTTTTCATCCCCAGTCACTGGATGGTTATTTATTTGAAGTACAAGATGCTCATAAGAAATACCTAGCTGAAGTCTAAGCAAACTATGAAGAGCCCTTTTATCTTTGAAAAGTGCAAGACTGTGTAAATAAGAGAATCTGGTATCCCTGTTTTTGTAGAAGAGTGAATAAAGACGTTGTCATTGGCACAGCACATGAACAGAGCAGTCAGCTTTTCAGTAATAGAAAGTGACAGTCAAGAGAGCTCAAAAGTATTTCATACATTTATTTTTGTAATAATATATAATCACACTTTTCCAGTATTCTGGCTAGGAAAGCAAAGTTATTCATTAAATGTATATGTTCTACAAACAGAATTTCATTGGCAGTGATATTTTAGCTAGCTGAAGAAACACAAAAATGCCTGTTGCCACTCCCTCCTTCTAGTCAAAGCTTGCTTTTTCTGCTTTCATAATAATAATATGAAATACAGCAGTAATAATACTTAACATTCACGGATGAACTATACATATTGTCATATTTAACAATTTCATATCTATAGTGGTTCTTAAGATTTACCCACTGCTTGTTTGAGGTATGAGATAATCTCACAGTTGAAGCCACCAAAGGGCTTAGAAATTAAAACTGAAGCGGACAAGTCAGAACCTGGTTGAGGCTTTATACACACTTTGCCTTCCAAGGACTTGGGCCTGATGTGCCTGTATCCCACTGCCCAGCTCAGACTACTGCAATTCATCCCCTTTTCCTGGGAAGCAGACAGAACTCAGCACAATGTTTGTATTGAACAGCTAGTGGTGGCAACCCAATGGCTGAACACCTCTCTCTCTAATACAGAGAGAGCAACAGCAGATCCCAGAGCTCGTCTTCCAGTCTTAAGCAATTTCTGGGGTGTCCTAGTGGGAAGCAGCTGCCAGATGAGTTAGTTTTCTAGAGTGATGTTCAGCTATGGTTTGACTCCCATTTAGCCCTACAGCAAGCCACAAGGCAGGCTGGCCCTTCTCTCCCCTACTGTAGAAGGCTGCAAAACCCTCCAGCTGCCACTGCTTAAGTATTAGAGCTTTACAATTGAATTTCGGAAGCGACCCCATGGACAAGCTGCTTTACAAACTTGCCCAGCATCCCTGTTTTAATGAACAGAGGGTGAAGCACAGCCTCCAGTCTTCAGATAGCTATCTATCCGTAGGCCCTCTGAACATTCAGACTTTTTATGTAAGAGAGTTCATGGACACAGGAATTTATTGGGGGAGCTATCTTACTTTCTCTATGTGGATCTTTAAAACTATCACCTGAACCAAACTGCAAGCAAATACAATCATCTACAAAACTCAGCTACCTCTTCCCTCTGGCCTCCTCTGTAGTTACTAGTTCCCATAATGCCTCCTCTGATATATATAAAAAAAGCCCAAACAGAATGAAAACAGGGAGGGATAATCATTGCCTAAATTCATAGTAGCAAATAGTCACAGCAAGGACTGCTTGGCCCAATGAACTTGCCATTCATTCCCTCTGAAATATCACTAAACTTGGGCTGAGAATCCTGTTTCTATTTTTAAGAAATGCAGCTTGTGAGTGGGAGTCAGAAGAGCCAGATACAAATAAGAAAAAGAACATACGGGACAGCGTGTTATGCTGGTAACAGAAGAACAAAATCAGTTGGATTGAGAAGCTATCTTGGCTTAACTCCTGACTCTTAAAACCAACTATTTCCATAGTTTGACCACACTGCTGTGGGCAGTCTTTACCCTCTCACCCACAACAGCTCTAGGTGTTATTTTTTTCTCTAAATTTGAAAATTAAGCTCTTTTGATCAGAGGCAGACCAGACACTACTTGTAACCTGTGAACCCTCTCAGACTGTACCACAGACATAGGTCTAACTGTTGCAGCTGGGTCCTTCGTTGCAATCACACTGAATCCCAGATCTAAATTTGGTGGAACCAGTTCAGCTTTAGATAGACAGGACTTCAATACACTTTTCAGTAGTTATTCACTCAGCACAAGCTGCGTAAGGCATAGATAATACAGTGGGTGCAATTGTGCCCTCCCAATTTCCCTCTTGTCTGTCACCAGTCACATTGCTGAATCTGCAGACCCATCTGTCCAACACAGTCCAGAGCCCTGGTGAGATCCCTCAGCCACCAATCCAGCTTCAGCACTGGAAACAGCACAGCATCATTAACATGCCATTATAACCAGATTAATAAGCAGAGATCTAGAGACACTGTCTTTTCTTTCTATAAACCTTATGACTTCAGTGTGTAGCATTAGGCCTTGTGATAGATACACTTAAGTTCCAGGAGCAAGCTTAGGACTGTTAAAGTGATGCTAAGTTGCTTTGCATCACTGATGAGTGCCACATCCCAACAAGCATAACAGTGAAACAAAAATGGATACTTTAAGAATATTGCTGGTTTTGGTGCATCTTTTCTTTCATTTCAGTATTACAATTAGGTTAAACCCGGTACAATTGCATACTTGCTTCAGCTGCACAGACAGATACACTGACGCTAGTGAAAGCAAAGGAGATGCCTACAAAAACAAAAACATGCACACACACCTACACGCATCCTTGGCAGAGGGCCAAAGCACTTGACTGTGACAAACAGCAACAGATCGGTCACATAAATAACAGCTAAAGCTACAGCTCTGTCAGCTGCTGGGAGACATTGTCCCTGTCCCTTTGACTGGGATGTGGAAGAAGAGAAGAGGCTGTTTCACTTGGAAGGGATGTGCAGTGACTGTCTACTCCTGCTGTCTGACCAGTACAGGGCTGGACAAGAGCTAAAGCATGTTGTTGAGGGCATTGTACTAATGCCTTTTAACTACTGACAGCCTTGGGGCATCAACCACTTCTGCAGGAAGACTTTTACAGTGTTTGACCACCCTCTTGATAAAGAAATGCTCCTAATATCTAGTTTAAACCTTCCCTGCACAGCTTTGGGTGATCCCAACTATTCTGTTCACTACCTCCCTCTTCACTTCCACTCCTCAGGAAGCTGTAGAGAGCAATGAGGTCTCCCCTCAGCCTCCTTCTCTCCAAGCTAACCAAGCCAAGCTCTTCAGCTGCAGGATGTGCCTTTCAGCTCTTTCACCAGTTTTGTTGCCTTCCTCTGGTTGCATTCAAGAACCTTCACATCCTTCTTAAACTGTGGGGCCCAGAACTGCTCACAGCTCTCAAGGTGAGGCCTCACCAGTGCCTAATACAGCAGGATAATCACCTCCTTGACCATCTGGTGATGCTGGGTGGGATGCACCCCAGGATGGGGTTTGTCCTCTAGGCTTCCAGGGCACACACTGCTGGCTCACACTGAGCCTGCTGCTGACCAACACCCCCAGGTCCCTCTCTGTGGGGCTGCTTTCCAGCCACTCCTCTCCCAGTTTGTACTTGTGTCCAGTGTTGCTCTGTCCTAGGTGCAGAATCCAGTATTTGGACCTAATTTCATGCCAGTACTACAAGACTCCAGATGCAAATCATGAATACCTAGCTTCTTCCACATATTTCCTAGAAACTGAGAAATGACTTTACATGGTAACCATTGATTTGAGGTCAAGGATGCTCACATGCAAGTTGCAAGCTGGAAGAGATTCTGACATGCCTGGGTTCTTCAAGGGGCAGAGCTGGAGGCAGCTCAATCCAGCTCTGCAGAGATGGGTCTTAAATCTACCTCTAGCATGTCTTGCTCCCTGATACCCCACATCCTGCAGACATTCTAACCAAACCCAGACTGCCAGGCAGCCCTCCTCCTCTACTGTTTCCCTGGTTTAGATTTGGTTTTCTTTTTGTCCCTTCACTAAAGGGAGAGAAAACATACCTTTACCAAAAAAAAAAATAAAAAAAAAATAAATAAATAAAAAAAAAAATCTGGAACTGAATCTCTTCAGTGGACCTGGAAATATGTCCCCATAATTTTACTAGTCAAAAAGTAAAAAAGTTATACTATATGGTTCAGCTATAGTTACAACAGAGAAAGGAGTCATCCTTCCTGGTGATAGATGACAAGGTTAAAAAGGCATCTTGCAGCCTCCTGATGAGACACAGAGGAAATGTTCAGCTGGACAAGGCAATGCACTTTTAAATAGATAGCTTTCTTAGATAGGCTATGTAATAGATGCTGCACACTGCACTCAACTTAAAAAAAAAAAAACAGTTTTCCCCCTTTTTTCTGAGCAGTAAAAGGCTAAAATTCTATGGGACTTAACTTGTTCTTGGTAGGGCTCAAAAACCACACAGGCAATAATCAAAAGTGAAATTTAATAGCAATGATATCATCCATATCAGAAATTATTCACCACTAGTCCCAACTGAAATGTAATGAAGAGATGGCATCATACATTCATGGCATGTCTAAGCACCATCCCACTCTACATGCACATCCATGAAGCCTGAGATGAATCTACTATTTGCCTATAAATAGAACTTTAAATTATTTTTTACCAGATAGAGAAATTTCATTCTGAATCCGCGGTACTGAGTCGAAGCAATGATCTTCTGTAAGAGCTACAAGTATACACACCAGGCACATTGGTTCCCTGCATTACACATCAGGGTCCCAGCCTGGAGATCTTTGGGTTCTGGCACTGCGCAGACAGGTAACGAGTTCCTTCTAAATCAAGCAGTATACCTTTTTTTTGTTTATTTCCATATCCACTGCAGCATTTGCCTTAGGCTTCTATAACAAGATTATAACTAGAAATGTATTGTAGCAAAGACCTCAAAATCTCTCTCTCAGCCCACCCTGAAACTGAGACAACTTCATCAAATGTCAGGGCTCTCCGTGCACGGAACAGCAGGAGCGGAGAGCAATCAATCAAACACACAGGAGCATAAGCAGCACAGTGATTACCATAACTGAATCTAAGAAGACAAATGAAAACCATCTTTCTGTACTAGTCATGCAACAATTTGTGTTTGATTATTAGAACTGATGCAACCAAAGAGAAAACCACTTTTTTATATCCTGGCATCTCCACCTTCTGGAAGACCTTAATTTCTCCCAGGTCTGCTGAATTCTAGTCAAGCATTTGTTGTGCTTCTTTTAGCTTATTTCTTGTACTTTCTCACCTTTCAGAGAGGTGGAAAGCCTTAAGTGGTTTGATTTGAGTAAGCTTGTTAGTATAAACAATCATCAAAAAATAGATACTGATGCTGCAATATCTGCTTGCATCCAGGATTTATTCTTATATATCCCTGGGTTTTCTTAAGGCAGAAAGAATAACTGGCCAGGATATCAGACCACCTACTATATGAAAGAGTTCTTTCATACTGGGATGACCTTTTTCTCACAGTAGCATAAACTCACTCCAAAGGAAGAAGTTGCACTTCTAATAATATTCAACTAGTTTCTCTGCCAAACACTGGGGGGGCAGGGGGAGGGTGTTTGTGTGTGTGTGTGTGTGTGTGTGTGTGTAACTCCATAAAAAAAACTTTAAACCCTATGGTTCCCAGTGCCATTTTGCAATTTTTTCATGGGTCTTTCTTGAAGACC
Source organism: Machaerirhynchus nigripectus (assembly GCA_013397975.1). NCBI lineage: Eukaryota > Metazoa > Chordata > Aves > Passeriformes > Dicruridae > Machaerirhynchus > Machaerirhynchus nigripectus. Next base: position 442,047 of record VZRQ01004831.1, on the reverse strand, counting down.
AGAGATGCAATAGAAGCTGTGTGGAAAATGCTCTTACTTTTCCAACTGAGGTCAATGCGGTTTTGATTAAATGCTAATACATGACTGAATTCAATCTGCAATTGACAAGAAGTTTAGATATAGTAAGAACTCCGGAAAAAGATTCAGAAATAACAAAGATTTTAGTCAAAATCCATTTTTTAAATTGCTATATTTTCCTTTTCTAATCGACCACAAAGTTGAGTTTTGGGGGTTAGCCAACAGAAACCAATAAATTGCTGTGGAATCAAGTTCTACTGAGACGCAGGCAAATGCTTCACTTCTCCAGCTCACACTGTCTCTATGACTCTAATAAAATCAATAAACAAGTCTGAAAAGGATGATGAATTAAGATGTACGTAGACCCCCCCCTGAGATTTTAGCTAGATTTTGCCACAATAAATATGAACATTACTTTTCCGCCTCTGCTTCGTCCAGAGCCATTCTTCACATACAGTAAATGTGTCCACACAGAAAGTAATGAGGTCTAGGAGACATACTGTAAATTCAAGATCTTTTTTTCTTGGTAGAGACTTTGCTGTGTAGTTAGACCATAGAATTAATTTCCATATTTTGGGTAATTTTAAGAAGCTTATCTTCAAGATCCCAGCTTCTCAATGCATAGGGAAGCTTTTATTGCTGTACATAATAGTGTCTCAAAGGACTCGAAAATCAAAAGGAAGAAAACCTACACTCAGTGTTAAAGACAGAATACTCTTTAAACTGTTGAACACCGTTCCTGTTCTAAAGGATTTTTGTTGTATGATCACAGGAAATATTGAATAAGCAGCATGGTTCTACAGAAGCAAATGTGCATATAGAAACTTCAAAATAGGATAACAGTCCTATTCTTACTGGGAAAATGACAAATTGTTTAAAAATAAACTTTAAAGTTTTTTCATATCTCAAGGAAAGGGTACTTACTTCTGCAGGGAAGCAAGTTCATAATTAAATAGTATGAATTATCACAGGCAAGTGTCCAAGTATAAATTCACCCTGTCTTGCTAACTAGTACAGGTGAAGCCTACTCATCTATAGGATACCACTAATAACAAGGCTGTTGAATGACAAGAAAACTACTTTTTTGTATTGGAATAAATATTTAATAAAATGTAATTCTTCTGGTGCCTGAAAGTGTGTGCATTTATATTTAGTCTTTGCAGAGATTACACTAAAATCTGAACAGAGGGGAAACCTGGAAAAAACCAGCCACACAGGCAAAAAACATTGAAAAACAGAAGCAACTGAAAGGCATCCTATTCCAAAGCAATAATTAAATAGCCTTCATTTTTTGTTATTGCAGTATTTATCAGCCCCAATAAAACACTATCGACCTATGAAATTTAATAAGCTTTCCTAAATTCTAGCTGGTTTTGAGCAGAGCAGAGATAATAGCTTCTGCAGGGCTGAGCAGGGAGGAATAGAGGGCAGCCAATGCAACACACCGCACAAAGACTGGGGTGGGGCTGCTGAGCCCTGGAGTCCCTGCAGAAGAGGTGTTTTGGTAACAGGAGGTGTTTGTGGCATTGCAAAACTTGGATCACAGGCAGTAACTCTGAATGTGGAAAATGAAGACAAAAGCTTTTAGTTATCAAGCGGAAAAGGAAGGATGGAAACAAAGAAACAAAATCTATAAAGAAAAAAAGAAATTACATGCCGATACAAAGGGAAAAAACATAATGACTTATTAACATATTTATTAAATGTTAATAATTATGGTCATTACTCCAGTGTCCACTCAAACAGGCAAAAAACACCAAAAAAAGCTAAAAAGTAACAAAACAATAATTGTGCTAGATTAGACACAGACCAGAAGCATTTCACCAGTTAGGAAAACTTCATTTTGGAGTAACAAAATGGGGTAGAATTTATATACAGTCACAATGTCTCTTCATATGCACACAAACGCATACGTACACACACACACTCAGCAGCTATGAGCACACTGATCAGCACCTGCAGATCACACGAAACCCATCTGTACCCAAATTGTTCTACTCACGTGCAAAATTAACATGTACACCCTGTACATATTTCCCCTTCATAGATGTGTGCTTTTGCTCTAAATGGCAAGTTTATATATTTGTGGGAAAAAAAATGTATTGCCATTTCAGTTTTGCAAGAGCAGCTTCCGGAGTGCCAGCAATAGTCCTTAGTTGAGCCAGGCAGGTGATAGCCTGTTCTTTAGTCTCAGCTGCATGAAATCTCCCCACCATTTACTGTCATTTAAAATTTCTGCTAATCATGCTTTTAAATATGTAAAAAATAAATTCAAATAACTTTATTCAACCCCTTTTCCTTAATTCCTGTGCAAGTCATTTAACAGAGAGCATGATTAATGTGTATTCAATGGCAGCCCAATCCCTATAGGTGCTAGTAACATTTTCTTTATGAGTAATTCCAGCAAAACAATTACAATGACATTCCTAAGTAGTACTTTCAGGTCTGACCCCTAAATTCATTATTCCCCAGTTCAGATAATCCCAATTGATCAGACACCTTCTGCTCCAAAAAAAAGTCTTTTTTTTTCTGACTGTAGTCCCACCTCCCTCAGAAGCAGAAGTATCAGGTGTTCACATATATCAGCACTGAGATCTCTTTCATTTCAAGTTCCTAAATTAACTCCAATTCAGAAACAAAATTAATAGCATCATCTAGTTTATTAGTTTTGTTTTCTGCAATAAGACACAGAAGACCTCAGCACCCACACCAAAGCTTCAGTGGAAAAAAATTTACCCAAATTTTGATTTGAGATAAACACTAGGCTGAGACCATCTCACTCTATACTCATTCATACTTCCATCTTCAACTAATTATTAGCCACAAGATCACTTATCTGGATATATATTATAAGGAACTTCAAACACACTTCCTGAGGCAAGTAGCATAAGGCGCAGACGGGAGAAGAAGCCAATGTGATATTAAAGGATACTGAATGGGCAGGCATAGGTCATGAAATCGAGTTCATACACCTTATGAGGGATACAGTTCAGCCTGAAGCCTGCTTTTCATTTAATCTCAGAATTTCAGACCTTTCATTACAGCTGGAGCACTTATTTGTTTTCTTGTTTCTGGCAAGAGAGAGAATCACTAACTAAGATTAAAGGAGATGAACAAAATATTAAAGAACAAACTGCTGAAGGGTGCAACATAGTGCACTTATTGTCTGAAGAAAGAAGCCAAGATTTGAGTTTATCAAGCCAATACCACAGACACTTCCATGGCCACAGGTTTTGCAGGGAGGCCGAGGGGCTGCAGCTCTCACGCTGGTGAGGGAGCATTTTTCAAGTGTTTTGATGGGCTGCAGAAGGGAAGGAAAAGGGCAGACACAAACCCTGAACCGCTCCTGTTTTCCCCATTCACCACCACAGAAGGAGCTATTTTCTGCTGCTAGGCAAGGATCTTATTTTCCTACACATCCTTATGCTTTCTGTTGAATAAGAAGCTTGCTACTACCACCACACACATATTTAGAGAGACTGGGAAATGGGCGTCTTCAGATTTTAATAATGTTCAGTTTCCCAATGCTTTTTCCTAAATTTTTTTCCTTAAAACTGCTCAGGCAACATTATTAGATTTGGGGGTCAAAGCATTTTTCAGAAAGACACCAAGTACTGCAGAAGATTTATGTCGAGTTTTAGTAACAACAGCAGAACAAAATTAAGCAGCCAACCTTTGTCCAGACCAGCAAGCAGCCTCTGCCCTCGCAGCAGGCAGGGACCGAGCACGGCTTCTCTCAGGCATTCATCAGGGCACTCCAGACGTCCTGCTTGGTTCCTGCTGCCTGCCGTGATTCCCAAGGGATCACTGCCGCAGGGCTTCTGATGCATTGCCCATCTCGGCCTTGGTCGGCACAGACTGGGGCCCCAGAGACTCCGTTCACGAAGCTGTGAGCAAGGGGATGCGTGCAGCCAGAGTGCCCTGGGGCAGGGAAACCCTGGCTGCTCCCCGCTCAGCCTGCAGTCGCAGTAGCTTTGCACCACTTCTGCCGCACAGCCCCCATTTTCTTGGGGAATCCAAGTGCAAATTTTCTATAGTGTGTCCTGGACTTCATTTCTTTCCCCCACATTTCTAGCAGGTTTAGAAATAGCAAAGCCCTGCAAAAATGCTGCCCAAATGAGTTTTAGAATACATATCTATAAGAGACATGATCTGAAAGACACCTAGTAACAGTTTTCTGTGAAACTCGACTAATTTCAAACCATATGCTGGTATTAGACACTAGGGGCAACACTACACGAGTGCACTGCGGCATGCTTTCCTTGGGAGTCAGCACAGGGACTCCATCTCAAGTGAGGATCAATTCCAAACCCCAGAGCAGCTATGCAATTATCACAAATTATCATCACTGAAGCTAAAGAGCTCAGTCACCCGGCTGTGTAGCCACAGAAAAGCTTTTCCAGCTCCTGAGGAAGCCTGAGGACCTACTACAGGGCTCTGCCCTGAGATACAGAGAGGAAAGCCCCATGAGACCCCAGGTATCCCCATCACATTTGAACAACCTGATTGTGACTCCCAGGTCATTTGGGTGCCTTTAAAACTGTCACTCTAATTTCACATGAATGACTACTTATCCACAGTTGCATATTATAGACTGCATTAAAAAATATTTTTAAAGTGTCACTAGATATTTTTAATGTGTCCTCGACACTTAAGGAAAAGGCTGTACTGAATAGACTTTCTATTTTGATATTTTCTGCTATGGTTAACATCAGAGGGATGGCATATTTTTGATGAATTTTCTCCAAAGGATTACCTCCCAGTAAGAATCCTTCTGTGAAAGAGCTCAAATTGTGGGTGTGAATGAAAATGAAGGCTCTAAGCTACCACTCATGCTCTGTTATATAACATTTTCTTGACTCTAATTTACCCTGTTTGCAAAGTTGCTATGTTTGGTATCTTATGCAGCCTACACTCAGTTCCTCAGGCTCAATTCAGAACATCCACTACACACAGCAATTAGTGTCATTTTATTATTATTATTATGAATGGCACAAAATCTAGTTTGCAGCAGGAAGCAAAGTAATTTCAGGGAGAAAGAACAGGGATGGGAGACAGGAAGCATCAACCTACTAGTATTTTTGAAGCCAGCCAGAGTTGCTGTTTTTTGCACTACCAGCACACACAAATCTTCTAATGCCTGTCCTTTCTACTAAAACACAGCTTCTGAAAATGTTAGAAACAGCATTAAAACTAAGCATTAGAAGACGGCATTAAAAGAGAGTCCAAAGTAAACCTCATCACCTTCCTATAGAGGTGGCCAAATAATTTTGCATATAGCTACTTCATGGACTTATTTTAGCTGTTGTATACTTGTACAACTACCATCGAGCCCTAAGCACTGCAAATACCCCCAGGCAGAATAGGTCTGTAAGGTTTCCCTCTGTATTTGTCCTCACAGATGATGCTGAGCAGCAGAGCAGAGCATTAATTACTGCAATCTGCTGACAGTTTAAGGAACAGTGATATCATGATTCAAAGTCTTTACTTATGTTACTATCCTGATTACATCAGCTGCAATTTGCTACAATTTTTTTGCACTTGCAATTTGTATAAAGCACTTCATAGCCTTAGTTTATGTGATATTATCTGTAGTTCTAAACAAAAACAAAGCAACAAACAAGCAAATAAAGCCTGCAAAAATAGGAGGAGCTTTTGCCTCAGTTTTCTCTCATGTCAGTATTAACTGGGGACAATTCAAATTTTAAAAGTCTCTTTGTCTGCTAACTTTACTCGTTATCAAAGTGACTGACTGTTTAAATGTCTTTGACATATTTACTCCTGAAACATTTTTATCGGAAACATTTCTAACCTCCCTGCTTGGAGATGTAAAATTTCTGCCCATGGTGACAACAGGCATTCCTACCTCATGTTGTGAACTACATTGTAAACAACTCTGAGTCACAGCATCCAGTACTTATTTTCGAATTGGAGAGAGGCTGTGGGTAACCAAAGGAGGTCTCTCCCTCGCGCTCTCCTTGGCTGCTCAGGATGTTGCTGAGCAGTACCCGGTCTTTGGCAGAACACTTTCTTGTCTGGTTTGGACTGAGCAGCATTCAGGTGCCATCTCTTTCTTTCCTAGTTTCTTTTGTATGTGTTTTCTGACACAAACAATGTACGTATGACCCAGTTGATAATGAGTACTTTGCAGGTCGTGTTCCTAAATCCTGAAACTGGGACAGCAGAGGTGCACAATGGCCACGTGCTGTGGGAGCTGCAAAGACAATGTGTCTGTGAAAGATGACAGAACTTCAGCTCCACAGAAGATGTTTGAAGCCCAGAGAGCCACACCTGAAAAAAAAACACAAAATGGGCAGGTCCGTATCACAGGAACATGATGCCTGACTCAGCTCCTCTCTTGGATCTGATCTGTTCCTCCTCATCACCTCTCCAGTTTCTCTTTGCTTCAATCCTGTCTGCTTCTGAGCTCATTACTATGTGCAATTTCAATGCCTGAATGTCTCCTTAGCTTAAATAGTACGTCCCTTTTCTCCCCACATTCTTCCCATTTCTTTCTCTATTTTCCTTTTCCTCGTGGAGGTTTTCAATCCCTCAATCCCATTTTTATTTTTTTTTTCGAAAAAAATAAACACACCCAAAAACCGAAAACAACAAAAAATAAACCTTTTTCTCTGAGCCTAACCAATCACCAGCAAAATCAGGCCAAGTTGTTCTATGCAATTAACCTCCAGCAAAGGAATATTTGCTGTGTAAGCAGGTATAAGCATGACCTGATGATGAAACAACTGATGTCAGAAAAGCTTGCAAGATCCTTGAGCAGCCTTTGCTACCTAACACTGGTGCCAGGGCAACGTGCAGGGCCCAACAGAAGTGATCAGAAATCATACACCTGTACATAGAGAGGACTCCTGGACTATCAGCTTTCTTCTCAGTCATCTGCTCAGTGTTGCCTCTGCTCCTGCAACTCTTCCAAGCCAAAACAAGCATGGGGTGAGGGCAGGGCCTGTCCCTTTCAAAGTCATGTTAACAAAAATTATGCTCATCTGCTCAGAAGGTAATGCTTTGGAGCATGATCTATAGAAGCAACAGTACTGTCATTGTGCCAAAGCTTGGTCTTTATTCCCTCTGACTCACAAAATAAAATCATCCTTGTAAACATAAACTGTAATCTTATAAAACAATCCTTTTAGCAGAGCCCTGAGACAGACCAATCTCTTGTAGAGCTAAACTTACCAAACAAGGAAAGGTTTTCTGTGCCTGTCACAAGCCAGAAGCTCTTTCCTCTATGCAGCACTTCCCCTCTGATAGCAGTAACAGCAGACTGACAAGACAGGAACAACATGTCAGAGTGCAAGTTCTTTGGTTAACCTTACCCCTTGGGTTAAAACATTGGTATGGGAAATTTATACCAAGGAAAGAAATTCCACCTCAGTCCATGCTTTTGTTGAAGTGGTATAGCTGAAGTGACAGAGGAGTACTCACAGACACTGTCCCTATGCAAAGACATTCTGCTGACACAGATCTGATGACACTGATCAAGCAGAGACAGGGTTGCAGCATAAGCAATGGCTTTACATTGGCAGAGTGACATTCAGAAAACCATAATCTTATGTGTGTGGTATATACCAGACTATACAAGACACAGGAAAAGCTTTTTTTTTTGCAAAACTTTTACTATCTAAGGCCTTAGCCCTACATGCTAATTTATTCATGCACATCGAAAATTCCCTTTAGTGATCATATCACTTTTCTTTTCTAACAGGGTGGACCAGTCCCAGATAATGTAGCAAAAGCAGATACTATTAAGAGTAGCAGATTTTTGTGCTCACACCTGGGACTTCATTTTTTAAAGACCTTGCCTTACAAGAAAGCAAAGCTTTCAGACACAGCCACCATTTGTTCAGTAACAGACTGTTTATGGTACTTGAGAATGTCATGTCATTGCTGTAGAAAACTGTAAGGTGTTCTCTCCAAGGAGTTAAAAGTGCTGTTGGGAACAAAATGCTGGAGACAACACAGCATTTCACTCCATCACATTGGAGATTCAGCAATCGTAGGAGCAGCAAGATCAAACAAAGCATCCAATTTAATTCCCCCATTCTTTTTCCCTGTATTCCAGGTACACTCCAGCTTCTAAGACATCTGTGAGGTTATGAATCAATGCAGATAATCCCATCCTTCACATGTATAGACACGTTCTCAGTAACAGAGTGGCAAATCAGTGCAAATGAATCCATTGATCCCTTTCACAATTCAGCCACAAATCAATTTAGTGTAAGATTTATGTGATGTTGAGAACAGCAGTTGTAGCTTGAGCAATGATATAATTAGGGATGTTCTAAGTGTTTGGGGGGAAATGAAAGAGTAGTGTTTCTCTTAACAAACAGTAAAGAGGCACGATGGAGCAATAATGTTTTTATTGTCTGCATCGTTCCAGTGACCTAACAGTTTTAGCCATAAATGGTCTTTAAGTTCTAGTAGCTTGCAATAAAAAAAATCATTACTGCAATGGGCCATGTCATCACTAGAAACAGAGGAGCTCTTTTTCTCATTAAAATCGGCCACAGGCAAACATCTCCCACACAAGGCGCAGTTTGAAATCTGTAACATTATAGAGGCCAAAAAGTAAAGCAAAGCCAGTCTAACCATGTTGTGAGAAGAGGGGATGCATCCAAAAGGAACATCTCTCCAAGCAACCAAGCACACACTGCCATAAGCAGGAGGCGACACCCTGGCAAACAGATATGAGATAAAATGAAACTAAATTCTAGTACTTGCCTAGTGACCTCATGAGACACCACCATGAGTACTCCATCCAGCTCTGGAGTCCGGTCGTGGTTTTAACCGACCACAAGTCCCCAGCACAGGAAGGACATCAACCTGGAGCAAGTCCAGAGGAGGGCCACAAAGATGATTAGAAGGATGGAGCCCATCTCGCTCAAGTAAAGTCTAAGAGAATTGGTGTTCAGCCTGCAAGAGAGGAGGCTTTGGGCTGACATAATTGTGGACTTCTAGTACCAGGAGTGAGCCTGAACAAGAAAGATGGAGGAGAATTTTTACAAGAGCATGTAGTTATAGGACAAGCAGGTATGGCTTCAAAGTGAGATTGGGTTGAGATTAGATATTAGGAAGAAATTCTTTACTGTGAGGGTGGTGAGGCACTTGGAACAGATGACCCAGAGAAGCTGCAGATATCCCATCCCTGGAAGTGTTCAAGCCCAGGTTGGATGGGCAACCTGGCCTAGTGGATGGTGACCCTGCCCCTCAGTAGAGGGGTTGGAACTAGATGATCTTTAAGGTTCCTTCCAACCCAAGCCATTCTATGATTCAATGATTTATCCGTGTAGGTATACTTTCAATTGTCCTGCCACTTAGCTATGTAGAAATAAGGATAACTTCAGTTATCCTACGCTCTTGGAAATTAGTACATGAATATAATTCCACTGCGGTACAAAGACACTCAGCTCCTGCTTCTTTCTCTTTACCCCCTTAGTAATTCTAATCCCACATTTCCTTTGACTAGATCAGAATTTTTCAAAGCTCCGGAAATCAGGACACACAGAGTGCATCAACCTTTACCCTCACAAGCACACCCCATCCCCATCATCTCTCCAAAGCCAGCATAAAATGAGTGGGGTTCGCTTTCCACACCTTTCCACATTACTGATGTGTTCCAGGGGTTTTGTTACTTACCGTCCTTGCAGTCAACGAGTTGTGTTTATGGAGTGTTAGAAAACAGATCTAGACGTTGTGTTACCCTGGCAAAATATTGCCTAGAGAAAGAAGGCACTTCCACTCAGTCATTTCTGCACAGTCATTTCAAAAGGCTTCATACAAAATGGAAGGGTCAAGGTATCCCAGTGGTAGCAAACATTTCATTCAGGACCTTGGGTATTTTCAACCAAATTTTACTGTCAATTTTAAGCTCTTCTCTGCTATACTTAGCACTCTTTATATTTTAAAGACCAATTGGGCACAGCTGGTAAGAAATCAATTATTTTAACATTGTTTAAATCCATATTTTTTGATTTTTTAGGGTTTTTTCCAGATCTTTTTGAGGCCTGTATACTTATTATATGTATGTAAAAATGGCAAAAATGTTTAAATATTTGGCCTTTCTAAGTAATCACGTAAGAATGTCAGGAAAAACATTGTGGGTTGTTTTCCGTGCAAGACAAGCTTTAGTTTTAGGTTTTATTTTTATCTAGTAGGTAAGGCCTGACATTGTTAGATAACTTAGCAGCTCACAGACAGCTAAAGTTTGTATTTGGCTTGTCAGAAACATGATTAAAAGGAGGCAAGAGCTCTTTGAAGTCTCATCTCTTTTTAAATCATGTTGCTCTTATCCCCAAGCTTTATAGTGCACAAACATACTTGTAAATTACATTCATCAGCAGTTTTGGGTTATACTTAATATAATATATAGTAGTTAACACCACAATAGTAATGGTAGATTGTATATGATCAGTGATATTAAACATGAACTCTGCAAACATTCTGGAAAGCAGCTTGACTCCCTTGTCACACAAGACTACCTGATGCAAAGACAGGCCTATTCCCTTGCTTACTACCACATGGTAAATCACTTTAACATCAAAATGAACCTTCTTTAGGGGAAGCTTGTAATCATAATTACAGCGAAGTAAACCATAAAGTGTTTAGTTCTATCTTACATTACAAAAACTTTTAGCTAGGTCTCTCCAAAAGCAAAAGTTGTTTATTTCATAAAGACTTACTGAAAAAAATCCATGGCATTAAGAGCAAATAATAAAACATACATGAAACATAATTACATACATAAAACTCCAGAAAATGGAAAGAAAGACTGAATGTCACAATAACCAGCATTTTTTTTCATTCAATCTTTGAAATCCCTAATATCTCCCTGATTATACCCAAAAATTATACTTTGAGCAAAATGTACCACAGGAAACACCTGAGATACTCTGACCTTATTTTGCAATGCACCTGTCCTCTTTGCTTTTCTGACCAACATTATGTTTTCAAGATAATATAAAAATTTTTTTAAATTTCGAAAAATAGCACTCTCTTATCAGTAGTTCGAGAGCTCAATTATTTTCTAGGAAGAACAAAAAAATAAATGTAGGAGCTAAATCTGAATAGCTTTCAGCAAGCTGTGTGCCAGATTTCAAGGCAGTGGAAGAGCTACATTTATAGACTCATTCTCCCTTAAAGTGTATGAAGTTCACAAAAATAGAAAAATTACATCATATTCTGCTGCATCATTCTCTCGCTGTTTTCTGCGTTTTCATATTCCCATGTCTATGAAAAATGGCATATGGAATATGAAAACAAATTCATCTATTCACCATGAATCTTGTCAGGTTAAATACATACCTTTTTCTGCCAGCATTAGAAAAATAAGTCTTGTAATTAGCAATAGCAAGTAAAAAGAAAACCGACAGAACTTATTTTTGTCTTGATTGCAACCTTCCAGTAGCATCTGTAGTACAATAGTCCATCTGCTTGTGCCTGGGAGAGTTTCACATTACCTTTGCCCATTTTCTGGTGTCCTTTGGATAACATTCGAAACGCTGCAACTTCCTCATCAATCTCCATACAAGCCAAAGAGTTCCTACTACAAACATATAATTTAGGGAGAGCTTTTAAAACTCTTATCCAGAATTGCAATATCCGTGCTTATTTGCCAAACAAGCAAGATGCACCTAGATTGAGAAAATTCCAGTCCCGCTTGAAGATAAGATTTAATGCCCAAGTTGTCCACTGCCATCAATTATCACTCAGTGTAGTGGGGAATCCTGTCCTGAGCCGTCACTGCTTCCTCACCACTAATTTTCACGTGCAGCCCCCATGCCCCAGAGCAGCACAAATGCCCCCTTGAGCTGGAGTCAGTGTCCTCAGAGCTGCAAGCCAACCAGCCCCAATCCCACACAGCCCCAGCCCAGGGCGTGTGTCAGGATAACCTGAAAAGGAAAAGGAGCTGCAGCAGTGGTGGAGCAGGTGCTCCCTGAGGAAGCTTTTACTCTAGGGAGGATCCTAGACAGCTGGTTCATTTCCCCTTCAGCCCCTGGCAGTAGCAAGAGAGGCTGGAAGTAATCAAATACCTTCTTATGAGGTGCATTGGCTTCAGCAGTAATATCAGGGCATTAAAAGATATTATTGGACATTTCCACACATACTTTTAATTTTCAGAATGCTTTAATAACTGGAATCATGAAGTTAATATACTGAGACAAGTTACATGGGTATAACTTGTGCTAGTGTAAATTTTACTATACTGTCAGTCTTGCTTAGGGTTTTTTAATAAAACACACCAGTGTGTGTTTGGCTGATGTGCACTGCATTAATTTTTCAAAAGATAATATTTTGACTATATTGTCTCATAAAAACCATTCAGAAAAACTTAAGCAAAGTGTTTTTAAAAGTATCATTTTACTCACAGTTTCATTCTCTTATCAGAGGTGATCACAAATTTGTATATTATACCCGAATCTCTGGCAGAAAGATGAGAAAAAAACTCATATGACAAACTATCACTCACTAGGTGAATAATGCAAATGGCTCAGACATATGAACACTTGCATAGGGATCCACACCGGTTGAATTTTATTCCTATATATTTACATTTTTGGAAGAAGAATTTAGAACAGAGAACAGAGTTAACCTTCCCACTAAAGCCAGTATTAACTGTAACACTGTTAACAGATTGAAATCTGAGCAGCATCTCAGATCTGACTGGCGTTTTATGTCCTCACAAAACGCTAAACAAAAAAATAATTTTTACCAAAACAGGCAAAATGAAGTACAGGAGGAAAAAATTAT
>VZRQ01004831.1:298138-424102 GCA_013397975.1 Machaerirhynchus nigripectus | reverse complement strand
ATTATGGTCTCTTTTTTTAATGTAAAAAGGACTATGCAACAATTCCATTTACCCATGTTCCCATTTTACAGGCTCCTTCAGGAACTGGTTCATTCAAATAAAAAATTCAAGTCTGATCTTCCCATAATTGTGTTATGTTTGAACTATTTTCAAGAGGTTTACTTCCTTTATGTGCTATGAATAATTCCAGTGTTCAGAGACTTTGCAGCTGTTCAAGCTGCAGCTCATCTTCGAGTAGCATTGCCAAAATTTAGACACACACTTATGCATGTGTGTGCATAAACACATATACAAACTCTTGACAAGCAGAGTGGTAAAATATGGAAGATCTAATCAATATGTAAAACTATACCTAGGGAAAAAATGCTCTGTCATGTTTGGCATGACGAGTTAACAAATTTGGAATTTTAAAGAAATAATTAATCCAGTAGAAAAAAAAAATCTGAGCACTTAAAGTTTAGCTCTGCTGGACTGGTTTCTACCAGACTTCTTGTCTATCAGCATCCTCCTTTCTGGTGCCTCCAAATCTAACTTGAACCAATGCTTCCCCCACTAGTCATAGAGGCCATGGATAAACCCCATTTTTTATGGCAAAATAGCAGAATGGGAAAGGCAGAAGCAAGCATGATTTCTAAAGAAGAGTTCAAATGTGGAGGCAATAAATAGCAAAAAGCCCCAGTCCCTAAGTCAAGCGCTTCTGACAACACTTTTCTTCCCCAACTACAGTTTACTGCAGATCATGCCTATATTTCTCTTTTTCAGTCCTTTGCAACATAATTTTTTTTTGTTTCCAGTCTGTTCCTTACTAGTCTTACTTGGAAATGGCTTTTCATTCCTGCTATCTCCCCAGCTAACTTCCTGTCATCCACACATAAATAATGCAACCGAATATGGATGTAAAGCCTGACTAAATTAAATTTAAAATAACGAAGACTACAAACTCAGAAAGATGAAATCAGAAAACCTGCTCAAAAGCAAAGTCCTGCAGTGGAATTCCAGTGCAATTTTTATTCCTTCTTACATTTGTCAGGAACTGAGCCTGGGTACAGAGTGATGCTTCACGAACCTCTGACTGCAGAACAAGTTATCCCCAGCTCACAGTGCCTAATGATCCATATGGGCAAAATATTTGCAACTGTCTAATAAAAATACTAATCCATTGATGCTAATGCTGTGCTATCATTGTAAAATGACCAGCTGGGGAGATGCTGGAGTGTTTCACCAATTATTGTTGGAAGTCTCAGCAGAGGAATGACTTTTAGTTTGTGAGCTGCAAGTTGAATCTGCAACCCTGACTTCTCTGTAATTAAGGAAGAAGCAAGTAACTTGTAACTGATTTTTTGCTACCATGTGCCGTTTGGAGCCTTGTTAATACATATTACTCAGAAACAGATTTCACTACTTGCATTTTTAACTGAAATTTATATTGATGGGAAATGACCAATCACTCCCTTTCCTTACACAATAAATGTTTTTTTTCAAAAGAATTTAGAGAATAAACAGAATAAAAATATCCTTTTATTCTGTGACCTCATTGTCTTATTCCAGACAAAAACTCCTTCTAATCAATGGTGTCCAGTACAAAAAAAATTCAAAACATGGTTGAAGCCTTTGCGTGCTTTAGCAGTGTTAATAGGAAACTACAATAATAACCAGTAAAATGAGAAAATTAAGTTCTGTGTGATTCACTCTTTGAAAGGAAATTTTTACCTTTAACTTTCATAAAGGAGAAGTATTCAGTGTACAAATCAATCTCTAGCCAGAGGGAAAGAAACAGTAAATCATCAGAGAATCCTCACACACAGACTAAAAACTCATGAGTTTCTGAAATGGAGCTCCTTAAATACAGGTTGCTTCGCCTGCACAGGGAAAGCAAGTCATTTAAATGCCCCACTCACATGCCACCATCTGTCAAGAGGCCAGTAAAGAAGTGTCCAACTAAATTATGCTAACAATTTCTGAATGATCTGTAGCAGATGCATGCTTTGTGGAGTTGCTGAAGACATAAATAATGGGCAAAATCCTACTCCTCTCACTTTCATAAATAGTTCTATTATAAGACAAAATTGTTCGTTTTCTACTACTGCCTTGGACTATGCAAATTGATTCTGTTCTGTTACTTTACGCAAGCTTACACACATTTATGTTCTGCAAAATTTTTAAAACCACATAAAGTGTGGTAGATAATACACAAGACATGAGGTTTGGTTTTTTTTTATCTCTTAGGAGGCTACAGCTAGCTTGCTTTCATAGGTCACTGCCTTTGAATTCCAGAAGTGTTCTGCAGAGTGACTGCCTTACATCAGCTATCACAATAACACCTAGCAAAGAAAATAAGACCTGAGCTGTTATAACAAGCAGCAAAACACAAGGTGCCTTGAAAACTAAGCATATTAAATATGCAGACCATAGAGGCCGCTCACCCAACCATTTTAACAGTGTGACAAGAGGGAACAGGATTATTATAGTATCATTCTGGTACGCAGTGTTATCTTCAATTGCACTTTTCTGACCCAGATATTTTCACTGTGCCTCTTAATGGGGAAAGCTCATGGAAACAACCAGAAGAGGTCCTCATTCATACAGTGATGTCATGTTAATTTCTGTGCTTTTCAAATTCAGATGCAGCTGTTCTGACAGACAGCTTCTCGGGAGTTGGGGAAAGGAAGGTAGAGCAAAACAGCCTGTTTCCATATCAGGGGATATTCGGGAACTTTGAAAACCTTCCTGACAGGTAGTACTTGATAGGAAAAGACTGCATGGATGAGTAGAATTGGTCCACTACAGGGAACTGTCTTAATTGCTTCTTATTCTAGAACACTGAGGACTGCAGGGCACTGAAGATCTTTTGCCACAAGAGGTTGCTTCTCGTCTCCTTGCCACATTCACACAGCACCATTAGCGAGAGGGAGAGCCCAAAAAGGAAAGGCCAGAGATCCCACTCGGGGACAGCAAACACAAAGAAATTCACCCAGAGCAAAGCATCCTTAGCTCTGTGCAGCAAATGGGCTCTGAAGTCGTAATTGCTACGTGTGAAAGAGCTTCAAGTCAGTGTGGATAAGGGATGGGGGATAAAAATCAAACTTGGTGTTCTGGAGGGTGCACATTTTGCATACTGAGGGTAATTCCACTTATTCCATCTTGAAAAGCAGATAGTAGATTTCCACAGCA
The DNA here is from genome assembly GCA_013397975.1 of Machaerirhynchus nigripectus. Lineage (NCBI taxonomy): Eukaryota > Metazoa > Chordata > Aves > Passeriformes > Dicruridae > Machaerirhynchus > Machaerirhynchus nigripectus. The sequence continues at coordinate 420,931 of VZRQ01004831.1, read as the reverse complement.
GTAAGAAAAGGGCAACAAAAATTATCAGGGACATGGAGAAAACAGTTAGTGTGAAGAGAGACAAAAATAATACTCTTTAATTTAGAAAGCAACCCAGATTGACAAAATCTACATATGAAAAATAGTGAGAAATTATTCCTTATTTGTACCTCCTACCCGAATTAAAATTTTAAAAAATAAGAAAAAAAAAAAAAGGAATATTTGCTTATTCTTAGTTATTCTTTTAAACACACTGCGTGTCAGTCAGGTTTGGAACATAATAGTGCCACATTGAGGCCAAATTAATAAAAGAGTGCTGAAAGACTTCAGGCTGTTTGATAATTACAATTTGAAACCAGTTCAAGCAGACCCTGACAGCTGTTTGCTGGAGCCTGAAAGGGACACAGTATTAGGCCCATATCTTCAACTCCTTGCCAAACAGCCTCACCAAAGTGGAGGATACAAGGCTAGACAAGTCTTTGGTCTGACCCCATGCAACAGTTTTTTGTCTACATAGAGCAATCCACCCCTTATCTGTTGACATAATAGGTAAACAGATATAAATTTGGTAGAAGCTGAATGGAGAATCTCTGTCAGGTCCCATTACCTACAAAATAGTAAATAAAAAGACAGAAAATAAACAGAGCATGATGTACTGGGGTGGGTGAGGGAGAGGGGAAGGACAATAAAACTGTAACTTTTTTTGAAGATATTTTAGGTACTGATTTTGTTCAGCAAGTCTGGAGCCTTGCAACCTTCTGCCAAATGAAATCTGACAGTGAGAGTAAAAAAACCAGTGGCATTCTTCAGGGTTTTCTAGGGAATTTTTAGCATCCATACTTATTTGCACTAATGACTAGCTGATTATTCATACTGCTTCAAATCATAGTAAGAGAAGGAGTTCCATTATGATTTGAAAGGAAGAGTACTTATCCATTCACGCTGCATCAGGAGGGGGGAGGTCTGACTTCAAGCTTATTTCACAACATTCCTGGTGTTAATTAATAACATCTGAGCCCCCAAATAACGATCCATGCTGCCAGACACTTGCATCTGTTTATAAACTTATCTGCTAGAATATATTCATGTATTGCACAGGGATATTCTGCCTGAATACATTGTATAGTTCAATAACTAGGGAAAACATAGTGGGGAAAAAAAAAAAAAAAGATGAAAAGCAGCTGAAGCTGAAAACATCTTCATCTCTAGGTGCGTTAACCCAACAGACCATCAGCTGGGAAAGACAAACCTTTTAAAGGGTAACCTGAGACTTGTAACTGCCCTAGATTTGGTATGTTTCGTAGTATCTAAATATATAAAGCACTAATATTTTTCTGGTGATTATTTTCTTAGATCCATTTTATAAAATCTACTCTGTTTTTCTGCCTTTATGGAAAATATATGAGTCCAAACCTTACCTATTTCAAATAGCTAGTTATCTGTTTTTTCAATTGCTTACCCAATTTTTGCTTCAGTATATTTAGATAGAATCACTGAAATAAAGATTTTTACCTACTCTTTGGCTCATGTTGAGCTCCTTTTTTAATTATTCCAAGGAATTTTTCTCATCATTGAAAAGAAATTCAAGTTTCTTATTTTCCACATCCAATTCTCTGCACAATTCTTCACAAGGCTCTGCTTATTTTGTACCCCTAACCTGCCACGAGATAGCAGACTCAGAAAAGACTTTTCACAGGAGTCACCTGCTACTCTCTTGACAAAGTCCTATATGAAAATTGAGGGCAATTTCCTGCAGAGCTCCCCTGACAGGTGGGCTCATTTGAAACTTGAACTGTTAATGATTTCTTTCTATCAGCCACTCAACTGCTTATTCATTTAAGTTTCTGCAAATCCTTGTAAGTGTTCAAGTGGGAGCATAAAGGGATTTTGTTCCTTATAAGAACTTATGAGAACTACAAACATCTCCCCTCAGGTTGGCAGGAAGATTTGGTTTTGGCTGAGACCTAGCACTACTTTTCTGAAATTCTCTAAAGCCATTTTTACAGAAAAAAGCAGATTTGATGTCAAGGAAAACAAAAGAAAAAAGCCCCAACAAAATCAACCAACCAACCAACCAATGAAAACAAAAATTCCTGCCTAGTAGGCAAAGACATTAATAAAAGTTATGTAATATTTAAAGTGCAAAAGATTTAAAAATAACCCTGATAGATGAAATAAGTATCAAAATTTCTTTTAAAATAATTCCTTTACAGTTAAGAAAAATCTAAAAATTAAGACTATCTGAATAACAGAAATTAATTCCTGAAAGTATTCTTCAAACAGAATAATAGCATGGAGAGGGGAACAAGGAACTTGTGGAGACTTTTTCAGGCTGGAAAACTCAAGCTGCACATTACTTAAATGTTACAATTCATGTTGTGCATTACATAAACGAACAAACAAGCAGTGACCTTGCTTCCTTGTTCCCTACCAGCTGCTTGCTCTTGTATTATTTTTGCTATCCTGTAAATTAGTTTTTAACTAGCTGTTCTCCTGTAAGTGTTGGTAAAATGCAAGTCCGTAGACACATGGGCTCATACACCTTACATTTAAGTGACAAAGTATCTGAAAAAAGGTTTTGAGTTCAGTAAAAGCTGGAGAAAAGACTCAGTTTGTAACCATGCAGATAATTTTACCTGTGCAACACTAAACAGGCATCAGTGAGGCAAGGAAGATTTGCATTCTGAAAGAACAAGAAAATTACTTCCATACAAGAAACAGTGCAGAAGCATTGGATAAATTACTGTCCCAGTTTTATATTTCAAATTACAATAAAGAAAATAGGGGGAAAAGGATCTGAACATCACTTTCATAGTCCGATGTCTTTGCAAATGCCTTTGGATTTGTAATTTTAAAGCACAAAGATAAATTTAAATCTTGTTATGTTGTATTCTGTATGTATTTGTTCAAATAAAACAAAGGATGGAAAATTCAACTAACCACTGTAAAAAAATTTACTCATCATCTGTAAGAGCTTTGAAATCTCATTTTGACAAGACAAACAAACAGCAAACAAATTCTGTGCAAACAAACAGCAGGTTGTGAAAAGAAGAAAAGCAAGGAAATGCAAAAGCTGTGTAATACCATTTCCCTTTGGTACTGGACGTTTTTTGCTGTCAGTTTAGATTTCATCACATTTTTCTAAATCTACTGTTTACAGTGAGAAACTATGCTGGCTGTATTAAGACAAAAGTGCTGTGCACATTGGTGTGTGCTCAGTTACTACAAGAATTTTTCATTGAAACAAATATGTTTCTTATTTGCATTCAGAAAGAGCAGCTGTTTCTCGTGCATATTGAGACTAACTTTTAATTCTGATAATACTACATTTTGACTCTACAAATATGTGTCCTAGTCTTAATGCAAAATTAGCTACCAAAAATGTTTGAATTATGGGGCACTACTTACACGACAGAAACTACACTTAAAGCGTGAGTGTGGCTGGGTGCATTATTTTAGCTAATGTGTTTCTTGATGGTGTTGGTACTGAAGTACTCAATACAATTCATTTAAGGTTTTTTAAGGCACACATTGAAGAAGTGTGTCCTAATGACTGCCATGGCAGCTTTGGTAGACCAGGTATGGCATAAAAAGGGCAGTCAGTGTTCCACATTACTTTGGAAGGCCATGCTTATTCTTCCAAACCAAAGAAAGCTACAGTTTTCATGTCAGGCAAAGGCAGCCGTGGTGCCTAGAATCACATCACCCACTTTCCATCCACCTCACTGCACAAAAAGATTTCTGGACTATCCTAGTTTGCGGCATACTGATTTCTTTAACATGGAGGTAACACAGATTTAAGTCTTGACCAGATCTGGGTGGGTTTTTACCAAAGATTACTAAAATCGATTAGGATCAAAATTGGAAAGATGTATGGTAATGGAAAAAAAACCCACCACCTCGAATGCTTCAATATTGGCTAAAACTTTTATTTTGAGCCCTCAGAATCACAGATTATATTAATTCCCAGGAAAGAACAACTTAAATGTCCTCAGCAGCTATTAGTCATGCTGTTCTTAAATGCCTCTGCTAATACAAATTCGTATACTTCATTGTACTTTCTAACACACAACACTTCCCTGTGTATAAGTTTTCAAGGCCTCTGACCTCTCGTATCACTCCTGTTTGGGTTCTCTGCCACTTGTCCAGGCCTTGTCTGAAGTGCATCACCCCACTTACGTGACATAAAGTCTGAGTTAAAGCATTGTGAAAAGTTAAAGCGTTTGAACTACCTAAGATTAATTTCTCTGCCCATCAGTATAACATTTATTATATTGTTATAGAAGTTTTCCAATGTTATATAACATTGCAGGGAGCCACAAAGACTATGGGGAGCAGATTACACAAACCTCTGTCAAAAATAAGCAAGGGAGAAGACACCACCCCAGTCAGGGGAAGAGGGTTGGGTAACATACAAGTCCTTCCACCCCCTTTTTCCCTAACCACATTGCAGATGCTGAAGATCTGCTGTTAATTACACTCCTGCCACTTAAGGTGCTTCTTTTCTCCCCTCATTTCCTGCATAGTTAATATGGGTATCCCCTATTCTATTGCTCACACCCCAGATGAAAATACTGCATATATCCATGACCATCCCCTGGTGAACCCCACAAGATCAGTTCTTTCAATTTGATCATAAACTGCTGGCAACTACTGTGACTGTGTTTTTCTCAACCAGTCACACATTTGCTTAGCAGCGGATAGCTCTAGGCTGTGTTTCTTGGCTGTTTTGGAGACCACCACCTGAGGCAATATCAAAAGCTTTATTAAAGGCACATTATTTAGAAGTGCCTCACTTTTCTCTATTCCACGATGTCACAGGAGATAAAATTAAGCTACTTTGGTAGGATTTCTTCTTTTCAAGAGACACTTGCTGGTCTTGATAGGTGGGTCATTTATTTGTATTTCTCTGGGTTCAGAAGTTAAGTTGATTGCTCATTGATTTTCTGGGTCCTCCTCCCCTCTTACTTTTCTGCTTCTCTCCTCTTTTCTCTTTAAAAACCATGATTGCAGTTGTCCTTTTATATCTCCTGGAACCTCATCCACCCTCCATGCCATCTTGAAGCAACAGCCTCAGTTACCTCGTTAAGTATTCCAGGGTGAGTTTCATCAGGCCCTGCCAATTCATAAGCATCTCTAACCTGTTTTTTCTGATGCTAGTTAGAGCACTTACCCATCTGTCACCGATGCTCATTGTGTTAGCCATCTGGCCACATTTATCCTGGGTAGTGAAATTGAAGCAAAAAGGCACTTAAACACTCCAGTTTTCCCAATATCCAATCATAGTTTTTGTCTTTTCGTAGGGATTTGTTCAGTACTTCCTCTTCCTATCAATGCAATTTTAAAATGTTATTTTTGTCATCTTTATTTCTCATGTTCATGTTGACTCTGGCAAGCCCTGGTATTTTCCTACATATAGGAAATATATTTATATTTGTGTGTATGTGTGTGTATATAGATATAATATATATATATGATATGTATGTCGTATATCTAGATAAATAACAAAATATATATTTATATATATAATATAGTAATTTTTGTGTGTGTGAGGAAAATAACCCAATCCTTCAGTATTAAATAGTAATGCAAATCAAATTAAGAAAACGAAAAAGTAATTTCGGAAAGATAGATGACCCCAAGACAATGTTTTTAGTAAAACAAGTCAAATAAATAGTCCAGGTTAAAATAAAATATTTTTTGGGTCAATTTGTTTGCTTTGCCAAAAAACAAACAAATAAACAAGCAGAGAAATACCAGGATTTCCGAAGTGGTTTTACAATGAGGCTAGACTATGAAACTGAGCTACAAGTTGTTCATCTGTCTCCAGTGCTACCACTAGCACTCATTCCCAGGGCACAGAGGTTAATCCCACAGGGAAAAAACGTACATCTACAAAAAAAAGAAATCTGTATGCCAGTCCATAAAAAACTTCTCTCACACAACCATGTCAGTTGCTGCTTGCTTAGATACAGAGCAAAGAGCCTTTTCTCTGCATTTGAGGGTTTTTTGATCAATATTTGGATATTTTAGCCTACAGAACTCTTATTCAATGCCATGATATGAAGAGCTAAGCCTGATAAGATGTCATTGGAAGTAAGATTTTGCAACACTGTAGCTTTGACCATCGACAGTTTGTCAGAAAACAGCACGAAAAAGAAGAGCAGTACTTCCAAAAACAATGTAAGACACTTTACACATAGTAATTAAGGACCAGTAATTCCTCAGCACTTGAAAGGAATATAAGCTTATACACAGACACGAAGAAGGCAGGAAGGCCTTCTGCCCTTATTGTGGAAAGATAAGCAGACTAAAGGAAGAATCAGAGGATTTGGAAGACTCCTAAAGTTTGCTGAGTTTGTAAATTTATTTGATTTTAAAGCATATCTTAGCTCCAGTATTGTTATTCGCTGAAGCAGATTGTGTTTGCCTTTGCATCACAGGACTCCTGAAATCTCAGAATCATGAATGAACACCTATAAAACGTCTGGGTTTGTTTGCCCACAAGCTACTTTCTTGATACCAGTCACCCCCTGGACTGACATCAATCAACCTTTAAAACGATAGATTCAAAAGCTGTATTCCTTTTTTTTTTTTTTGGCAAGTTTGTAATTCAAATGCACTTTTTCTGTGGGAACATATTTAATGCGCTCAGCACTGAAAACATACTTAGCAACAAACATGCAACAGCTTCTCTAGAATTAATAAGACTTGATTCAGAGGAAGTTCAGAGGCAAATTCATGAGTTCTCCAATCTCATCATATTTTCCTTTCCATTGCATAACAGTGTACTTCCCTCACAGCTTCACAGGAGTTATCCCCTGGGTCCTACTGCATCTCCATCAGTTTGTCCCACCAAAAGTGTAGCATGGAAGACCCATGTTTACTTCTCCAGGAGTCTGGAGCCTGATCATAACACCATGTCCTTCCAAGGCCTTGGGGTTTGGCTGCCTTGTGTCAAGGTCAGTCCTCTCCTGTGGTCTCTACTTGAACTTAATTGCAGTCAGACCAGGTGCTGGCTCATCTGGAGCACTGACTTGGCTGTATAACTCTTTCATTGCTAGGGACCCAGCCATGGACCTCTTGAGTGGCCCTAGTCACCACATCTGGACCTGCTCTGAACTTCTAGTCTGGGCGGCGTGTGATAGCTCCATTTCTCATGGAGGTCATGGCTCCAAATCCTTACTGTGATCCTGGGCTCCCAGGTTCCCTTTCCTCATGGAGCATCTTGCTTCCTGACATCAAGCAAAAAGAAATCCTGAAAGCATTGTGTGAGTTTTTGTGGTGAAACCTGGCAATAATTAAAAGAAGGTCAGAAATTAAGCTGCATTTCTGGGACACTGGGAAAATAGGCAGCCTTCTAGGGCAACAAAGCATGAGAAATATGCACACACCCCACGAAGCAGAGTTTCTTCTCTGTTAGTCCTAGCTAAAGAACTGCTGAGAAATCCACAGACTTGGCAATTTTATCTTTATCTTCTTTGGGAAAAGGCCTAAGAAATATCCGTGCACCTCTCTCCACATCGAGATCAGAGTTGGGAAGCTGGAGCATGGCCACACATTTCCACTGGCCACACTTAATGGTGCCACAGGTACAATGCAAAGGTTGCTGAACAGTGTAGCTGCAGAAGGAATGGTCACCCTGATTTTCAAGCTGCTTTCATTGGCTGACCGCCCTGCCTTTACAAAGATCTTCAGCTATTTCAGTTTTGTCATATGTATCCACACATCTGGGCTTATGTCTCTTTCTTTCTTTGCAAAAGGAAAAAAAATGCCTGCTTTCCACAACTACTCTCAGCCATTTCTAAGAGACAGATCAGGTGGAGGATGATGGAATGGCATTGCACGACCTTCCCTGTGCTGTGGCTCTTTTTTCTCTTTTTCTCTTTACTCAGTGCCCTCTCTGCACACATATAAAGGAGAGGTAAAATCAGGCCAAACCTCTCGCCACCGTGTTCTGGGTCATGGAACTACAAGGGGATTTCTCCCTTCCATAGACACACTCAGGTCAGAGAAAAGGAAATAGTCCCACAAAGGGCTGTGATTTATTTTGCCTCTCACTTGTTTGCTGTCTCTCTAGGCACCATCTCTTACAAGAAGGCCCAAGACTTTCCAGGGCTGACTTGTTTTTCTTTGAAATAACCTTCTGAAGTCTATAAAATAGCAATTCAACTCACTCCAGTCACTTCACAAATAAGCATAGGGGCAGATCACCAGCAAAATTACTAAAGTAGAGGAAAAAAAGGAGGAAAGGAAATTGTAGATTTACCCAATGTAAGATTACATTTGTGCCAGTACAGCAGAAAGATGCACATCTCCCAGGCAAGGATGTTTGTGCCGCCTCACAGATTTGTCTCTAAAACATGAGAGAACACAACAGATGTAAGTTACATTGAATAAGTAATATACACTTTCCACTCATATCTCTTTGTGTGGTGCAGCAGGGAGAAGTCTCCTTTTCTCGCTGGTAATTAGAAGGTGCAGCAGATGGTGAGGCTTACTGTACTTGGTAAGGTCCATTAAAGGAACTCAGGCTGCCAAGTGATTCTTCATTAGAACAGGCCTCTTAAGGTGTACCAAGTAGCTTTTCCTAGGATTTAGAAAATATTCTTTTGTACAGTAATATACTGCTAAAATCATTATTCTCATTCTTACTGAATGGTTTTCTTTCTGGCATCAGGAACATTATTCTAATTATAACACCCAGAGGCACTGAACTATATGAACTAACATGGCCAGACGCTATCTCTGTCACTACCCAAAAGAGCTTGTAAGTCAAACAGAAGAAAGAGACATTATAATCATTGCCCATGTCAAAAAAAGAAGGCAAAGAGGTCATATCTTGTCAACATGGCAACACAGAGCCATAGACAATCTGGGCCATAAATTCAGATCTCCGATTGCTTGAGCCAAATACAAGAAAATTTCTCAGCCAGTAGCAACTTAGCCTTTTCAGCTTCAGCTCAAACCACTGCACTTAGAAAAATCACCTCTCAGAAATGGCCATAGGCTTCCTTGAGAAGTTTTTCTTTTTTCCGTTTTTAATGTCACATGTTCTTTCAGCTCTGGGAGATTATGAAGAGATACACACAGAGATTGAAATGAATGGTGCTTACTTCCTACCATGTTCGTTGCTTGGGATAAATAAGCATTCATGTCACGGGGTGAAAAATAATAATTTCCCTCCGTATGTGACTCACCCAATTTACTAGGGCCTGGCCATAAATGAAGAATTTTCAATAATCCCTATGTAGTTGTCATATAAGTTCGCAGTCTTTCTCAGGGGTGATGAACACTAGAAATCAACATTAATCTTTCCTCTTTAATCTAGCCACCAGAGCACTCTGCTAATAGCTTTCTTCCCCATAATGGAAGAGGAAAAGCAATTCTACCCTCCCTTAAAGGGTATATGAAATATAGCAAGCACAGCTGCCACTCAGTGGGTTCAAGTCAGTACTCCTTCACTTTGAACTAAACTTTCATTCAAAACACAAATTCCTTGCTTGTCTTTGCCTCAGCTTCCCCCAGGTCATACATGTGCCTACATAAGTATTTGCATAGTGCTACTAACAAAGAGTAGGAAAAATCACATCATAAGACCAGAACCAGGTACATTGGCACTTCTGGGCACTTTGCCAGCCTCAGCACCAAACCCTGAGGCCCAAGTGTTGGCCCTTCTTTTTGCCACCTTCCAAGAAGCAGAGCCGGTGCAGATTTCTTTCTCAGACAGCCTGTGTCAACTGAGTCCACACAGACTTACATAACTGACATTTGTGGTGAACACATTTTCTGCAAAGTGTCTGAACATGAACTTAACCGGCCACAGGAAGATGAGTGTGATTATTTGCAGGAGAACTACTGTAGACATGTGTACAAAGTAGAGTAATAAACAAAATAATGTCCTTGTTACAATAACTCCAAATGTGTCATAGATTAACACGTCAAATATGTGACGACCATTTCAACTGCATGAAAGCAGGACCCTACAGACGTATAGGTGTCTGAAATGGTGACAAAGCACAAATATAATGCAACAAAATAGAACAACCTGTGGCAATAAAGGATTTCCAAGCTAATTAATGTCAAGTCCTAGGTTCTGGGCAGTTATTGCTTGGCAAGGAACATGCGATTGTTGGATTGTTTTGCTGCCTGAATAAGGCTTATAAGTGATAACCCTGAAACTGGGCTGGACTCTGCTGGAGAGGCCAAGGATCCTTGGCTACATGTTAATGCTTAAAGGAAAAGCCAAAATCTATTGAATGATTTTTCAAACTAAATAAAACGGAAGGTTTGTGGTCTAAAATGCCTGAAAATGTAAACACTGAATACATCTCTAAATCATCTGTATAGAAGCTTAAAACAATATTACACTGTTTTCTATCAATTTACTCTCTGGCATAATTCAGAAAGTATTCCTTGTAAAAGGAATTTCCTCACCTATCTTGCCTATAATTCAGGTTGAATTTAATTTTCCACATTTCTGCTGATTTTAAGACTCCTGTCTCTCCAGAGAGACTGCCAAACATAGAGGGTAAGTGAATCACCACAACCACAGCCAGAACCATGAAGGAACCCCAGTAAGCCCCTCACTCACAAAGAGCATCTCTGCAAAGCAGACAAACACATCAAAGAAGCAGATCCTGGTTCATAAAGAATTTGCATCCAAAATAAAGGAAATGGGAAAAAAAAAAAAAAAAGAGGTAAAAAATGTGTTCTTTTTAGTTTGCTTTTCTGTACCAAGAAGGGATTTGTCATCTGCTTTGTGGGGATTTTCCTACACAGTGATACGCTTCCATAAAAAGAAGCCCAATTGCTACTTACTTTGCCAAAGTCAAGGTGGACTTCAGGCTGTCTTGGAAGTTAAGATTTTGCAGACAGTGCCAGTGTCTGCTCTGAGCGGATGCCCCAAGCCAGGATGCTCAGATGCCTTTCTCTCGCTTCTTCAAGGTGCTTTATGCGACCTTAGGCAAACATCAATCAGCTCAGCCAGAGCAAGTGGGATGTGGTGAGAGATTAGCATATGATTAGGGCACTAAAAAAACAAGCAAAACCACAGTGTCATATGACAGCAAGCCTGTGTACAACCAGACAACAGTTAACGGCTGCATGTCCTTCTCTGGGTTTTATGTTCAGTGCTTTTCTTTGATTCTACACATTGGGAAAAGATTTCTTCAATACAAACAGGGACATAAAGCAGTACATTTTTGTTTTCAATATTCTTGGGTTTGTACACTAACAGTAAAGTTCTAATCTAATGCTGGTGTAAAATGGGTGGGGTCAAACATTACATGGCAGCCAGGAACTACAGAATACTATAAATGCTTATTTTTGAATCTTTTATGAACGTCTTCCCTTTGGTTTTGATCATACTATGTAACATTAAAGACATTGGGATTTAGAGATAAGGGGGAAATGTTTGGCAGGCTGAAGATTTTTAAATATACCAAGCCAAAAACTTTGAATGTAATTGAAATTCAAGTTGCAAGCTCCTTAACATAAGACTATAAAAGTGGCTGTGTTTGGTAAGATGATAGGTTTATTTAGCCCACTGTGTTTTTCCCTACAAGTGCCATACAAGAGTACTTGAGGAGGGTCCTAAGAGCAAGCTAAGTATTTCAAACTCTTCCCATCCAATCAATTTTTGCTCAGAAGGGTGCTGAGCTAGCTGGGGTGTCTACAGTTGTAGCAATTCTCAATAGATTTCCATTTCATGAGCTTCTCAAATCTCCCCTGGGGCACACGGGAGCCTCTAGCACCCTCACAAAAAACACAGTTCTCCTGCCTTCCGTGGGAGAAGCAAACTTGTGATATTTGTCTTCATTGCTGCTCCCAGGACCAGATCACAGCCTCTTGTTCCCAGTCTGAAAAAGATAATAAACAGCAGGTTCTTCTCTGCCCACTCTACACACTTCCATGCTTCATAGACCTTTGCCACAAGTGAGACATGGATTTATACTGAATCACTACAATCATGTTCTCAATTTTAGTCACTGCTCCTTTCCTCATATTTGTGAAAATCTGGATTGCTTTTAGACTGATACCAAGCACTGAGTTCATGTTTGCAAGGAAATATGAGTCATAACCTCAAGATTTCACTCCTGGGTGATGATGGTAGCTCAGAGCTCATCTTTTCATATTCAAACTTAGGTTTGTTTTTCCCATATGCATGACTTCATATTTATCAATTTTGAGTTTAAGCTGGCTCATTTAATCAGTGTTATGCTTTGTATGAGCTATCCATTTCTGTCTTCCAGAATATTCTTGTTTACTACTGTAATTGTTTCTTTGTATTTAAAAGAAACATTATTTGTTTTTCAATAATTGTGCTAGCAGTTTCCACAATACATTATTAATTCAATTACAGAATAAGAAGCAACACTTTGTATTTTTAATTAAATATTTGATTTGCTGAGAAACAAAAACATCCTTAGAGCCAAGTTTCAGAAGTTACAAAAATTGCTAGTGTTGTCTTCACAATCAAAGATAAGAAAATGCCATGTGCATTATGGTACTGCATTTTAGTTTGGAAACTGTTACAAATTTTCTGAGATTCTCTTTAGGCATGACTGCCTGGGAGAAGAAGAAGATGTAAATGATACTCAGTTATCTGATACAGAATTAATTTACTTGGAATAAGTACTTAATAAATGATAAATACACAAAGGCATTAAATAACATTACTTACCTTATCAGGTTTTCGACTAAAGTTAAAAGTGAAAGTCTTCTTTTTGACTTGTTCCCACTCAAAAGATAAAAGAAAATTTCATCACAATAATTTTTGTATTTAGAAACTTACCAAATAAAATTATCCATAGGAAAATAATCCAGTTATTTTCTCTCATTTGGTCCTTTAATAATAAGTATTTTCTTGGACTTTACAAACTTAAAGATAGTGAGAAAAAAGATAAAGAGAATTGAGACAAAAATAGAGTGGGCAAAATTTCAACTACCACCATGATAATTATTGAGCTGTTGTTATTTGAAAACTATATTTATTAGTTGTGAAGGAAAACTTCTGGTGCTAATACTCCTATATATTTTGAACATATTAAGACCAGATTTCTTTCTTCCAAGGCCGAATAATCCAGCCATCTCTGCATGTCATCTCCCAACAGAACAATATCAAGTTAACCAGATATTTCTCCATGTACTTCAGCTGAGTCACAATTCCACTCAGGACTGAAAAGCCTGAAAATTTTAATCTGCAGAAACCGCTGAGAAAGCTACTTTTTATTAAATATAAGAAAAACTGCAATTGCAAGAAACTTCTCTGTGCGCTGTTCTGCAGCATGGAGAGAACACATACTCACGTCCTAGAGGCAGACTGCACCCGGCATTCCTGGTCAGAGGACTTCTATCTGATTCTCCTTTTGAGAACAAAACTTCAGAGATGTATCTGCATCTGAAACTGATGCACAACGGTCCAACTGCTATGTGGCAGGTGATGATAAATTCTGTAAGCCATCTTTGCATCCCTCTTTGTAAATGGGCAAATAGAATAATAGCACCACTATAAACTAGTGTCTAACAAAGGAAAGAAAAAAGTATTTGGCTTCAAGAACCAGAGAAATCTGTCTCAGCTTGATTAACCTACTGGAGTACGCAGAAGGGGGACAGTGTAGATAAAACCCACATTATTATCTTTTTCTAAAGATTTTGATGAAGGTGCTTTGAATTAACACATAGCTGAATTCCTAGGTAGTTTTAGAGGTAATTGATATCAAGCATTCTATCCTGGAATTTATACATACATTTTATATGAAAGTTGTTTTAACAGGAAGCAAGATCATTTTCAAAAGAGCTATTTATTTTGCTGAATATTAAACCTAAGAGCGGAATTCATTACCATCATCCTTCAGAAGAGATGTGAAGATCAGTCCTACTGAGTTGCTGCTGTTATCTCTAGAGTGGAAAAGGCTTTGTTCATTGCTGGTGAAAAGCCTGCTATGCACTTTCTGTAGAAAACAGCTTTGGAGTTCTTACTGAAGGGATCATACTCAGCCCAACAAAATATCTCTTTATCTCCAGTCAGGAAAACTAGAAAGAAGAATCTGCAAGAAAATTCTCCTCCCTTAGAAGAAAAGCCAGGAATAGCCTTATATGCCTGTGTAACCAGGTATGGGGCATCACACATCAATTCCTGTGTTCTAATAAGAGGGTGAGGAAGATGCAGGGCCGCAGACAAGCAGTTGACAGGACTTGGAATGCTCTAAGAAATCCTCATGAGAGTCTGTCTACACAAGAAATCCTGGTAGATAGGGTCTCATTCAGCCCACACTGTATTATAAAAAGACCACATTAACACGGACTTGGGCAGCCAAAAAGTGTCATTCCTTGGCCTCAGAGCTGGACAATCATGGCCATAAGCATGTGCTTCTTTCTCTTTGAACAGTGGCAAGAGGGACAGCCCCCTGCCAATTGCATACACCATAACCGTTCCCCCTGGAGCAGGACCCATTGTTTCTAACATATTTGAGTGGGGTACCAGAGGTGGCTAGCTCACTGCTGCTTCAGCATGCAGAAGTCTACACCATGACCACCCAGAAATGACTGCAATACAGAGGAGAGGACAAGGCATAGATGCTCCTCGTGTTAAGGAGGGAGAGCATCTGCTTGCCAAACCTGCTGACGGTTCATGCACGGATATGCTGTTGCTCTCAAGTGAAGCAGGTTAGCTCAGATTAGTGACTGACAAAAGGTTTTTACTCCTTTCTACATTTGCTGTAGACACATAACTACCAATTGATCATGGAGCAAAGAGAACAGGATGGTAGGATGAGCTATTTTGTGATTGTGATTTGTGAATTTGCTTGTCAAACTCTGATAAAGCCATTTAATCCTTGAAAAGAAAGAGAATTGGATTCACAAAGTCATACTGATGGAAACAGAGCCTCATGATCAAAAACATCCTGCAAAGTCAAACACCTTGTTTGGCTTTATACATGGCTTCATACTGTTCCCCAAAGTCAGTAAATAGATAGCAACAGATATTTAATTAAGATTTACTGAGAGTAGATGATCAAAGAAGAGAGAGAGGAAATAGTAATTTGGGGAAATGCTCTCAAAGACACTGTCAGGGCACTGCATGAGTCAAGGGCTCCCCAGGAGCCATGGGGATTTCCTTGGAGCTATCCAAGGGTAGGTCCTCGCAGCCAAGGCCCATCCCACCACCTCAGCCAGAAGCAGGGCAGACAGAGGCCACTGGGGAAGCCCCATTCCTGGGTATCCCTGGGACCAGTGACAGGCTGGGATGCGGGCCTGAAGCTGGTTCTGGCTCAGGAGGCACAAGGCTGAGCAAGGCAGGGCTGTGAGGACCTGGAGACCAGCCCTGCCTTGCCATCACTGGGACAGGGGCTGACAGTTGTGGGACGCTGACATGAGCTCCTGAGCTGTGGGCAGGGTTGGGGTGGCCTCAGGGTGACGAACACAAATAGGCAGGGCTGACGGCATCTCAGGGACACAGCAGACACACACAGTATCTGTCCTGGGTGCCCAGCTGGCCAGGCCAGAGACTCTTTGAAGGAGGGGGTGTACCTGAAACTGAGGAGCCCCTTAGCTTCAGCCTCCCACTTCAGCTGTACCAAACCCACTGTCACTTACGTCCTGTGTCTTCAATGCTTGTGCCAACTGCTTACACTCAGTTTGTCCATTTTGGGCTGGGTTCATTCATTCCAACATTCAAACCACTCTTCTTCAGCTCTGCACTGACTCAGCCCATCCCTTTCCATAAGTCAATCATCCCTCCTAAAGCTCTGTAAAAGATATAAAACCTGTTTCAGCACATAAGGTAAGAGCTCCTGAAACTTCCAGCTTTATCCTGTTCCTGTTGCATACTGCCCTGCAATAATACCTGTGCTTTCCTGTATCGCTAGCTGAGCCATGTGGAAGCGTGGTAGATCACCTCCACAAGTTCTGCTCACTTTTAAGCAACAGAAAATGTTACATTTTCCCAGGGAGAGTTTATTTATTGTCAGCTGAAGTAGTTTGCTCTTTTGTTAGCCTTTAACTTTACGTATAAACTAGTTCATGGAGTTCTGTACTCTTTAATGCACCATTTGGCCACCAGTGACAACCCTCAATTACCTCCTTGAGCCAAAAGGGCTTCAGACACTGACAACTTTTCCATAAAAAGTCATTTCTTGCAATGGAGTTTTTCATTGTATCATGTCTTGGCAAAAGACAGTTAGGAATGCTTTCCTCTGTAGTTTTTTAAAAAGGTAGAGGCACAGACACCTTGCCTACGTAAGGCCAGGCTCTGGAGCAGGCAGGCATGTGGAGCCCGTGGCTAGTCACAGCTGCTGATGCATGCACAGGACTTCATCTTTTGGCCTGCTGGGACCCACCCTGCCAAAATCCACATGACAGATGGAGCAGTAAAGAAGTGCTTGAGCAAAAGAATAGCAGTGAGACAGTGGCCTGTGCTGGGATCACTCACTTTGCTTCCAGCACAGGAAAAGGAACATGTCCGCTGAACCTTAAACAAGAGGTACAAGCCTGGGAGTCTTCGCCAGCTATCTGGCCTGCTTGCTTACAAGAATTTTAGGGTCATTACACACAGTTCCTCTGTCAGCACAGTAAATCCCACACAGAACAGCAGATGACATTTTAAATACTCCAGAGCTGTAGCAGGCAAACTTTATGCGCATTAGGAAATTTTACTTCCTTTCCTGATGAACATTTTCCTGATGATGTGTTTGCAATGTAGATATGGCTTTCTTTACCCAGGAAAATTGAGCCTGTATTTCCCAGATAGTGATCCTCTACAACAAATGAAAGTCCCAACACACTCCTCTTCTCACTAGGTGCACTTTATAAATGATCCATCACAGAGAATGAGTTGCAGCCCCTTTTCAGATATGGTCATATGCTCCTTTGTCTCTTCTCAAGCCATGTTTTAAGAGTTGAGGAAAGCATGATGATGTTTGAGTCACATTAATAACCCTGTGCTGTTCTGTAGCACATCGTGCACAAGGTGCACAAAAAGGATGGGACCGCAAACCCTGATCTTTTAACTGGCCTCCCACTGTGGGAAACTACAAAAAAGCTCAGCAAAGCTTGAAATAAGTTTTTATTGTTGCCTTTAGAACATCCTTCTAAATTAAGAGCCTTTTAATTCAGTTTTAGTACTGGAAGAACAAGGTCTGCGTTGGTAACATCTGCTCATTAAACTAAATAAAAAAATGTTCTGGGGAACAAGATGCAGAATGACTGTCCTTCCTATGCCTTCAGTTCTTCTACTCATTCGTTACACACCTATCAAAGCTGAGAGAGGCTCAGGCAAGCGAGTGCCAGCAGCAGTTCTTTCACTGTGCTGCCATGACTCACTCACCTTACCCCATACCTGCAGCACCAGCCCTGCAGGGAAGCAGCAAATAATCGGGCTGTGAAAGACTGTATAGCACAGCACACACTTGAGCGAAGAGGGATCCTGTGATGTTCACTGCTGTAGTTTGGGGAACACCCTTCCACATGGAAATGCAATACATGGATACTTAGGACAGTGCTGAGCTGAGCCAGCGTTCGCACACTCACTGTAGCTATGTTGCCCCCAAATGTGGATGTCCTGCAAAGACATTCAGACACCTCTGCCCCTAGGGTCTGTTACTGAAAAAATTAAATGCCACTTCTTTTCTTCTGTCTGTTCAAGATGCCCTGTTCGATCCTTTTCATTTGCCTGCTTAAAGAAAAGATACTTATTAGCAGGTAGTTAAAGTTATCTGATTAAATATGCCATGGAAGGGCAGGAAAATCTCTGAAACACAGAAAAATTCTAGGGTTCAATGTCCACATCCCTTACTCTGAATATAGTCCTGGAAAAGTGTGTTATAGCATGATGCATGCTTTGCATTTCAAATTCCTTTTATAGAACCTTTGCAGCTAAAGTGTTGCAAATGAAAACTAAGCAGCATGCTAGAGAAGCCAGGGTTGGTTTTGTGAATTTTCGCAGGGTTCACATGCATTTTGGATAAGATTTCTTTTTTCTGAAGCAGTGCATGTCCAATTGCAATTGCGTAGAGAAAAATCCCAGGAATAGTTACAAGGGTATTGCGTCAGCCAGATTCCGTTATCCTTTATCCTTCTGTCATAAGGATAGGCAATGTTCTCATCTTACTGACAGAGGGAAAGCAAGACTGTTGAATGATCACAACCAAAACAGTGTTTTTTTTCTATCCCTTGCCCTCAGTTCATTGCCTCCCAAGATATGATTTTAGCCCTTTGCTCACGTAGCCTACTTATTCAGATTTCCTCTCCTCACTTTCTGTGCTGTCATGTGCATACGTCAGACACACACTCCTCACAAACCCACTGGGCTGTTCAACCAGGCAAGGAAGAGAAGATACCAGAACTCTTTGGAGAGATTTTGAGGATGGGTGAAAAAAGGTCACAGGCACAGCAGAGGATCAGCCAAGAGCACAGGATCAGCACAGAATTTGTGCTGTCAGCCTGCAATCAGATGCTTTGTCTCAGCACTCATCATATATAAAGCCCCCTAAACTTACGGCATCACTCTGAAAAGACAGGACAATCTGTGATTCTAAACATAACATAGCTATGTCTTTTCTTTGATGTTAAAATATCTCTTTATTGTCATCCTCATTTTTTTGCTTTCTTCTCCACACTGGTGCTTGTGCAAAATCAACATCGAACTAAAGATAGTGTAATTTTTGACCCTATGAAAATGACATTATAAATGTAGCAGAAGCATTTTATAAAAGCTCACTACAGTTAAAATGATTGTACAAAATGCTCTTCTGAGTAAAAGAAATTGAAAAGTCAATACATATTTGAATTGCAGCTTTTTCAGTTCATGTTTAGTTTCATACTTAATGTGAAATGTATGACTGTATATTGGTTTTATTCAAAATTTCTGGGGAAAAATAATTAGTAAAAATAATCAAACTGAATATCAATTTACTTTTTTTTTTCCAACTATGATGCACCAAATGCATTAAAAACTGTTCTATAGGTGTGTATTTTTGGTTCAGAACAATGTGCTTTACTGTTTATCTTAAAGTAAATTCCTTTATGCCAAGTCACCAAACTATGTTTTGGTGTATAAGAAAATATATTTGTACAAAAGATTTACTTCAGGGAGATATGAGAATATTAGCTTCCACTTTACAAAGATATGAAGTTCTCTTGTATATCATGGTAAACTGTAAAATAAAATGTAATTCTGATATTAAAAATACCATGAATTTCTACTCATATACACACCAGGTAAGAGAACATGATGGTCTTACTTGATACTCAGAAGGGCCATGCTCACCAGTTCTAATAATGTGAATTGCAAAGAAACTGCAGACATTCACAAATGTAGCTACATTATTAGCTTGCCAGGCACTAACCAGAGCTGACTTCATGGCCATGAGATGCAGAGATGTGAAGGAAATGGAAAACCAATTTACTGGTTTTCAACAGGAATACGTAGATTCGAAAAGAGTTAACTATGCCATCCTCTTTTTAAGTTCTGCCATTAGGAACAAGGGAATAGGTGAAAGAGGATCATTTCCAAAAATGAGGGAAGCGACAGACGCAGAGTTGTGCATAAAAAAGAACAGACTATGAGAGTAAAAGATGAAGGAAATAGAACAGAAACATTTTCACTGAACAACTGTTTGCCAATTCTGCCTTGACTAAACATCTGGAAGTCAAACTGCACCCTCAAAATGTCCATTTAGGATCTTGCTTCATCTAACTTATGTTCAATGTTTCTTCATTTAACTTCTTTAAATCAAAGCCATGGTTTCAGAAGTCTGACTCCCACTGAGTCAGACTTCTGAAGAAAGGAAGAAGCTTTTCCTTTTTTCTGAGGAAAAGCTGTTTTATAAAAAGTTAATGCAATTAAAAATATTAACAGAATAAAAACATTTAAAAAATCCCAGACAAACAAAGCTCCTAAAATGTAGTTAGTATCAACCAGAAAGAAGCTAGCTGGCCCTCAGAATGGTCAAGGGAGGTGTTCCTTTCCCTCTGTTCAGCACTGGTGAGGCCAGATGGAAAACTGTTTCAGTTTCTGGAGTCTTCAGTAAGAGAGACACATGAACATACTGAAGAGAGTTCAGCAAAGGGCCTCAGGGATGATTGAGGGATTGGAGCATCTTCCATTAGAAAAATCTGACCGAGCTGGGACTCCTCAGCCTAGAGAGCAGATGGCTTGGTGTGGGGGCCAGTGAACAAACGAATTACAACGGCCCGCTGGAAGGATGAGCCCTAAGTACACTGCAAGATTACGGTGAGGGAAAGGACCTCTCCCAGAAGGCTTTACGTTAATTATGTTGATTATGTTAATGTACACCAGTTCTGTTCCCCTGATTGGCCCGTTGGCCCTCCTGCCCCTTTCTACCCTATATGTCCCTTGTGCTAGAAGGTTCTCCCTTCCCTGTTCTTCCATTGGCCCTTGTTCCTTCATCCCTCCCTCAGTGTCTCTCTATTGGTTCCCATACCCTGACTCTGCCTGTACTCCGCCCATGTGCCCTCAGGTCACCGGTCCTTGATGCTCTCCCTGCCCCCACTTACCCCATATATAAACCTGGATCCTCCCATGTTTTTGGCTTCATCCCTGGCACCCTTCATGTGTGTAGCTGCAATAAATCCTCCCATGAAACCCCATACAGAGACCCTTCCTGGACTCTTTTATCATCAGCTTACGTGTGTGTGTGTGTGTGCCTGCTGCTCTGGTGGC
This sequence comes from Machaerirhynchus nigripectus, assembly GCA_013397975.1. Taxonomy (NCBI): domain Eukaryota; kingdom Metazoa; phylum Chordata; class Aves; order Passeriformes; family Dicruridae; genus Machaerirhynchus; species Machaerirhynchus nigripectus. The sequence goes on along the minus strand of VZRQ01004831.1, from coordinate 400,266 downwards.
ACAGGGGGCTTGTGGAGTGCCTCCATGGCCTCCCCCGTTCATCCCGACGGGGATCAGCGACTCTGGGAGTGCCGGATCCTATGTGACACACTCGGAGAAGACGCATTGTCCTCACCGACTGTGTGCGCGGCAGCCCTACCAAAGCGGTTTCTTGCGGAAATGCTTTTGGAAAGGTTGTGGCATTTTTACCAGCTACATTCACCGCAACAGCTTGGAGGGATCTCATCCGTGAGATAAATACCTGATGGAAGAGAGCAGAGAAGATGGAGCTCTTTCCAGTGGTGCCCAGTGTCTGGACCACAGCCAATCAGCACAAAATGGAACATAGGCAGCTCCCTCTGAGCATCAGAAAAACTTTTTCTACCGTGAGTATGACCAAGGACTGGCACAAGTTGAGCAGGGAGGTTGTGGAGTAAACATCCTAGTAAAAAAGAAGTTTAGACATGGTCCTGAGCAACAGGCACCAGGTGGCCCTCTTTGGGCAGAGGGGTTGGAAAAGATAATCTCCAACAGTTTTTTTTTATCTTTAACCATCCTGCAGTTCTTCTGTGAAAGATATTTCTAATAAAATCAAACCATTTTTCCAGATGCTGTGTTTTTATACAGTAAAAAGAGAGTAAACATGTAATTGGCAGTTCAAATGCATTTCTTCATTGAAAAATTTTTCTGTGAACAGAGTGTGATTTGGTGAAAGGTGAAGCCCAAGATGTAAAAAAAATCCCCCCTAAAATCATTAGGAAGTGGGAAATTGGTTTGGGAGTATTTATCATAGAAACTACACCAATATGTTGGTACCTATTTAATGAAGAAATAAAACAAGAAAAAAAATACAGTAACTGGATTTGATTTGTCCATTTAAAAAATGTCACGTTACTAAACAAAAATTGAATGTGTCTCTTAAAATGCCTATTCGCCCTTTTCACATCTCCAAAAATGCAGGGTTTTGCTGGAAGACCAACCCTGCCCTTTGATAGTGATTCATTACAATATGCTGCAAAGTTCTGCTGCAAGAATGTGCTGCTATAATGTGACCTTCTTCCTGTAAAATAATGCCAAGTCTTAAGTAATATGCTTGTTCAAACTTTTAAATTAATCAAATCCAAGGACATTTTCTAATTCTGATATTATCTTATGAGAGAGAGAGAGAGAGTTCATACAACCAAGAATTTTACCACAACAGTGCTCTGTGGTATATTGTAATACAGCCTCATTATTAAATGATCAAGAGTAGGAATTTGCATGGTGAATTCTGATATTAAAAAAAAAAGGCAAAATCAAATCTCTGGAATCTTATGGAAAGCAAATTCAGCTGTTTCCTACAAGGTAATAGATGACCCCCTCCACACACACACACACACAGTTTCATCTAAGAGTTTTCTAAGTCCTTTTCTTAAATATCATCAAATGGCTCCAGCTCATGGCTACTCTGTGAAAGCTTTAGGCCTGAAAGTCCTTTTTATCTGAAGTGATTTCTCTGTACTCTGTGCAGGTTCTTTGATTTATGCCATCGGGTGTGAAATCTGAATCATGAGTAGTCCGAGCAATAACTTAATTTCTGCAAAACTGGTTTTTGCATACCAGTGAGTTAGCAGCCCAAATGCACAGTGAAAAAAATTAAAAAAAAAAATGAAAATCAAAGTTGCTTGTTTGTTGAAAAAAGAAGTCACACCATGAAAAATAGAGTCTTCTAAATTTTCTCAGTTATGTGGAATCTTGAGAAAATACTTAAAATTTACCAAAACACTGTTCTTTAAAACTGTTAGATGACAAAATTTCTAAGCTGATCTTTCTACCTTGCTTCCTATAACCTATAGTTCCCTTCCCTCTAGCAGTATTATTTTAAGAACCAGGCTGTCTTCAGCAAGCCAAATTCGAAACCATAATCTGAAGTTAGCAGCAACATACCCCACTGGCATATCCGTAGAATTAAGTGGAAATTTGCATGAAGTAGGTCATTATTTCTTTCATGTAGGAATATCAAAATACAGCTCACTGAAATTTTCTCAAGATTACTTTCAAGATTTGAAAATTACCCCAACTGTGCATCGCCCTTCTGGGCATTCCATTCCTGAAAGCAGTTTATGGCACTGATGCCTTCAGAATGTCTTACAGAAACAGATAACTCTTTTTCAAACTACTTCGTGCACATTTTAACACATTCCACAATACAATACTATTTCATCTTTCTGTGGAAAAAAAGTATTAGTTTTCACGTTTTGTTCCTCTGGCATCTTCTTGAATGAGCCAGCTCAGTGAGTGGTGCCTATGTGTCACTGCTCTGAGCACTGAAATGAGTGGGTTTGGGTAGGAAAAGGGTTCTTACCGCCGATCTATTTTATTTGGTTTTGCCTCCTGCTGGGTTCATGCAGCACAATACTGGTTCCACATGCATAAAAACACCATGCTGGAGAACAAGAGGAATAAAATAACAAGCCTTTTGAAATAATGGAGAGTATTTTTAGCCTGCAGCAGAGGCCAGTGTCAGGCAGAGGATTTTGATGTTGTTCCCTGCCACATTTCCTCCTTGAGCTCGAAAATTCACTGCAGATTCTCAGTACATTTCTCTTTACCTAACGTTTCCCAGGAGCAGGACAGGACTTCATCCATATTTTGGCCATCAACACTTCTTTCCTCTTAGCAGTTCCTCTAATTCAGAGGAAAACCACTATACATTGCTGGATACACCCCAAAATCTAATTACTTTGACACATTCATCATTTATTTCATTCAGTTTTCTCTACATTTGCACTCACTAAGGAGTGTTTGAGCACTCCTAGACCTATTCAAAGAGTATATCATGGCAATGATGCTAGGCCAAGGCTCAGTGTTACCAAATGACGGCTCTAGAAAAGATCTCCTTCATATTTCTGCTAAAATTAAAGGGTAGTAGACATAAGTAGGAGGTGGAAAAGTAGCTCAGTTTTCTGACATTTAAAACCCTGTGCATCTCTGCAAGAAAGCCATTTGGCTGCCCATTTAGGGAGAACTTTTTAGAGATAATTATTCCACACATTCTGCCGCATCATTCCTCCCTTAGGACTCTTCAAAACACAAGTGTTGCTGTTGATGCCAGCCCAAGGGCTTCAGGAGTTGTTGTCTCTACAGAAATGAGCTGTGGTTGGTATGCTGGAGTCTGTGAGTGGAAGGCCCATTAGTTCCTAGGAGAAAATTCCAGGATGTTACTGTCATCAGCAGATGGAAAAGCAGGATACTTTTTAGTTGGGTGTTTTTCAGCCTCTATCATAAAGATAAGTGGGAACTAATGCAAAATTATCAACTAGTATCTCCATTGAGAGAGAGCAGTCAAGAGACTAATTTGCTTCCCCTTCCTTGTAGTTCTCCCAAAAAGTGGATAGAAATGGCCAGAGGCAGATTCTCCTCAGCTGCAGGGAAATAGAGCAAAAGATGAGAAGCTTGAAAGCCTCAGAAGCTGGAGAAGAGAGGAGTGTTGGGTGGAGATGCAGAGAGAAGTGCAGGCAGTGCCAGGACCTGCACAGCAATGAGGAACATGGATGGAGGAGGGTGTTCAGCACAGGCTGTTGGCCAAGTTAGGCAGGGGAAGAATCCAGACCTGAGGAAAAGGCAGACTGGAGCAATTACTACTTGGACAAATCTCAATCCTGGGAAAGCCAAAAGCAGAGTGTTAACACGTAAATCCAGCTGGCAAAAAGGATGGAGCAGTATGCTGGGATGGTCAGAGAAGTCAGCACAGATGACAGACAGCAGGGACAGAAAAAGATGAGTGGAAAAGGACTGCTTTCCTGTGCAAACAGGAGCAGAGAGATACTGAAAACCTGTATATTTGGATCATAATGAAGATTTGGAAATAAGGCAGCAGTGGGTTGAATCTGCCAGACACATAATAGAAGCATTCAGCAAAGGACACTTGCACACTTTTGATGATTTCTGAGTGGTCAGGCTTATTTCACCCTTAGCTCATAAGATGGATATTTTGAACTTGCAGTGTGAATAACTGACTAAGCATTTCCAGATTTGGTCATTAAAGCAGATCATGCTTCTTAGCTTTCTCGAATGCTATTATGTTAAGTGGATTACTAGGGAAATAAATGTGGAAGTATTTCTGAAGCCATAAATATCTCTAAAATTTGGAGATGAGCTTTTAAAAAGTTTGCAATCTGCCTAATTCAAATGTGGATTGGGATGCCACTGAAACTGCACATTCTAGGTAGTTCAAAAATAATACTGAAACAAAGGCAATGTGAATATTATCCTCATCAATGCAAATCCTCAAGGGGACTGAGTTTTCCTGTACACTAATCCAGATGTTACTCCGTTTCTGGTTAAGCCAGTTGATATTTCATCTAGGTTTATGATAGCCTGTCTTTGTAGTGCCAGGAGTTTTTGATTACCATATGGTTGGCAAGTGTGTAACAGTCATTAAACAAATACACTTTGTAATTAGTTAGTACACCTGCTGTCAATATGCACTATATCTGTGTGGCCTTTACATTAGATTTTCTGGGACATATGTACCTCAACAATCAGAAAAATCCTTGATCATTTTAGATAGAAGGACAATGAGCAGTTTGTTACAGGAAAAGTATGTTCATGAACTCTACAGACAATCGTGCAGCTTCTACAACAAAGCACTAACAGCCCAAACTCCAGCCGGGCACAGACCGCATAAGTGAAGGCAGTAGCTCCACTAGTCAGCAGCAGCAGCAGTAGTTCTAAAACAACTAATACAAGCCAATTTCTGTTTACTTCTGATTCCTGAAGCAATAGACTACAAACTCTCTGTAAAAAAATTTATGTGTGCTATTGACAGACAAATTCTAGCGAAGTTTGTCTGAAAAAAATAAGGAAGAATGGGGAAAAAAAGGCTGTTTTTTTCCTGATACCTTCTTTGTTTATACGTGTCATTTGCAGAGAAAAAAGTGTATGCCATATCAAACTTACTTTGTGTACTAGACAGCAGGGAAATAAAATTGCAGTAAGTAAGCCCACTCAGAAAGTCATAACTGAAGCTTTTCGAAAGTATGACTAAAAGAAAATTACAGCATTTTCTCCAACTGGAAACTGATGGAAGCTTAAGAAATACAAGCTAAATTGGGGAAAGTCCTTGAGATTTTCTGCAGGCTTCATTTTCCCATTCCTCGTGCTGTCTTGGAAAGTGCTAGAGCTTCTTTTGTCACAGTGAGTACACAGAAGAAAAACAAAGGATTTGGGATTAATAACCAGATAGTATGTTGTATTTTTGGGATTTTGGAGCACTTTTATTTCTAAAAGGGGATTGTTCCATTGTTTAGTGTGCCCTGGAATACTGGTGGGAGAGCATTATTTTGTAAATTTCCATATGTTGTTTAGTGTGCCCTTTTCAGGAATTCATTTGCTGCTTACACTCATTTATGTTTCAATCACTCATTCATGTACTATAGAGTGTTATCATTCTCTCCCCACCCTCAAAGGATTGCCTTGTATAGCTAATGCAATCAATACTTCAGTCTGAGGGGATAAACTCCATCTCAGACTTCCTATTGTTTTGTGGTTGATTTGATTTTATCTCAAACTACAGACATATCAAGCAATATTTTGTCTTCTGCTTGACAGGTCTATTGCTGGAATTTTTTTTCTTCTCCATTATTTGGACTGGAAGCACTATTTGTTTTCATTTCCTAATTAGTGTTCAGCTGACCCACAGTCATGTTATAGATGTGACAAGAATTATATTTATTTTTTCCTCATCCAGGCTGTAACTAATTTAAAGTAGTAATATTTGTGCCAATCAAAGACACCGTTGATAATATTTTAGTAATAAATATTCATAATTAACTTACTGCATAAGCTGACTTCAGATGCAATTAAATTGACTTGACTTTTCACATATGATTCAACCTGTTTATACTGAATACTTGCAATCAGCTGAGTTTCTGCTAAATGAGAGACAATCAGCAAGAAGTGGAACCCTACTAAAATTATTTTGTATTAAAAACAGGGAACACTGCAACTAGGCACACACACACAAAAAATTTATTTTATTCTGAAGCACATCATTTCTGAGAAAAAAGTCACTATGCTTAGTGCTGGAGAATAAGGCTGCTCTTCTGAAGCACCTTCAGGGGCAATAAGCTTCAGTTTCTTGTTCATAAGCATACACAGTCATTTGTATTTAGTATGTCTGAGCTTTCCCTAACTTGTTGAAGAGAAAAATATTGCAGTAAGGCTAATTTTATTTCAGTATTCTTCAATTCATTTTGACATGCTTGTGCCTTACCTTGCCTCATGTCTAATAGAAGTGCAGTGTGCTGGAACTCTGAGAAGAATTTAGGAGGAGAACCTTCAGCCATTCAAGAGAGAGATACCACCCTATTCTTCACACTTTGTAAAGCATATCAGGCCTAAATAGTCTAGATGTTCACAACAAGAGATGTTTTGACTCCAGATTTTTAGGACAGATTCTTATTTTTAAAAACCTGGAAAGGATAAATGTGCAATTGAGGGAGTTCTTGTTTGTCTGTGTTTGATGGCATTGTCATACATTGAATAAAACAAGTCTTATCTGTTTGACTTAAATTTTCACAGTTCTTTTTCAGGTATATATTGTCGACAGTTCATCTTTATCACTCTTGTATCAGACCTAATATGCATCTACAATAAATTCTCTTAGTCTTTATAATGACATGATAATTGTATGCCTCCAAACTCATGAAGGAACTTTGCATCTCAAGAGTTGAAGACTGGAAAGGAAGCATTCAACTTTGGAAAAATCAACATGTTCCAATGACATTTCAGTTTTTATAACAAAATACCTGTTTTCCATTGGAATTGTTAAAAGTGATACCATAATAAATAAGGGAATAATTTTCTTTCAGGTCAAATAAGTCTGTGTACAGGCAGACTCTCAAAATCCTACACACATATCCATTCACATGCATTCATTTTGGTTGCAGAACCAACCAAGTTATTGTTTCTGCAATTTTACTCACTATGTATTTTACCTACCATAAGAATGAGTGACAAAAGGTGAAGAGCTTTATCACTGTGTATCCAAGTACATCTTGCCTGTGTAAACTGAGCTTTGCCTCCCTACTTAAGTGAACAACTTTTATGTGTGTTTATGATCCAAAGGATTTTGAGAAACCATGGATGAAAAATTTATAGAAACACTGGCTTAGCACAGAAATTCAGTCAAGGTGGGTGGGTTACTTCTGCACGCAAGCCGGGAATATCAGAGTGCAGCACAGGACAGCATTGTCCATGGGTTTTGGCTAGTTTTCCTCCTTTGGCATCTCATTCCTGGCCTACATAACCTGCAGTTAGGGACTTCTCTGACTCCAGCACAGCTCTTCTCAAGGTGCAAGAAGGATAGTGCTGTCAGTTTTGATATGTATAGACCGCTAAGAAAAAAGGCCAGAGAAGAGTGGGAGTCTATTTCAAATTAAGGCAATTTGAATTAGGGACAGTAAAAATCTAGGGTTAAGCATCTGGACTACTTAGCCTGGTAGCCAAGCCCCTAAATCCATGGGGTCTGCAGCTTCAAAGCTGGTTCAGTCAGAGTAGCAGGACAGGAATCCATCTGAATACAGACTATTGTACATGCAGAACATATTTGGTCCTTCAGTGTTAAGCTGGAATACATTGTCTAATGGAAAAAGTATGCATCATTTGCTGTCAATATTAAGGGACAAGCAAGCAGCTGGAAGTAAAGAGCAACATTACCTGGAGACCTAAGCTAAGCTTGTTTTGGTTTAAATTGCAGTAATAAAAATGTCACAGGTGAGAAAGATAAAATTATTGTCCACATTTTGGAACAAAATCTGTTCAATCAAAAATAAAGACATCTGTTCTATTACTGCTATTTCCATCTTTGAACCACGCTGTCCTTTAATAAATCAGCCAGAGCAGAAAAAATCCCAGCAACATATTTTAGTCTTTCTTTGTCAGAACCAGTTAGTTTTATGACTGTATCAAATCCTGCCATTTATTATGTGGGGTTTTTATATATATTTAGTACATGAGTTTGATGCTTTTGTGTGAAACTGTTTTCATTTTGTGTTGTCTAGTATAATATCTGGAGTCATGCTTCAGTTGTTGTTGTGAATAAAGATTTACTGGGGAATGTTCAAATAAGGAAAGACTGTCATGTTGCAGTGACAAATCTAATGTGTGAAACAATCTTCTCCCTGTAAATATAAAGATTTATGTAGATATAATATCTTTAGTTACAGCAATTAAATTGAAAGCTATTTCAGGACAGCTGCTATCCAGAGAGCAGCTCTCTCGCTTCATGGGAATGATTATAACTTTCTTCTAAAATAATCTTAATTTTTTTTTTAATTCTTATCTCAAATACACATGAATACACACAGTCTGAGTCATATTCAGACAGATTAAGTTTTGCCTAATTTTCTCTGCCTTATTAAGAAAGAAAACCAGATGTTTCTGATTGAACCCCTTGAGCCAAACCATGAAGAAACACAAAAAGAGAGCTGACCAGTACCAAGGCTGTCTAGAGAATGCTCAAAGGTCTGGTAAGTAATTCCATCAATTAACTCTTTTGGGGTCTAGAATAAGTTTTATGAGAACAATTAATTTACACCATAAACAAGCCCGCCTGTCGCAGAAATGCTCATTATTCTTTAGTGACTTACGTAAGAAAGAATTCTGATGTGTAACAGCTCGAACATTCTCCTGATATGAAAGTTGTATGAGCTTTTTCTTTTTGAGATGACTAGTTATTTAAATTTAAATAATTGGACCATATGTGCTGAACGTTAGGAATATTGCGGAGGTGATCGAGACCTTCCATTTCAGAGCGCGCACATCTGAAGTGCGCTGATTCACGAGAGAGTGCAACTACAGTAAATGTTAGTTGATGTTTCTAAGGAACTCATTTCTTTTCTGCAAAATATGAGAGGTTTTTGCCTGGGGAGTATACCTTAATAAGAGAAATATGCCAGAACAAAAAAGGCCTATCCACTGTAACCTATATTTTATCATCCACCAGCTCTGTCAGCCAATTTATTGACTCTTATTTATAGAAGATAGTTTTCCCTCATAGAAGACTGATCTTCCTCAAATGAAGAAGACCCCTTTTCAAGTGTTTGGTTCATCCTTGCGTCATACTTCCAGCATTTTTGTTCCCTTAAACTGTACATTTTAGCCCTCAGGTTGCACACATTTTCACGTGTTCAATAAACTAAAACAATGTAAGTTATTACTCTTGGATTACACAGTTTTGAGACCACAATGTTGTTATGGTGTCTCACCCTGGGAAATAATAGGGGTTTTGTACATTTAGTGCTGCAACAGGCAACTGTGTTCACTAGAGAGCTACACTTACAATGGCCACTTAAGGCTTTCAAGCTGATGTTACTGCTCTGCTGGGTCTGAACCTTTGGAATCAAAACATATTTAGCAGTGTCCAAATCTGATAGTGTAAAATACAAAAATAAAAAACAGTATGTGCTGCACTCAGCCGTGGTATGACTACAAAAATCTCAGAAGAGAATAGACAGAAAAGAAAGAAAAAAAGATTAGGAGGAAAAAATAACACCCTAAATAGGTTTTACTGGCCATTAAACTTGAGGTGAGCTGTTTAGACACACAGATTCTTGAGGGAGAGTGATATGCAGCTTCTCCACAGCCTGTGGCTAGAGCTGCTAATAGATACCCAGCACACCTCTAAATCTAAAAGACTTTGCAGTAATCCCATGAGGATCCCTAACCTCCTGCCTCAGTAATTTTCTCCATCTCATGGTGCATTTTCTTTTGCCATAATATCTATTTTAAAATCAAGCAACATTGCTTGTGTTTAAGTGGATTGATACTCAGGGTAGCGTATGTGATATAAAGCACTGAGAACCTGTGGAAAATTGTTTTAGCAACTTTATGCAAGATAGCTGACCAAAAAAATAATCATAATAAATCAATAGATTAAGATGTACAGTAAATTCAGCCTTATATCTCAATAGGGAGAGAGTGATTCTAGTAGAACTAGTTAAGTGGCTCCATAGGGCTCATGGCAGATTTTCTTGAAGACTTCAGAGAGGAAAAGAGTAGGTTTAACAAGCACTACTGGAAAAATACGACTGCCTGCTAAGGCTCATTCCCTTCTGCTTACACCTTGTTTGCTGGGTAGTGTTCCTTTCTCGTGCAGTAGAGTCAACAATCTTCATACAGACCAAGTGAAGAAAGCCTGAAATATCAACAGGCCACCCAGATAAAAAGCATCAGGAGGGGGATTTGTATGTTCTGCCTCGGGACTGGGCACTGAAGACTTATTTTGTTACAGACCTACCCCCCACCTGCAACAGTGCTGTGTATGAGTGAATGGCACCATTCTGTGCCTTCCTGTCAGTTGTCATTACCATCACTTTCTTTTTTTCATTCTTTATTCCTACACGTGGCATAACACTTAGAACATTTACTAACTCCTTAGGACACTTTCTGACTGCTGACTTCCTTGTCTGACTCATTACTGCATCTTGCTATGCTGTGATCAACTTGATCTAAATTCACTGACGTTTGATAGAAAGAGAGAACATTTGGCAGTACATTTTCATATCTAGATTTTCCAGTTGATATTGAGAGAAATTTTAAAAACAGGTAAAACTGCCTATTAAATATTTCAGGCTAGAAGGAGATAAAATATGTTATTCAAATGTGAATTTACTCATTTTTCTATGCCCTTGACTATACTTGTTGATTTCCTCTCTTCTGTGTATAAAGAAATAAATATAAAAATTTGGGATATCTAATTTTAATGAGCAGCAACAGTAAAGATTAAAGCCCAAATGGCTTATTCGTCAGTCAGCCCTTTTTTCATTGTAGCTGGATGGAATTTTGTAACACCTGCAGTTTCATTTGCATTCTCATATCCTTTTCTACATAAAGAGAAAGGAATGAGACTTGCCATCAAGTGTCTCACACTGGGACTGTTATACATTTAATATTTATGGCACTTTTATCTGCCTTATAAAAATATCTAAGAATGTATTTCCAAACAAAAGCAAAAGGTATTTTGTAAGGAAATAAAAAAGGTCTGTTTGGGACAGGTGGTGCAAATCAGCATAGTTTCGGTAACTCCTACATTGCTTCTGAGCTAGGAAGGGGGTTTTTACCAGTTTGAGTAAAGAAGTCAAGTACTTTTAAAGCAGCTAACTTGAGCAGCAAGTTGAACAATTCCACGTTTAAATGCCTTTGAATAGTCCTTCTCCACCTAGTACATGTGGCCTGAGGGAAGGGGATGAAAAGCCATAAGACAGAGTACAGCAAATAAAACCAATAAAAGTAGCAGTATCTGTAGAATTGTATTACACACATCTTTGGAGATCTGTAAAGCCCACGAACCACTGCAGTGGCTGGAAAGCAGCATTTAGCTGAGGAAGAGAAAGATGCCCTCTACGAAGAGAAGCAGAGTAAGTTTTGATCGACAAGTTTATATGAAAAAAAATTAGTTTTACTGCCATGGGTACAGTGAAATTGTCCAGTCTTTGTCTTTTTCAGCTTTTATGAGAGAGCTGTGCTATAAAATGTGTCATATGAAATCTTCATAAAAAATATCTTGACATTTTATTAAAAGCTGCAGATCTGGCTTCAAAAGGAAATATAGCCTCCCCATTCACAAAAATTTCCTCCTGGTAGCACTTATTTTATATATACTCTTCGCCCTCTTACCACTTGTTTACCAACTCTGTGTTTTTCCTTTGGAAAAATACAGTCCATACAGCCAACATTTTATCCACAAACAACTTGAGAGAGAACAAAAATCTCTGTCAGTGTTTTTAATCAACACTTGACCACATTTCTGCTTGGTCTCTAGCAGTCATGTTTGAAAACACCTTACTAGGAAAACCCTTGACAAATTCAACAGAGACAGGGAGGATAGCAGTCAAAAGTACTTTTTTACCAAAACATCTGTATGAAAGGTACATTGAGATGTTCAAGTGTCTGCTTTCTCCTTCTTTCCTTTCTCTTATTCTCTTCCCATTTGTGGGCAAAACTGTTTCAAAACTAATTGACATTTTTTTCTTCCACTGTCATAGCATTGTTACCATGGCATTAAGGAAGATTGATGTCATTAAGAGTTGAAAGGAGACCTGCATGGTGCCAGGCTGTACCGCATCTGTCTAGCATGAGGTTGCTGTGCAATGCTCCGTAGCATCTGGCACTGGGCACTCTGAAAAAGGATGGTGGATTAGATGGATCATGGATGTAATCCACTTTGACAAGATCTATGTTCCTGTGACTCAAGGAACATAATCCAATTATTTAAAGGAGTGGGCACATCATATATAAAAACACAGTCTCTTGTGTTAAGTTTTCATTTGAAGCCATATAAATGCAATAGATGTTTTATTTAAAGACTGTGTTGATGAGACATGTTTGTTCAAATCTTATTTAAACATTTGTTCTAAACATGAGTTTGTGTGTTTTTCTCTTAGGATTTTTGCTAAAATGGTAGAATGGCTAAAATGTTATACCTGCCCCCCAGACATATATCGTAATGTTTGATGGCCCACAATTTTAATGACAAAGTTACATTAAAGAGGAAAACATAGAAGTAAAAATTTAACTGCTGCATTATCTTGATATTTTTTAAAAAGCCTAGCCCTCTCCACACCTAATACTAAAGTGCAGCAGACAATCCTTGTTGTTAAGTCAAATGTAGGAAAAAATCCTTTTTTTAAAATGTCCCTGTAGCTTCCTTTAAATTCTTTTTTGTTTGATGGCTTGGTTTTTATTTGTTGGGGGTTTTTCAATATATGTATTCATTGAGGTTGCATTCTGACCTTAGTTACTGCCTCAGTTAATGATGAAAAATCTTTGACCAGTGAGTGGATTCTCTGTGAGCTGGCAAGACATGCAGCCCAATTACAGTTATTCATGTGGTTTGGAAAGAGAGAGTGTGTGGGTTCCTGCCTGACTGTAGTGCAAACTGCAGCCTCAGAAAGCAATAGGAATCTCTGTTATCCTCCAAGCTCAAGAAATATCCAACTAAATTATCAAATACATATGGGATGGGCAGACAAGTTATTGGGAGAAGGTGGTGAGTGGCCAGGAAAAGGAAGAAGGAAGGATAACAAACACTATGAGTGCATCCACTATTTTCCCTTAGAAAATGAAGTAAATAGTGAAGCATCAACCACCATGGGTCATTAGATCTTCAGCTAGTTTAATCCATGCAATTTCTTTAAGCACTTTAAATCAGCTGTGAATTGGCCCTTGACTTTAGTATCGCTGTGTTTTTTTCTCATGCTTTGTGAATGATTCATGCTTTTAGAGGCATAGAATGGCAGACAGTCATAATTATGTCTGCATACAGCTCAAATTAATTTGTGTATCTCTTTTCCACAGATTAAAAAGCTCTCTACATAGCAGTCAGCTAGTTCTTCTGTGTTTTCCCATATACTGCTTGCTCCATTACTGCTTTCTCAGGGTTAATTGAAACACAGGAAACTCATCTTCTACACTCAAATCCCACCTTAAAGCTCACCTTTGTCAGAAAGTTGGTAAGCTGGTAGTCAAAAGGCTGGTTTGAGACTTTCTAAACATTTCAGCAGCAAAATATGCATGATTAAATACTGTGCTATCAAAAAGAGTTTGCCAACTTGGAATGGTGTATTTCTCACTTCTGAGGTGTTAATTTTGTGGTTATCACAAGTAATCACAAATAGTTATATAACAGCAGCACTGAGAGAAAAGGATTTACTGTTATTAAAAAGTCATCATAAATTCCCCTCTGCACAGGGAAAAAATTTAACTTAAACATAAAATCAGCAACTTGTTTCTGAATATCCCACATGAGCCATTTACCTAGCCAGGTATACAGAGTTTATTACTTGCAGTCTCTGGGTCACAACTCCTTTGACTGCAGTCCCAGCAGTAATATCTAGTAATAAGGTGTTAGGCAAATTTTTCTAATGAATAACAGAGAAGACACGAACCAAAACTCAATCTCATGAACCACATTTTCTCTTGAAACATTCTGAACCCATTTTAAGGCACCCTTACATTGCAAAGCTTAATGTAAGATGCTTACCTAGCGAGCAGACAGACCTCACACTGTGAGATCATAGCGGGGTATTTCCTTCACATTTTAGATGAGCATTGTCCCTGCTTTCAGCAGACACTGGTGCAAGTCACTCAAAAACATCCATAGCATTGACTGTTCACCACCCAGGTCTTTAGGAATAACTCACAATTGGTGCTGTAGTAACTGAAAGATCTGAGCTACAGCTGGAGCTTTTGCCTTCCACTGGGCTTGAAATGAAAAGCCAAACACGGTTAGAGGGGAAAAAAGGGTTTTACCCTGGTATTTATTTAAGGATCCTCGGGTGTACCACATCCAGGTAGAATGCACCGAAATGCACCCCAGGATGCACACTGAAAATGCACCCACACAGTGATTTGTGTATACAGTTACAGACCTTGCAACTTAGCATCTCTATCAAAGATTCCCCAATGAGAGGCTCGAGAGAAGCCCCCGTCCTGAGGAACCTTCCCCCTGGGTGGGCCTATCTTGGTTTACAGAATGTGTTCTGGAGAGGACCTTGGTGTCTGGGGCTTTCTGACCCCCAGCTGCGAGGCTTCCAAGATGTTTGGTCTCTTGGCTCAATGGAACTTTGGGTCTAAGCTCATTATCAGACTTAGGGAATTACAAAATGTGGGCTAAAAGCACTAAGGATACATAAATGCTGTATAAAAGGGTATATAAAAGGGTATGTAAGAGGGGTATATAAAAGAGCAAAAACTCATCATGGCATCAATCCAAGCATCTTTGGAGACCTACAGTAAGTCACCTAAACAAAACCAGTAATTCTACCTACAATGGCACCACAATACCTTTTCCAGTAATAGCATGATCAGTCTTATAGTTCTTGTTGCCCCATCTGCTTGATGTCATTCTTACGTACAGAACAGCAAACTGGGATATGATTCCTGAGTGTCAGGAAAAAAAAGCTGGAGTCATCTATTAAATTCTCACCTAGTCTTCCTCAAAACCCTGGTACTTAATGACTTTTCAAAGATACTGTTCCTGCAAACTTTGCATTGATTTGCATCTCAAATTCATTTTAATTGATAAGATTGCATTGATACCCATCAGTGAGAAAGATTATTAGCTTTGCAGTAAAGATGTGAAAACTTGATTCATAAGAGACAAACTAAACATCATGCAATTAATTGATCCCTTTCTCCCCAGACTCCTTTTGCAATTATCAGTTTTATCTGAAAAAGTTGACATCATACCTGCTGGATGGTCATTTTCTAAGAAAGCCTTGTCTTGGGAAGTGATAATCCTACTCCATCCTACATGCTTCAGCCTTTATTCCTTTGCTTTTACACCTGTGTGTCTAATAGTAGAACTTATCTTCTTTCAGCCTTCAATCTCATGTTGATCTGTCCCACACTACACAAGTCAGTTCTTTCTTGACAGACACCTTCAATCATTTTGTATTAATAATTCTGTAGATATGACATATGACATAGGAGACACATGAATAACTGAAGATTTTGAACATGGATTACGTGTTCTTTAGACTTCCCGTAATCTATCCCTTCTTACTGATAATAAATTATTTTGATTACATTATAACATTGATAACTTAAATTTCATCGTGATTGGTAAAAAATGCAGATGTAACAGGAGACATACTAGACAAAGAAGAAGTCTCCTGCATATCTGCTATGCTCACATGGCCAGGTTTCCATTTGAAATGTCGTTGTGGGAACCCTTCTCATCAGGTTCATGGAGGGAAGCACAGATATAAATGCATGCCAACAGGAACACATACACAGCAGAAGCAATAGTGCCTGTTTAATATATTGCCACCTTAGATACATTATTAAAGGTACTGTAATCTAAAAACCTGTATAGAGACACAGCTTTCCTGGTTTAGCATTCTGGGAAAGTCTCTATGGGAATCCAGTCAGGAATAATCTTTTGTTTATTTGTTTGAAAACCTCATCCAGTTTTTAAATCTAAGTGCTAGAGGTATTCAAGCAGACCAGTCCATTATATTTCAATATTATTTTATTGTCGTTATCCATTATCTTGTCATTGCTGCTTTGTTATTCAGATAATATTTATTATTCCTATTGAAGAGCATTGAACCTTCAAGACAAAGCTATTGTTACGTTTATAGTCTGAGTGCAGAAACAACAAAACATTTCCTAATGTAGTCTCCCCTTCTCTTTCACCGTGATAAATAATTACACTGTGATAAATAATTACATCATGATAAAAAGGCTCTTCAGAAAACGGAGTTTTAACGTTTTTGTTGGAAAAGTTTTTTTCAATGCACTACATGCACACAACCTGAACAACTCAAAGCCAGAGTTTGATTCCTCACCCAGATTTCTCCAAGCTCTGCAGGCAATACCTTTTGCAAGAGGCAGCTTCTGCTGCTTAGGCATATCATTGCTGTATCTCAGGTGTGTGAAAGATCAGTCTGGTAGGAAGTTCATTGAACAGGGAACTCATCATCAGGGGGGCAGACGAAGTCAATATACATGCACGTGTTGCCCTTCTGAAAGTGAGCTGTCCCTGATCTTGCACAATACATGGGCCTCATAACAAATCCTCCTGCTCACAGTTCTTATTCAGTTAATAATAACTCACACTTAAAGAGCTCTAGGATAAACACCCATGGAGGCAGAAAGCAAAATGACTGGGGAAGAGAATTAAAACAGTCATTGTTACAGATTGACGCTACCTGGCACTAATAACTGAGGCTGTGACTTTGATAAGAAAGCAAAAATGCAAAGCCATTTTTCTGTGTATAATTCATAATTATATGAATGAAAATGTGAGACAACTCCCAGTAACTGCAGGGTGTATCATCATGGGTTTATGGATTCTATGGGTTACTCTTTTGATTTCCTGTGCCTTTTCCCTTCACCTTTTCCTTTCTAAAGAGCTGAGATAACAGATTTGTAAGCAAAAAGGAAAGAAATAGAATAAGTTAAAGCAGTGTGACTAAATGAACTTGGCAGCAGTCCAGAAAAGCTGATATCAGAGTGGGGAGACAGGAGGATCTGATGGCTGCAGGCCCTGGCAGCTAAGGTGGGTCATCTATCAGCTGAACAAGACAGTTTTTATGGATGGCATATAATGAGTTCACTGCCAAAATTTTGTGGGTGGGACAAGGAAATGCTTGAGGCACTAATGCTCTGTTATGTCTTCTGTTGGGCTCAGCACTAGGAGCAGAGGGCTGGGGGCAGTCGCCAGCCAGGCGTGACCTTCCCTGAGGCTGCGGTCGGACACGCTCACTTAATTGTCAGCAGATGCACATGAGGAACGGGAGTCTCATAAATTCTCATCTTTGGTCCCATTATTAATGTTGGCAGCAAGCATCCATTCAGAGTAAGGACTAGTCCACCATAAAGCTCTTGAGAAACCTGTTCCTATGTGCCTGGCTGTCGCCTGACTTGTCATGACAAGCAAGCCCCAGGCTGGGCTTTCAAAGTACACCAAAGAAGCATCAATAACAAGCACCCCAAGGACAATGTATTTCTGTCACAGAAACTTTTCAGCTCTCACAAGCACAGACTTACTTAAGCACATCAACTTTGCAATTTTGGAACTTGAAATAACTCTATGTAGTGTCTTTTGTGCTTCACAAAACATACCAGCTGAATGCATTCACGTTTTAGTGAAGGTATCACACTATATTAACTTTTTTTCCTGTTTCAAAGATAAATATTGTTGCAGCAATGGCATTTTGCTAACATTTTTATAGTAGTATCTACCAAAAAAACTGTGTTGAGCAACTATTATCCCGTGGTGGCCTAACTTTTGAGTCAGTAACAATTTGTATTGATAGGAGGCACACTTTCCCCTGTTTACAATATCTGTAAACCTACTAGCACTTTTCCTAGAGTCTCAGTCATTACAAATCTCAGATATAATTATTTTTATAGGTTAGCTGCAGCCTTCTGAAGACAGGGAGCTAGCTCATTTATTATCTTTTTCTCCCAACTACAAAAGAAGGATCATTTTACTCCTTAAACTGTTTTCCAAAAAGCTTATTTGCAGCAGCAATCAGTTATTTCTATGCTATATAATTTCCATAGTAACAGTGCTTACCATGAGAAACAAAGCCCTAAGTGACTGAACCACGTACAGTAACCTATAAATCTTAAAGAAAAAAGGTAATCTGTTGCAAGCAATTTTCTGAACCAATAAATAACCTCCACAACTCCTTTTAATATTTTGGGGAAGAGCATTGGCACATTCGACATTTCCCTGTTTTTTACAGGAAACACAGCCAATGAGACAGGATGGTATTCCACCCACTTTAATTTACAAGATATTTCATTTTCAAAATGGCTCCCATTACAATGTATGTACTAATATAATCACCGTTTAAAAAACAACAGTTTGTAGAAACTAGGATTATTTCTTGCTAATTACTAGCTTGGAACAGAAGCAATATTAATTTCTCAGAGCAAAACTTCAGTCAGTCTCTGAAGGGATTCATGGAATTTACATTATGTCTATATCAATTCAAGAAAAAAAGGGTTTCTTACATCCCTAGGCTTCTTCTAATGTTCTTATTGGGGATCCCAGCTTTCAACTCCCAAAGTATAGAGGAAAGTTAATATGTGAGCAGGATCACCACAGTGCATGCTTTGTCCAGTTAGAAAATTAATTAACTAATTGCATATTAAATTTATTCATTTCTGGGAATATCAGAAGTATTCATTTCCACTTTCTCAGTAACTTTATTGGCAATTTTTCTTGCCTGAAGGTTCAGAGACTGCTTTTGCTCTTTATAAACGAGCAGGCTGTGCATTAGGGACTAAGGATTTAGCAGGAAGAATGTTGTTAATGCAGCCAGCTCGAAGTACAGTGCAACTGAAAATGTGATGCTGTATTATATCCTGAGTATTAAGTTGTCACCGTTTCCACCACTGAAATCGCCAAACTGATGATTTGTTTCTACAACCACTGTTCAACTTGATGTCTTTGTGCCTTGCTTTGGGTTCCCAATGCATGATCTCTGCTCTGTGCTGAGGTTTTTCTGCTTCACAGCAGTATCTCTTTTTTCATTCCTTTGTTTTTCCTCTAGCCCTGATACCAGCCACTAACTTGTTTTCAGCTGCAATCTCAGAGGGAAGAGACCAGCTGCTCCCTTCTCCATCAATCCTCTGAGCTCCTCGAACCACTGCCAGCAGATATAGGAAGAGACATGACGATCTCCTTTAGATGTCATGAGTTGCTCCTCTGGCTCCTCAGGGCCTGGGAGGAACAGAATGTTCCTGAATTACAATAGGTATACAGAGGAGGATAGGGAACTTCTCATCCCAATACATATCCCCACAGGGCAAAGGACATCTCCCCTAAGCAAACGTGACTCAGAAGGCATATGACATAGAAAATGTAGTAATTCATACCATAAAGCAAAAGCAAAGGAGTAATATTAATTTGGTCTTCAGATTAGAGTCACATTTAGATTCATGGTGAAATACAAGCAAAAGAAGCTTTTGCTTTTAATGACCTCCAATGGAATCAAACGTCTGAGAATAACTTGGTAAAGAGAAGGCAGAAGAGCCCCTTTTCCAATCAGTCTGAAAGACTACAATAATATTTCTGCAGTGTGCTTCCCACACACTGAGACTGGGATAGAGAGACTTGAGGTTTGGCACCCAAGAACCTTTCACACGGCCTCTCGCGGTATTCAGTAGAAAAAAAACTACTCACTGCTTAAATGAAAAGCAAACAGAACAAAATTAAAAGAAGAGTTGGCTTTGATAGTTCAGATTTAAAAACTACTTTTAAGCCGCATGGGCTCCTCTTTTTTATTCATGTTGAACGAGCTGAATTATCATGATTGATGTGCCACCTGTTACTACCCTTACCTCTAGGGCAGGGTTTATTCCTTAAACAACCTTTTGTCTAAGAAAAAACCCAAACATGTATATACCAAATACCCATGAAAACTGTATTTTAAAAGACACAGATATCCTCCATGGCATCCATTCATATCAGCTCCATTTTATTTACTTTTGTCTAAACTGCTTCCACAACACATTTATTTTATGAACAGGGATGTTTGATTTGTGTATGTCCAGCCAATGCCTAGGTCAATAGCAAAATGTTTTTTCCAGACTCTGACATTTGGATTTCAAAATACCAAGACATTCAAAATTCAGTATTAATCTTCACAAACATCTGTCAGGTAACCCTTTTTCCCGGTGACATACCTATCAACCTTGTGGTAAGACTACCAGAGCACTCTCTTTGTATTTTTAGAATTACTCTGATGTTTCAGTACATCTGCAAAAGGCAGTCTGGCTTTACCAAAGCTGTCTCATTCCCTTGCTCTATGTGTAGCTCTCTGTGCTGCAAGGCTCCTGGTAGCTCCTTTTTCATGGTTGTACACCTGCCTGTGCTTGAATGGGGTCTTGACCATGAAGGTGTGATAAAGAGACTGTCATTTAGAGTGACATTGTTGATCTCTGACAATCTTGTTCAGGGACAAGGTGAGGCTGGGTTTAGGCATTGAGCAAACAGTGTGTAGGCTGCCAGGGAAGATGAGAACAAAGGGTGCAATATATGTAGGGAGGACAGAGCTTCTGCCTGCCCAGCCCCTGCAGCTCACTGAGAAAGCAGCAGGAGAGGCTCAGGGGCATCACTATGCCGAGACCCTCCTGAGCGGTCCTTCTATGGAGGGCTCTGCTGCAGTCAGCTCGTAGAAGTTTTCAGCACAAGAAACAGCTAAATATTAGAAAGGGATTAGGCAAAGAGAGGAGAAGCATGAAACAACACACAGACAAAGCAGCTAAAATAATATTTGCTACATAACGTGAAAGAGTACTTCTCAGACTTCTCTCCCTGTGAAGATCAGTAATAGAGCAAAGACAGAAAAGAGGATTAACATCAAAACACCTTCAACATTGTTTTTCTACCAAAATCTTCTCCTCCTCTTACCTACTGCACAATAAATGAGCTCCCTGAAGACCTAAGTGAAAAAGAATAAAGAGATAACTGTGGACAAGCAAGTGGGCAGAACTATTATTGATATTTCATAAGGGCAAATGGAGACTCAAGGGTAAAGATCCTTTGTTTATAGGTTTTCAGGGAAAGAAGAAAAAACCTAACAGTCTGAGCCAGAACAAGCTTTCTATTATTTTGTTCTGCTTTGAGCAACGCCGCCTCACTGGCTCTGTGAAGTTCCAGAGGTTTCATCTCAGGAAAAGTGCAATTGCTGTTTCTTCCAAGGCAGGTCTGTACACACATGCTCACACATGTTTGTCTACATGTATATCTGGTGTACCCACAGGTGACACCAGAGTGCCCACTAGTGTATCCACAGAGACACCATATAAACCCTAAGGGCTTGCAACCTAGGTAGACAAGATAAAGGATTAAGAGGATGAGATGTCCCTTGGAAAATTCACAGAGCTGAAAGTAGAGGGAAGTTAGGAGCCCAGTTGGAAGAATGATCTTGTATGCTTAACCTCTTCTGACTCTCCTGTAAGAATTCATTGAGCTTTAGAGACAGGATGAGGACTAGATGGACCTTTGGTTTGATCTACTGCAGCCATTCCCTTTAAGTGTTTTAATTCCACTTTTTCTCTCTGCTTCTGAGACTGTCTGCCTCTTTACTGCTAGATGGTAAAATATAACAAATTAGAAAATGCTGAAGCAGCCTGTCCTCTCTTAATGCTTTAGTTCAGACAACTACATTTGGAAATTTTGACCTCAACTGTTCATATTGGCAAACTGTTGTTTAAGATTCAAGTTGCCAGAGATAATCAGTGATCTTGGAGATCTTTTCCAGCCTTAATGATTCTATGATTCTATTCCATGCTTCTGAAGGCAGTTCTCCTACCTACAAGTAACTGTTTTTTCACTTTGTAATTCACCTTTTTCACTCATTGTTTTCTGACTTAGTTGTTGTCTCACCCATTAGTTTCTGCTAGAATTTCTTATCACAAGTTACAGATTTCAAATAAGAAGTGAGCTGAGAAGTGATAGTGAGATGTCAGCCTTCACTGTTCTTGTCCTCTGCTGCCTTTAATGTCAAGGAATTTCATCACAAATATTTGTGATGAAATGTTTCATCACTGTGAAGCACTTTGGTTCACTGCAGATGCCACTTCTGCTCTGAACAGGGGTACCATTTCTTTCCTCATGCCACCCTACATCTCGCTGTGGCTGGATTAACATATAATGCTTTTCAAAACCTTATTTCAAACAACACTGTTTCACAACAATAATACCACCTTCAGGTTAACAGAAACCACTCTGTTAACCCAGAGAGAACAAATGTAACTGTGGGGTTTGGTGGGGTGTTTTTTCTTTTCTTTTTTTTTTTCTCCCAAATGTTTCTCATTGCTATTTTTTTCATTTGTTTTCCAATGGAACTTACAAAGGATTAACTGAGTTGTAAGGCATGGTCTAGGGGGATGAAGTATTAGAGGCAAGGCAGTGCAGCTATCTACTCAGTGCTGGATAAGAGCAATATTAGGACAATAGGATTAATGAGTTTGAGTGAGTCAAATAACCTTTCCTCATTTGCAAGAAACAGCTTTGTTCCTGTGATTCAGTTGATTGCTCAGTAAAGGTTGTGCAGCTCATTTGCTGTATTTTTTACACCAGAAATTAATAAATGAGGCCAGAGTGTTCTGAATCTACTTGGTGACCCACTGGTAAGCAATTTTAGCTACCTGCCTACTATTTGAGTGAAGGCTTGCATGACTGAAGCCTTTCAGCAACATGGTAAGGAATTGTACATAAAGTCACTCAAGAGTGTCATTCAAGCCTTTGAACAGCTTGTTCCACAGATAGTTGTGTGTCCCTCAGCACCTCCATCTTCTCAAAAAAACCCTGTATAGCAAGACAGTTCTGAAGTATAGAGCTGACTTCTGCTGAGAGGTGGAGGGACGGTTGTTGTTCTGTTTTGGTTTATTTTATGTACAAAACATGACTGCAAACAGGGAGGAAATGCACATATTAAACTCAATACATTAATCCAGTATGACTTATCTGAACAATATTAAAAAAAAAACAGGACGAAGAAAGTTTTTCAAACAAGAAAAACTGTCCTGTCTTCCCTGTCTTCTCAGAACAGAGAAAATGACAAAACTTCTGGAAGCATGTCTTTTTTAGCCAGTTTTACCCAGAGGGTTAACCAAACTGCAGGTACATTTCTTAAGACCCCTGGCATCCTGATTATTCAATCTATGCCGCCACTGCCTTCTGGCCTATATGTGCAGGTGTCCCTCACAAGGAAAGAAAGGTATGTGGGAGATACAGACCGGTGCCCATGCAGGCCTTTCCCCTCTAAAAAACTGGGGTCCAGCAGTTCTGAATCTCTCCCCTCATTAGATGCAGCTATTTTTAGAGGACTGTGATGAAGAGAAGGGATTTGACCATGTCTGAGGAGGTTTGACAAGCTGTAATTGCTTTCTAATCTCTTAACAATACATGCTTGAAATTATGCATATGCTTAAGTGACTCGCTGAATTTGGGCTACAGTGTAAAATCAAGCAAATGGTTTGGAAGGATATCTTCATAGATGAGGATATTAGCTATGTAAGGTTAGAATAATCAGGCAGTGATAGATGCTTCAAGTTCTAGTGCAAATTCTTCTCTTCTGTTTCTTGCTGTTTCCCATCTAAATTTCAAAAAACAGTTTTATGGTTTCAGGGTGCTTTTTCCCTAAACAGCTTCACCTGTAACTGATACCAGAAAACCCTCCCATGACATGCATATGCTACAGTGATACAAATCTTTTGTTTCCCTTTCTCTTGGTTGCCAGAATGGGCTTTTATTTTCACTAATGCTGTACGCTCTTTCAGGTGACGATAATGTAAATTGATATATACCCTGAAAGGATAAATAAGGGTACTGACACATAGCAGCTGATTGACAGGAACTGTTTAAGCGCTGTCATATGGCTGGCATGTCACTTAGTGATCAAATTCTTCTCCTGACAGTAAAAATTACATTGATGCCTCATGTGGATTTTAGCCTCTCTACAGCACCACTGCTCCATTCACAGAATTTACTATGAATACCATATGTTTAAAGAGGTTGGACAAAGAAATCTCCCATGCTTGGTTGACTCCTGCTCCATATTTGTGTCGGCTCTGCCTGCAGAACAACACACACCTCTACTGGTCCACAGACACATCCAGCAATTTAGATGGAAACATGCAAAGACTGAGGTCAGCTGGGCATATCATGGTAGTACATGGGCCCTTCCAAATTTTTTATTGGCACAGGATACCCAGAAGATACCCTTTTAGAGACAATTTTTGTCATTTAAAACCATGACTAAATGCATAATCATGACATTATGTAATCAAGACATTAGTCTGAAGAAGGTATTTAGAGAAGCTTGCGTACAGCATCATCATAGTTCAACGTCTTCAAGGAAGAAGCAACTGCAATTTCATCTCTGTTAAAACAGCTTTCTAGAGCTCAAATTAATACCAGTGCAATTATGATTATCTTGAGCTCATTGAATCATAGGATTATAGAATGGTCTGGGTTGGAAGGGACCTTAAAGAACATCTATTTCCAACTCCCCTGCCATGGGTAGGGACACTTTCCACCAGACCAAGTTGTTCAAATCTAACCTGGCCCTGAACACTTCCAGAGATGGGGCATCCCTGATCTCCCTGCTCAGCCTATTCCATTGTCTCACCACCCTCATAGTAAAGAATTTCTTCCTAAAACTTAACCTAAACCTACCCTCTTCCATTTTCAGCTATTACCCTTTGTCTATTCTTTCTTGGACCAAAACTATGCCTTTTTTTGAAGGATACTAAGTAGATGTTTTGCCTAAAATAATCCACACTCAAATCACTCCTATTAAGGAGGCTGAATTCAAACTGGCTTCCTGATCATGACAAGTGTTTAAATACCAAGTACATACACCAACAGTCCAGGTCATCACTTCCTTCATTTAATATTGGCACATTCTGCACTACAGGATGTTTTGTGAGCTGAATAAGCTGGGGCCGTCAATGCCAGTTGTGCACAGCTGCAGGCCAGTGCAGAAGAAAGGTGCCACCAACAAGCAGCAAGGAGCATTACTGCCCCAAGGAGAGCATGCAAACCAACATGGACTTGGTATGTGGAACTGGGAAGTTGTACTCTCCCTTCCTCTTCATGATCACATTATTTGTCAGAGGTGTGTCAGGGCTTAAGAGTCACTGTGGGAGGGAGGGAAATAAAGCAGCTACAAGAGACAGAGAGGCATTTGTGCATGGCGTGAGGTAGTGGAGGGCTGGTGGAGTTTGAAGACAGATTGGCTGTTGCAGAGTCAGTTCCCATTCCTAAACCACTGGCATTGAGGAAAGAGAGGCAGAAAGCCAGTGCCACACAAGGCAAAAAGACAGGGCTGTGGAAGGCAGCATTCTGAAGGCATTGATGGAAGGAGGGAAGGCACTGATGTGGCAGCTCTACTTTGCATATTGGAAAAAGAAGGCAGCGTTGATCAGCACACACAGTGTCTGCAGAGATGAGTTTTGATGACACCAAAGGAAAAACAGTGCAGGAGAGAAAGGTGTAAGAATTTTAGCAATGGAAAGTAAGGCATCGGCATGTGCAGTGCAGATCAGAGGCAGATTTGGCATAGGGGAGACTGCAGAACTGACATTTTATTACTATGTATTTCTGCTCACTGTGGAAATACAATATAGTAATCAGCTAATTCTTAATCTTGTCTGCTTATTAACTTTCCATCTAATTACATCATACAAAACTTGAAATTAACAGAACACTTATGTATTACAGATTTGTTTATTCAAGATTCCCTACAGCAAGCTGCAAAGGTATTAAAAAATTTGAAGTGAAATATTGATTAAGAAATCCTTGGGAAATAAAGTCATTACTCAAGGGAACAAAATCCACTTCAGGGAAGCTCTGAAGATCTGGCAGTCATCAGATTTGTTAAAATCTGACTTAAATTCAATAAAGTTTTCATGAAATGAACGCACCTGTTCTGGAGCAGCTGAATGCTCACAGGAAACCTTGAAAAACATTCAGCTTAGAAGGAGTTCTGCCAAATGGCCTATATTTTATCTTTCTTCCATTTTGACACATTGATATAAAAAGCAACATCTTTGCTTCTCAGAAGTTCATCTGTCTCTTCTCATGATGATTACCCAGGTGAAGTCATACTTCTCATGATGAGAGTCATTTTAGTAGAACTACATTTGATGCTGCAAACAACAGGGAATTAGTCACAGATGCTGATGGACTCTTAAGAAGCCAAGTGTTTTCATTGAGAGGCTCCCCTGTGATGAAACCATGACGATAAAAGATCCAACTGGCAAACAGAACGATAGTGACATAAAGAAGAGTACTTTGTGACGTTTTCCTGGAGGCATCCATTTTCCATCCTCTAAGTCATACAGGATTCAAAAATAGACTGGGCTGTTTTGAAAAGAACACATAAGAAAATAAAAGAAAATATGTTCCTAGGGAAAAATCAACTTATAAAAGTCTGCTTTTGATACAGTGCTTCAACATATTAAACAGACGAGAAATAAATAATAGAAGAAAATCAGTTAAAAAATACTATTTTTCAGATAAAAACATGCATCATTTGCACAAAGAACAGACAAACTGCAACCAGTTCTTTCAAAACGTGTTAAAAACATTTGCCCTGTTTTTAACAAAAGGTAGAGAATGAGATTAAAACACCTGGATACCTGCCTCTTAGGAAGGCAATCTTTGGTGGTAAACCATTAGCATCTTTGCATTCCTCCCCATCCCAGCTACTTGAGGATGTTTTCCGTTCTTACCATGCAGGCCACCAGCCCATTGCCAATCCCCTTGCATTTTATCTGAGTCTTCCCCCACTTCAGAAACTAAGTGCAAAGCAAGTCTAGCCCATACCAAACCAGTCAGCCTGCAAACATAGCCTGGTCCTCATTGCATACAATCTTCTGCTGTCCTGGCAAAACAGCTGAGCAGTCTTCTAAAGAAGGGATTTCCTCCACTTCAGCCATGAGTATATGACTTCCTCAACATCTTCTTCCCCTCCCCAAGCTGACTACTGCAGACTTTCTCAGCACAACCGGCCTTATAACAGGGCTCTCTCTTACTGCTGGGGTGATTTGTAACCCTGTGGTGTCAGGAATCCTGCCCACTCAAAGTATCACTCCTAATTACCTCTCTTCTCATCTAGTTCAACTTGAAGGTAATTTTTCTTCTGAAATACATTACTCGCAGGAATAAAGGTCACATGATCAGGTCAAAGCCACATGATCAGCAAAAAGTGAAAAGTTTTGGACTGCATCAATGTTACAGTCCTTCTCAGAAACAATAATAACTACTTTATAGAGAAATAGATGCTCTCCTTCCCTAGTTGAGGCAGTAGGTAAGCTCTATTGAAGTCAAAGCAGTAAATGTGCTTTGAAATTTTGAGGAGTACTTTCACAGCAATTTTCACAAATTGATCCCTTTTCTAAAGCACTGCAGACTGTTGAGTTCATTGTTGTTGAGCAGAAAGAGTTAAGTGTGGCAGCACTACAGAGCCCTTATTATATGCTGACAATGATGTTTTGACTTCAGTGCTCTCTTCATACTGTGGACAAATAGTGAGTTGTCTGCCTGTCTGCTCTGAGCTGAAAGTGCTTCTGAGGTTTGCAAATTCAAAGGGTCTAAACCCACTCCAAGCAAAATCACCACTGACTTCCACAGGCATGAGAGAAGTCTTTATAAAAAGACCATATTAGAAAATATAAAAAACCCTCTTTATGAAATACCACCTATATTCTTGAAAGCTATACAGTTATTCCACAATCCAAATGCGTTTAACAGGAGTAAGAGCTATCTCATTTACAAAACAGCTCCTCTCTTTGATTTTTGAAGTGCAGAGCTAAGTACCAAATGGTATCTCTGATGATAAATGACAAACCAAATCTGGATTTTGACCAGAAGAATGCACTCATTTTACAACTACAGGCCTCTTTTGAACACACTGGCTCATCTGAACAGGTAGACATCATCTATTAGGAGTTAAACTTAGACCAGCAATTTCGTGCATGGCATGAAATATAGAGATCGCTTCACCACTGCGGATGGGTGGGACCATTAGCACACTGATCAAATTATCCCAAATTTGTATTCTTCATTAAATAGTTCCTAACTCAGCCTGATACAGAAGAGATCTCTTCCCTCAATGGATACACTGCAAAGTACTCCTACCACATGCCCTGCTGACCTAAATGAAGTCAGGGATTTCCACACTCCCAAATCGGTGCAGCTACTAGGTGGCACATAAGAGCCAGCTTTCTTGACTTGCAGGCACACCTGCGATGTGGAGATCCCTGCCCATCCAGGGAAACTTCAGTGCTGGGCCTCTTCATCCCTTTATGTGAGAGGCCTGAGAGGCCTCAAATTTGGCACATTTCCCGGCACAAAAGACAGTGCTTATAACACGATTTTGAGGTTCTTTACATGAAAGAACAAAATCTGTTCCTCATGTAAATGTGGTAATAAACAGCTTTTGCAAATATATCCAGGATGATTGGTAAAAGATGGAAAAAAGCTTCCATAACCCCTCACTCATGCTGGAACTGTTTTTACTTTACTAATGACCTTTCTTTCTATAGCAGAAAAATCTCACTCTGAATTTTAGTTATCCCACTATCACCACTAGCAACAGGAGCATATTTGTTCTGGTAATTCATTTCTGAAGCTGCTGTGGGGTAGCCATAGGAGGGATTTGTAAGCTACTCTTTTGCCTGACCATGTTATAACAGAAATAATTGTTCCTCTAACAGAAGAGGTCTCAGAGGACAAAATAATGCAAGATCTGAAATGCATCCTAGTTAGTTTATGTGTCTCTGTATCTTTGACGCATCACAGGAAAAATAAAAATTCAGTTTAAAGAAAGAAGTGGCCCACTCGAGTCATCTACAGGTGGTTATGTTTTTACCCTATCCACCCCACAGAAACAGGGACACCACTGAATAATTCTTTAACCTGTCTTGACAGTATGGCAGGCAACTCAAAGAACTGAACTTGCACTGTGCCGATAGATTGTGAGCACAAGGAGGGTTTATAATGAACTTTTTCATCCATTTTTGCTACATCAAAGTCTCCTTTGGCTTCTGACAGTGTAATCTTGCAAGAAAGTAGGAATGACAAGACAACTGGTGAAAGATGTTGGGAGGGGGCAGGGGCAACAAGGGGGAGTGAGGTAGAGCTTCCTGTGTAAGGAGAGAGGGTGGATTGAGGATCATCTTAGCTGAATTAAATCACACCAGCAGATGTACTCATACCTGCTTCCACCTCCACTGAGAAGATACAGACGTAAAAGATAAACCCAAATTACCTTTTATCAGGTTATGTTGCAAAGTTGAGAGGTGGCATTAGGATGATTGGAGGCTTCTTAGAGCACCACAACCCAGTGATAAAGTAGAACATTGCAAATGCAGCAAGCAAAATAGTTCTCTCATCCGAATCTAATGAATTCACTAATCACATTGCTGTAATTTTCTTTCAAGATATTGGTAGAACAAGTGGGTACCTGGGGAGCCAGTACTGTTTGTGGAATCCAGGACTTCTGCTGTTTCTTTATTGGTGTGCGTGGGAAAGTGGTTTTCCTGGATGTATTTATATGCTAGCTTTAAATACTTATATTTACTTGGGGACTGTAAATACTGTTATAAATGGTAAATTGTCATTAGGTCATCTCCCTAATGCATCCCAGATGAAAGCTAATGGCCTTCAGGTGGGTGCTATTAAATTAGCCTACCACCACCTGACAGGTATCCTCTAATCAAAAATGTATTGTCTTCTCTGTTTAGATCAACTTTAGTTCCTTCTGGGTAGAAAGATAATCCCATGAGTAGTCCAAATGTTTTCAGATGTGTGGGGTTGTGCAGGCCAGAAACGAGCAGGAAATTACTTGTCCCCCTTAATTATAACTACAGTTTGTATTTGAGTAGGACTTTTATTAGGTGGTAAAACTTTATACTTTGTACTTTTCCTTTGCATACACAAAATTTACATTGCCAATTTTGATGCTGCAACAGAGAGAGTGGTGTCAATCTTCCAATCCTTTTGGGGGTTAAAAGTCTTCTTTAGGGATGTCAACAGTTCTGTTCATAAAATGGCTACATTTCCTCCAATGCCTAAATAAATGGCTGCCCAAGAACACCAGGGTGATTCAGGACTTGTTATACAGGAACTCAGAGTCACAGGTATTGCACTTACAGTTTACCACAGTGAAAACTGAATTGGTTAGGAAAAAAGCAGCTGGGCATAGGTTAATTTTTAATTTCTTTTGAATGGGGTTGTGATATTTCTTTGTATCCGAAGAGACTGAAATGTCAAAGTGCCCTTTCTTAGCAGCCCATTTTGCATGTGATGGGGCCCATGAGTTTGTACAGAATAAAGCAGTGTCTCTATTTCCATTTCCATTTGTGGGTAACAATAGTTTTTTGCTTCTGTATTTTAGACTTTTTCACCAAGTGCTGTCAACGAAAAATTGCATTTTATAATATGAGGTATTCCCCCATCTGTAATAAGTAGACAAATATTCTGATTTATTTTCACTAGAATTATCTAACCTGGACAAGTCACAAAGGAGTATTTTAGGGTAGCACACTCTTCAGACAAAAGAAACAAGCATCTTGACAATGAATTAGTTGACGGATGTAGATTTTAAACAAGATTATCACACATTATCCCAAGAGGTTGAAATTATTAGAGAGAGCATTCAGAACAGAGATCAGTTCTCTAAAGAAAAAGGAGTTAGAAGCAGCTGAAATGGAAATGGAGGATCCATACAGGCCATATAACCAGTCTTCCATCCTTTGAAACAGCCCTGACATACCACTCCAGAAAAACATTTATAAAACCACCTCATATGTCGTCTTTGGTCAAAGCCTGTCCTCCCAAAGAATACATTAAAATAAAAGAAATTTTGTAATTATTTGAGCCAGCGCTAAGCTTTTCACAGGATCCATGCAAAAGTGAATCTCTGGCTATATTGAAAAATTGGTATTTTAATTTTTTTAATATATAACTACTTACACACACATATCCCTACAACTCTTGACAGTCCAAGCGTGTGCATGTACATGCGCAAAGCAGATTGATGAGAACTTTTTATCTGTCAAGTGTGTGAAGGATATCAACCCATCTTCAATACAAAGTGCTAATTTGCAGGACACTATTCCTGACAAATTATTTTCACTCAGAGAAAATTTTTTATTTCACTGAAACTGAGGGTTATTTTCATGTATTTTATTGGGATCTATTCCATTACTAAGGTTTGCTCAATGCAGCCCCTCGAACTTTGCTGTGTTGCATCTTTGGTAACCCTTACACTAAGGTACAACAACTCTGTTGTTGTTTCATTAGAGTGATTAATAATAAAGTAACATGGTTCATAAAACACCAGAAAATGATCTTCAGAAAACCTGAAAATAAAGCATCATTCCTCTACACGATTCCCAGACATGTAAGCAGGTAAAGAAAACAATTAATAATGGAAGTAATGACTGTTCAAGATAGCCCTTTCAAGTCAAATGAAAAAGGAACATATTGCAGGAATACTGCACAAGATCATTGCATTTTTCCTATCCCTAGAGAACACAGCCCTGAGATAAAAACACTGAGAAGCTTGGATTAAGGTAGCCCTCTTAAGGCCTGCAGTAGGATTTTATGTTGGGATTTCTGAAATGAGATCTGTGGCACATAGTTAATACACAGCAGAGATTTTGCAAACTGAGGTGGACAGGCTTCTTCCAAGCAGCATCCCAGCACTGTCCAGATTGCTGGCCTTCTCCTTCTCCAAATTTTTAGAATCTAGCACAGAGAAAAGACAAGCTGTTGATGGTATATTTGGAAATCCCTTTGACTGAAAGCATAGACTTTCCCCCTTTCTTATTCCCCATTCAGATGGCTGGTAACAGGGAAATAGCTGTCTCATTTCTTCAAGGTCCCTCAGAAACTGGTCCAGCATGAAACAAAAGTGAATAGCCCCATTATGCTAAGGGAGCATAATTTTAAAAATACCGGGGATGCTTTTCTTAGCCAGTAATTGCAAATTCAATTTTAGTGCACTGAATGTCAACAGGCTTCGAGGAGCAAGCATATTGCAAGCTGGAGTTTGCCAAGTTCAAGACAATCACAAGTGCTCTTTATTTCTCTGGTCACTCAATAATATTAGACTTCATTAAAGAGGAGAGATTGCATTGCAGAAACTGATTCCCAGAAATAGCATCCACTTACAAGTATACAGAAAAACTAAACTTGCAACCTACCATGGCAGAGTTTAAACTGCCACCAAATATAGAAAACCTGGTATTCTCATTTATATGGCCTTTCTACTATGCTGTTTACAGGATTTGTCTCTCAAACACAGTGAGAATGAGTAAAATCAGTAATCAAAAGAAGGACTGTAAAATTAGATTTTGCAATCATACTATGTTTATAGGATCTATCCATAGGTCATAGAATGATTTGGGTTGGAAGGGACCTTAAGGACCATGTAGTTCCAAGCCCCCTGCCATAGTCAGAGGCACCTTCCACTAGACCAGTTTGCTCAAAACCCCATCCAACCTGGCCTTGAACACCTCCAGGGATGGGGCATCAACAGCTTCTCTGGGCAACCTCTGCCAGTGCCTCTCCACCCTCACAGTGAAGAATATCTTCCAAATATCTGATCCAAAGCTACCCACTGTCAGTTTAAAGAATTCCTTTCTGTGCTGTCCCTACGTGGCCTTGTAAAATGTCCCTCTCCAACTCTCATCAGCCCCGTGGCGGTATTGAAAGGTGCTCCAAGGTCTCCCCAGAGCCTTCTCTTCTCCAGGCTGAAGAACCCCAGCTCTTTTCATCTGTCTTCATAGGAGAAGTGCTCCTGCCCCCTGATCATTTTCATGGCACTCCTCTAGACTCAACAGAGCAGGTCCATGTACTCCCTGTGTTGGGGTCCCCAGAGCTGAAGGCTTGTACCTTACTCTTAAAAGTATTAACTTTAGTATCAACTTTAATTTCATTTTGCAGAGGATTAGACATTTTCACCTTAGCATCTCAGGGTGCTGTGTGTGACACTCCACTCCGCAGAAGTTTAAATGCTGCCATGAACTCACACTGGTATCAGGCACACCAGCACTCTCTGGTGAACTAAAATAAAAACAAATGTGTAAAGAAAGCTCATAGGCCTGTGCCACATGTGAGGTATGCTGTCACCTTCACTGCTTGCCACAGAGCCATGCTTGCCCCACCAGAGACATAAATACACCCACTGATCTCATGTTTCTAAATATGCCTATTAATTAATGTCTAAAGCCCACAGTTACTTGGAACACGTTTTCCCTTTTTGCCATCTTTAATTCTGAACATGGAACAGTAGTTCATGCCTTTTTCTTTAAATTACAAACTCATCATTAATTTGTAAAGAAATTATGGGTCCACTGCTTTTAGTGAAAGCAAAACGATGCACCTGGAATGGAGAAAACATCTAGACTAAAGATGATTAACTATTCATATTTGTCTCTGCCTTTTGAATAGACATTCGCTCTCCCAAGAGAGCAGGGATCAACCTCTACTTAGATATTTCATCCTTGCCTTTGGCATTAAAACCCTACCCCCTTCAAGCACTGTCTTAGTAATATTCTTTCTATTCTAAGGAATAAAAATAACAATGAAATGAATGATTAGACATGTTATATATGGCATTCAGTGATGGGAAAGAATGAGATGGTAAAAAAGCTGCATTATATTTATACTGCTTCCTTATGCTTACTTTTTTGTTCCAAGAATAAGATGCTTTCTCTTTTACATTCTGATTGTGCTTTGTGGCAATCATTATTCAGGGAATGAAGCATTTTAATGACTTTAAAATTAATTTAGTAGTCTCAGCCTAGCTGCCAGTGAACACGTGTCCACATCAAAAAAAAAAAGCCCACTAATTGGCAGTCTCATTGGCATTCACAGCACAGAAGCCAGGAACTCCATAGACTTTAAAGCCAGAAGTGACCATTGTGATCATCTAGTCTGACAGGTCATGGGACTTCCCTGAATTAATTATTGCTTCAAATCTCAATAGCTGTGATATACCTCAAGCCTGTTTTTTACTGAAACATCCAATGTCTATTTTCAGGGTTCAAGTAATGAAAAATCCAATACAATTCTCATTTAGGTTATTCTACAGGCTAACTGTGCTCCCTGTTAAAAAGAAGGGGGAAAAAAAAAGATAATTAAAAAGAAACCATGCAGCAAAGCTCAATTTCCTTTAAATTTTTGCACTATAAGGTTTAAAGTTTGTGAACATCTCACACCTTTGTTTGCTAAAGCGAACTTGCAAATTATTAGTGTGATATGAACCTCAGGACTGGAGGATGCTTTGTTTTTAACACTGCTGTTTAGTTGTTGGGTCATTTGTCTAGGAAATTCGAAATCTATATTCAGAGCATTCCTAAATCTCAGGAATAGGGAACCCACAGTACCCGTTTCCCACCATGTCCCAATTGCTAGGCTAACCACTGCTGGAAACTGAGACTAGACTCAGGAATACCACGTACTCTTCTTCTTGAAGATGGGTCATTTTGTTGGTCAAGAACACAGTGTTTCTGAGGGCAAAGAGAGAACACTGGGAAGTTTTGTATTTAGCCTGAAGTGTGAGGCCCTTAGTTCAGAGAGAGTATGTTATACTACAGTATAGAGCGTATGCATTATACAATATTAAACATAATAGCTGAATAGTGGGCGAACTCAAAAAAGAGATCAAAACTCTGGGCACACCTTTCTGTTCCCATCTTCTTTCCCTGCAGAGTGCCATGGTATTTTTTGGTTATAATTCGGTCTACCTTCTTTATAATTTTATCCCTATATTTCCAGTGCCATACCTATTTACTCAGTACTACTGACTGGATTTTACCTTACAGATCTGGTAGTCCAGTACGTTGCGTCACCATTTTATTGTTGTTGTTGTTAAATTGTTGATGATAGATTTATAATTCTTCAAAGTTAAAATATGACCAGCTAACTACTGGCACTATAATATTGGAAAGCAACTCCATCCTTTCAAGGAATATAATTAGAGGTAGCTAGCACTGCATATGCCAGCAATAGAATAACTGGTTTTTCCAACAGATTGAGTTAATAGGGATTCACTCTAATTAAAAGCTTGAAGTTTTAATGAAAATAGGAAGCGTTTCTTGGGAAAGATCTCTGCTTTGATTCACATTCAAGTCACAGTGGCAGCACGGTTCTTAAGAGACCACCAGCAGAAGTGAGGCTGTTGAACACCCTAGGAGCCCTCAAGAGGACCAAGGTATGAAGCTCATAATAAGAAGCCATAATAGTGGGTCAAGGTCTCCCAGTGAATAAATGGTGCATTTGTGCTCTAATTAAAGCACTGCTGTTTCTTTCTTTTTTGGTTATTAGAGTTTATGTGTACCTGCAATATGTTAGGGTAGAAACCCTGACCTCTAGTGCTGTTTAGAGACAGTTTAGTCTCAGTAGACTAAACAATAGTTCAGTCTATTTGCTCCACTGAAATTTAGGAGATTTTTTAAATGTTTTTCAGGTTTGGGTTGTTTTTTTTTTTTTGTGCATAAGGTCCTCTTCCCTACAAGTTCAAAGAGAAGAAAAAGAACACTGAACAGCCCGTTACTAACACATACACTGCCTTGGGTGTTAAGAAACTCTTTTTAATAGGTGCTTTAATTACTTAATAGCCTGGAATAAAGTTATAACCCTTTGGTTGCAGTTATGATTACTGACAACTAAAATATACAGCTCTGGCAGAGTAACTCCCTCTCCAGAAAAGACAGCCTCTGCCTCTGATGCTACCCAACACTCCACTTAATTACGTTATCCTTCATTTAGATGGTGATTCTATTGCAACATCTAACAAGGAGAAGATATTGCACAGTAATGGTGAGTGGCTAGGACAGCTTCTTGATC
The DNA here is from genome assembly GCA_013397975.1 of Machaerirhynchus nigripectus. Lineage (NCBI taxonomy): Eukaryota > Metazoa > Chordata > Aves > Passeriformes > Dicruridae > Machaerirhynchus > Machaerirhynchus nigripectus. The sequence goes on along the minus strand of VZRQ01004831.1, from coordinate 364,403 downwards.
AAGGCATTTATTGAATTACACATACTGAGGATGCAGCTGGACAGTGAAAACTGATGCTTTCACTAGGTGATGAAATTCTGCTCTGTAGTCTTTTAATACAGACAGTATCCAAGTAAGGATTAAAAGGAGAAATAAGCAGCATAATAGATTATATACGCTGTGACATTTCTACCCTGATATTTTTATTCATAACAATATTATCTCTCTTATTATCTTCATGACACTTTACAGTCACTTAGTTGGCCCCGCTACAGACCTACCAGTTGTCCCAATTAGGTGAAATCTTCAGTACAACAGATATTAAGTGGAGCTATTAAAAGCTCCTGCTAAGCCATTACAAACTGAACACAAACCATACCAGGGTGTGTGTAAAAGCTAACCTTTTAGAGCCAAGTCCATCTTTCTCTCTAGCAAGAGAGCTATAAACCAGGATTTCATAAGGAATATGGCTCTCTGGCAGTGCCTCTGCAGTGCAGGGCAGAGAGCTGGTTGGCTGTCCTGGCAGTAGAGCTGGGGGTGAGGAGCTGGCAGCACCTGCTTTGGAGTGCTGCCGTGAGCACAGCAGGGCCATGCTGGTGCCCAGCCCCACGGCTGTCCCAAGCTCCAGGGACAGCAGCCTGGCCCCATCCCATGCCTGCCATATGGACTGCCCACAAAGGAGCACCCCTGGGCCCCGCCAACACAGCGTGGCGTGAGGATGGTCTTTGGGGTCCCACAGCAATTTCAGAAGGCCTTTGGGATTCCCTGTTTTAATTAGAAAGTTAAGCCTGAATGGCCACTGAAGCCAAGGGATAATCCTGGATCAAAGCCAGGAAAGACAAACTGGATCAACCCCAATACAGGAAATCAACACAATCAGCATTGTAATTATTTTAGAATAACATGGCTTAGCAAATAGAGGTGGATTTGAGTTCAGGGACTCATATGCTCAGCCTCAGTAGCTATGCAAAAGCCTTTTTCTGCAGAACAGACCACACTGTCCCACCACTAGGTCTTTTCTCCCTCACCAACCAAGACAGCATTTCCAGGCCCCAGTGTGCTTTACTGTCAGATAAAGCCTCAAACATCCTGACCTCAGCTGGAAAAAGAAAGGTAATCCATTCTGAAGTAACTAGTAAAGACCTCTCAAAAATAATGGGGAGGAAGAAAGGAAAGGAAGAAGTAAAGAATATTAAATTTTATTATAAAATGGGAGAAGATAATAAAGAGAAAGAAACTCATGAGAGAGCAGCTGAGCCTTCCAACCAAAACAGTCTCAATATTTGGTTTTGGTACCAGTGACTTCATTTTTAAATGTTTGAAGGAAAACTGTGCAAAAGCTTTAGGATAATGCAAGTTACGATTAGCTGTTCTACGGCTTTAAGGCATTTCCTTTGCCTTACTCTTGATTCAAGAAAGGTAGAAAAAAATTTATGTGCATTTGGTACCTTTTTTCAGTTACACATTCACACACACACACACAAAGGATCATCACCTCCAAAAGCTTTTAAATAAACACTGCACAGCCTGCTGGAAACCCCACCTGGTGACGCAGGGCAAGACACATGGCAGGGTTTCTTTTAACACTCCTAGGACAAATATTCAGATGTGACCTCTGAATTTCACTCAGACAGTAGTTTACAGATATACTCCAAGGTCCAGTTGATTGACCAAATGAAGCACTTAAATCTAATTCCATCATTCTTCAGGACAGGAGAATATATGGAAGTCTAACTACAATTGCCAAAATCTTGCACTGAGAGACATATGGCAATCTAGCTCAATTGCATGGTGACTGCCAGAAAAATTGTGTTTCTACTTTAAGCTCAGTTCCTGCTTCATCGCTGTCTCTGTCCCCATGTAGTCATTTACACCTGTGCAAAGTGAATGGAAACCACGACCAAGTGAGAATGAGAACCATTTATCATTCCTTCCTACAGCCACAGCAAAGAGGGCAAAGCAGGCACTGAATTTATCAGGTTCAAAAGAGATTGAAAATTCAAAGAAATGCTTTTGTACAATTCTTTTACAAAGGGAAGATTGTACTCTAATATAACATTATCATTTTGAGTTTACCTTCAGCCAGTAAATACATAACTATGGTACCCTTTGTAGCCACTGCATGGCTACACTTTGGACATTTGTAAGTGCTATGAACTCTGTTGAAGTTCAATAAAGTAATGCATAAACAAAATTGGCTTAAAGAGCAAGAAAGTGCCTTTGTTTGGATTTACATGTTTATGCACACAGTTTTATACATTATATGTGTACATTCCTCACTAAAGTTAGCACAAAATATTAATTGCAAAGGAATGGTGTTTGAATTACAGTTTCAGAAACATTAAAGTATTAGAGCAACAATGTCAGAAAGCACTGACTTGCACATAAATTCTCACATATTATTCGATATTGATGCAACTGTTGCAGCAAGTTTTATTTTCAAAATCTTTCTGTGACCACCAAGTTGGCCTAAATCTTAATTGTATCCTTTAATACAGTGATACAGAGCTTTGGCTTTAAACTATAATATAAATAATAAAAATCGTCAGAACTTGGAAATCACATACTTTAATTCATGGAAACAAAATCACATTTACATGAAGAGGTAATAATACTTCAAATAGGGATGTAAATATCAAGTGTTTGAATCTCTTTTTAACAACATAAGAAATGTGAATTTACAAGCTGCTAAGTATATTCACATTGGATCTACAGACTGTTTCACAAATCTTCATCTACATCAGATACAGGATAACTGGAAAAGAAGTGTTATAATAATGGCATAATGCAACGATTTAGTTCAGGTATTGAATGTGCTTAGATTTATTTGCAGTTTTAATTAAGTTTTCACTTTCTGTGGAACACTTTATACACATCAGAGAATGTATAATGACAGACCTTGATTATTTTTTTTTCTGCTAAAGACCACCATTATTTGAGAACCAAAAAAGAATGGCAATAATACAGCAGGATTTAAATCTGCCTTCCAGCTTTCTTTAAAAACAGAAGGAAAAACAATAGCCTTCTGCAAAACACTTTTTATAGATGACAGCCAATTTTTTCTAATTAATTCAAATGGCCATCTCCCAGGGAGAAACATGTTTGGTAAAATTTAATGTCACAGATCAGCTCAACATCTTTAATAAAATAAAATGTTTGCTAGCATAAAATTTTCTGCACTTGTATGTTACTCTGTTAGGCAGATTTTTAAAATGTTGTTGCCTTGTTCTGTCAAATATTATGCATGAGTAATAAAAAGTTTGAGTTTTAAATAAGGAATAAATCTACTAAGGAAATAAGACTACTAAGCAGCTCTTAAACTATGAAAATTTATCCTGGAGTTTTTCCACTTCTATGTCTTTAAATAGTGTTCATACTGAGCCAATACTGACAAGAAAAGATCTTTCTTTCATATTTATATTATACACATTATTCAGCTCCAAAAGATAATTTTCAGAAATGTAGTTTATTTCATATTAAGTCTAGCCCACCTACTGATTTGATCAGCAGTGCCAGGAAATGTGTTACTGACAAACAAAGCCAGTATCCGCTCTGTCCCTGCATTAAAAGTTTTGTTTAACTCTGCTTAATTTTACTTTCAGCATAAGATCTGCCTGTCTCCTCAAACTTGTAGCAGAGATAGAGCATGATAGCTGTCACTAGGGAAATAAAATTAGCAAGCCAGTTGATTTGCCCCCCAAGACAAGGGAGCAGAGGGGAAGGCGGCAGCCTGGCATCCTAAAACTGCTGGAAGGACTAAGCGGTGTGCATATATTGAGTATTTCTGTCTCAGAGGGTGGTAAGGGCTGGTAGCAGGAAGAGGGATGGATAGCTGGGGAAGAAGCCCTGGCTTCCATCAACCTGAGGTGATTTTTTGCAAAGTTGAACCTCTAAGTCCTGAGGCTGTCTGGCACCATGCAGCCATATGCCCAAGGAAAGGCTAACAGGACTAAACATGCAGAGCTCTCTCCAAGACAGCCAGTGAGAGTGGGAATTAATTATTTAGGAATGGATATCAGTATGAACAACAGTAATGGAGCAGAATTGAAGGGGAGGTACTAGGAGGCAGAGCATGAATTTATTGGAAACTTCCAGGTTTCATCAGACACTACATTAGAAATGAAGAAGGACTCATAAAATTGAACTTTAACTGGCATTTTCTCATCATTTTCAACCTTCACAAATTAACATTTTACAATTACAATTTCAGTTATGACTGAACAATTACGGATATTCAACTATGCTTAAAGCACACACAGGAGGAAAAACCATGTAACAGTCATTAGACTCTCAGTACCCTCTTAATGTGGAATCCCAAAAGTTAATGCTCTTCCAGAAAATTACCAAAACTACAGAATTCTTTCATGCAAATGCAGAACAACTTGTAATCTACCTATTCCCAGCATGGCTCTCTGTCATAAAAAAAGTATGTCAAAGGTGTCTAAATTAGGTGCTTTCTAGATTATCATAAATACAATTCTAAAACACAACTATTGAAGAAAACATTTCTAATATGATTATCAGGCCTAAGAAACCACAAAAGCCTTCCAAACAAATCAAAGTGGCATGATTCTTCATACACAATATGAAAAATAAGATTTTTCTTAGCCTTGGCTATTTGGGTTAGATTGTATAACAATTTTCTTAGCAGTACTAGACGAAACCAGAGCTTAGCAGAAAGCAAATACAAAGTTTATAAAGAGAAGCTTACAAACTCTTTATACATATGTGAGACAATATATATACATACTCTAAAATTTTAAATATAAAAACTAACATGGTCTATCTGGATTCTTCTTCACCTACCTACACCGCAATGCTTGTCTATCAAATATATTGAGAATGCATGTGTGTGTGTGTGTGTGTGTGTGTACAATTTGATCTCACAATTCTTCTATGAAGAAAGCATAATCCAGTTTTACAGATCTCTTGAGTTGCAGAGAAATGGTGCAAAATACTGAAGGTCGCAAAGGTTATATGTGGGGAAGTCAAGATATCAACCAAAATCCAGTTTTAGCAATCTCAGTACTCACAGAGTTGGGAAACAAAATTCATTTTAATTTAATAATTTAACAATGCTCCAAGCACTTCAATTTTTTTAGTATATAACTATCTATTTGTCTTGTGCTTTTGAAATTGCAAGGTGCTTCTGAATTGCACTTTCTACCCTCAAGGGCAGAGTTCAGAAAAAAATTTGTTTTAAAAGTAAACCTGAGTGTACACTTTTTACTAAATAGATGAATATTTGCTTTTTCAATTACAATTTCAGCAGTTGAAGCATTAAGAAATACACCAGCTATTATGATAAAGTCAGAATGTCAGGGGTAATGGTGGTACTGCATCTCATACTTTTCCTTTATTTTGTGTCTTAAAAATGTTTTCTCATGTAGTTCTGAACTATTTAAAGACCCACTTTTAATGACTATTTTTGATATAATGTTTTATAGGGCAACCCTGCTTCATTTAAGAGAGTCGTGCATACTACCAGGAAGTCCCCAGGACTGCATCTTTATTAGACATAAAAACAATAATCCTTTTCCTCCTGAAGCCTATAAAATGGAAAATTCTGGGGCACAGTAACCAGTTACACAGAAGAAATAATTTCTTTGGATCTGTGCCAATGACTAATAGGTGCTACTCCATCAGAAGTTAGCATATTTGAACTACTTTTCCTGGGTGAAATTTAACACTTGGTAAACAAAAGGATATGTAGTCCTGTGAGTGGTACTGGAGAATCACCAGCCTAACACCCCTGCAGTCCTCAGTGGGAGAAGCTTAACCTCAAGAGACTATAAAGAGGGCCTGCAGAAACAGCCTCACCTCACACCAGATGATGATCTGAACCCCTTAAACAGCTCTTTTGTTAGAAGGGACAAGAATTTCTTTTTCTGAAGATTGGGAGTACAAGTAGACGCAGGAGCAGGTATGCCTGTGCATGAGCAGTTGTGCATGAAGCTTTCATGGTCACTCCATCTCTTGCACCTACTTATCTTGTCCATCTGTGGCATTTTGGCATATGCTTAAATACAATGCTTAAATCACTAGAAATTGCACCTGTTTCTCTATATTACTTGGAGGAGAACTCCCATGGGATTTCACACTCTTGCACATGCTACCTGTGCAAGCAACCTCTCACCTTAAACAAGGACAGGCTACTGTGCTTTAAGCATAATTTGATGTGTGCAAGGGAACAGGTGTCAATCTCTTGCCTTATTTCCAAACACACATTGGTCCCCTGGGCAATTTTCCACACATGTTGCAAGTTTCGTGTTCCACTGAGAAACAAGTGATTTATATAAAAATATAAGTGATTTATATAAAAATACTGATTTAGCTTTTCCTCCATACAGCAGCATATACCTGTCAGATGTAACTCTTCAGCTGTAGATTATAAGGCTTATGTTTCCTCAACAGAAGAGACATTTTCTCTGATAAGCAGCATTCTTATGAAATCTCATTCTTTGTTTATAAATGATACGTGGTCCTCTGCTGTACACAAAGAGGACAATAGAGAGAAAAGGAGAGACTAAGAAAAGAGAGGCATAAAAGCAAACATGATGTTGGGACATGAGTAATAGTTTTCCAAGGTTTTTTGTCCCATTACAATTTTTTTCTCTAAGATTTTGATCAATTACAATACAAGCAAAGTGTAACAAGAACCATTGAAATGGCTGATTGAGATGAGCTGTTTCTACAGTCCTTCAAAATTATTCAGGAGCCTCGTGGAACTGAAGAAGGACTAAATGTCAGAGGTTTGCCAGTTTTTTTTCCAGCTATGTCATATTATTTGCTCAAATAAACATATTGTTTCTTCATATACTGTGTAACATAGGGACAATATCAAAGGCAACATAAAGTTTCAAAATATTGCAATATTGAGAAATCTTTCTCTTCAAAGCACCTTAACCACATGTAAAAATGAATAAGCATATGCTCTTTTGCTTCTATGTGCAAATTAATTGAAGACTTGTTTGTTTGCAAAAAATAATGCAGCTGCAGACTAGAGAAATTCATGCTGGTTTTACAATTTCTTCAGGTGAAAAATTAATTTATGTTACTATGTGCTCACAATCACCTGAATATTCCTGCTCAGAAATCAGAGACATTACAGAGTAGGTTCCCAAGTTGTCACTGAACTGATAAAGGCTGTGAGCAGAGAGCTGACTGGTGTTACAACTCTGTAGCAATGGCATAGAGTAAACGAGCTCTCCAAACACGCAAATATATGCATTGGTATCAAACAGAGATTTAGAAGTGGACAAGGCTCCACAGATCCTTATTCTGGAGTCTGACAAAGGGAATCATTTACTTCAACAGAGAATGTTTCTCTATCAAGGACACAGAAGGATGTGGCTCAAAATTAGTAATGTGTCTTCAGATGTTCGCCTTTTTAACCTGAAGTAACAGTGAATAAATTACTGTGCATATTTTAGACTATATTCCCCTTAATGACATTTTCATTACACTGTTTACTTTTTATTTTTATGCTGGTCACCACTGAACTGTCAGAACAGCTTCTCTAGGAAAACTGGAGCAGTGTATTTTCAATTAAAATGGAATAAATTGTTCAATTTCCTCTTTCTCATTATCTAGCATTTTTTCTGTAGCAAGCAATGCTGTGCCCATTCCCTCCAGCAGCTGGAGAGCCACTCAGGATGCTGGAGTAGGGGCTGAAAAGGGAACGACACCTTACAAAGAGCTGGCACACGTTGATTTCTGACTCAAACTACATTTCTCATACACAGGGCATGTGTAGTACCCTCACAGTCTGGCAAAGAGAAAGGAAATAGTTCCCCTGGCTGAAATGGTTCAGCTTTATACTTCAGAGAGCGGAGAGAAGGGGGAGCACTGAATAATGCACTTCTTTAAAACCCACTAATATGCTTCCCACTAAAAGCTCAGGAAAGAAAGAGCCACATCCCTTCCTTATCCACACAGGACTATATGCAATGTCTTCTAGGCATAACTCTTGGGAATTTTGCACAATCTTGACAAGGTCAAAAATTATTCAAATTTCCTTTTTAAAGTAATCCACACTGCTATGATTCTGCAAGAGGCTCTTTTTCTCATTGTTATAAATTATTGCCAGTGTTGCTATTACTACCATTACTACTACACTATATTGTATTTCTATTAAAAGTAGCAGTGCATAATTATTTCTGTCTTTATTAATTTGATGAGATTCTTCTGGCCCAGACTCTTCAGATCTGGCTCCAGAGAAGAGTTTTCTGACAGTGAGGAAATGACACACGTTGTTGGTGTTTGCTAGCAAAACCAGTAAGGAACCCTAAGCAGGAATCTACCAAGACTGAATCCCATAGATGCCTCTGAAGCAAAGCATTCTCTGTGTACTGAGTCTGCATCCTGGAGAAGCTGACAAGTCGATGATGCTTGTAACATCACAGTTAGTCAGCTACAACACAGCTGCTGTTACATCTGCTTCGGACTGGGGTAAGCGTGGGACTTGACCTGGGTGATCGACATGGGTGAATTTCGTGCAGACCCAGTTTCAGTGCACGGCATCTGCTAAAGAGTGTAGAGGAGAACAAAAGCCAGCAGTTTGCTTGTTCTCCAGCCACTAGTCATGGTCCTTCAAAACACGTTTTTGCTTTTCTTTTGAAAAAGGGTCTGGCAGCAAGAGAGAAACATGATAGTCGAAAGGATGGGATTTGAAGAGATGTTGCCTGTTTAGTCCTGAAAGTCATGCATAATGTTTATACTTATAGATTTCCATACAACTTAGATGGTGTGAAATAAAATACCATGCATCTCCCCCATAAAGAAGGCAAATTCAAATAGTGTTATGATTTTTGCCATTAAATGTTTGGAAAAACAAAAAATTTTCCTCTGATTTTTTCATCCTTGTCTGTTTGTTCTCCACAATAAATAAACAAAAATGAATGTATGACAAACTTGCAGGTCCCTGTTTTGCTGAGTTCTCTTTTGCATATTGCATAACATGTCCATGTAGATCCAGAAATAGTTTGATTAGAGGTAACAGTTCTCACTAATTCAGAGATTTAAAGGCCTGTGCATCAGCTCCTGAGATCAAGAGTAGTGATGTCCTTTACGTACTACAGAATGGAAGTATTCCTTCATCTTGTTCTCCTTTTATCTTCCTCTCCTCTTCCCTACACCTTTCCAAATTCATAATCCTATGGAGGTCCTAACAATTTTGTTAGGGTTTTTTTGTGCCAGTCATGCAGTTTTCTTGTTCTGCAGCTAGTGGGAACAGGCTGTAGGCACAGGAAAGGTTGGATGACCATCCATCAGAATTCAGGCAACTTTGTCTGTTCTTAAAGTGTGGGTTTCAGAAACACATTAAAGAGGAGCTCTTACATAAAAGTACATTTTCCCAGACAGACAAAATGGGTCAAAATATGAATTTAAACTGGCTTTTTTCTTCCTATGAAGATGACATCCCCTCATTCAACTTATATTTTGTGTTTAAAGGAAACACTGGAAATTTCCACTATTTGTTTATCTTTATGGTAAACGGGCACACAGAGTGCTATACTTCTGAACTTTCCCTTTTTTCGTGGCAGAAATTATAAGTAACACCCCTCTTTTAAAAACCGTAGAGATATGATTTGGTCAGCTCTCTACTATTATTTAGGACAAACAGATTGTACACAAAGCCACTCAAGGCAGTTTTTACCTTCCTCTCACACCCTTCAACTCTGTTCCTGACATCATACAGAGCAAAGGAAGCTGTTTATAGCCCAAACTGCTGTAACAAAAGGCAGACACGGAGTATCTGGGATACAATCTGCATGTGGGGGCGTAAGAGCTCCAAGCTGAATTTAAGCAGAGGAACTATGGCAGTGGCTGATCAGATACTTCCTGTGTGTTACTTAGCAAGACACCCAGTCATAGCAAGGCACGTAACTGCAAAAGTGAAAGCAAGTCATCAGACACTTGCAATTAAACGCAAACAGGGAGTAAGACCTGAGACCCAAGACTCTATCCACCACTGCAGTCTCACTGTATTGCTGCATCCACAAAACATACATGTGTTAAGTTGGAGACTTGGAAAGATCTGTATATGCCCTAGAGACACAAATAGATGCATTTAAGCATCTCGTGTGGACTGCTTTTAAAGTAATTATTTGCTCCTCAGAGACTTCTCTGTTTTTACTAATAGGAAAATGAGTGGCCGTACTATAAACGGATTGTAGAAAGACCATATTGTTCTAGTTTCCTAAATAGATCCTAAAATAACTCGGACACCTCAATTGTAACCTTTCTTAAAAGGGAAGTAGCCTTTAATGTGAACCTTTAATCAGGAACAGAGTATAAACTACTCTGGGATCTACCATGACATAGTCATTCAAAGTCGTCAGAGCTCTAACTAAACAGCATTCATTAAATCCCAAATACAGGTAATGTCTGGAGAAAACTCAAGGGGAAAGTAATACCTGTCACGTGATGTACAAGCTGTGTTGACTTACTGCCATGTAGACTTTAATAATTTTCATCAATAAAGGCACTTATTTCTATTTCTGCTCAGTGGCACCATGATCAGCATGTTGGTAAACCTATGGGTTTTTTAGTTTTTCAAGCATGTCCAGAACAAAGATTTAGATTTTCTTTTCTAGAAGAGGGAGGAGACCATTTTGGCTTCCTTATGTCAGCCAACACAGGATATTGCTTTTCTTTCACTGGTACTCATTAAAATCCTTCCATTCACAAATATGTGCAGATAAAGTAGTTATGACTTTTGCTACACACTACATTGCTAGAAACCCTCCTTGGATCTTGGCACTGCCCGGAAAGTAGAAAAAAAAGTGTCTGACTGGAGACTCCTCTTTTCATTGCCCCTCTACCTTGTCCCACACTATTCGCTGAAAGTAGTCACATTCCTTCAGATTATGAAAGGGAAAGGCTGGCAAAAAGCCCAAAACCCAGGCACACAATTTAATATGTTTTCTTGGAAACACATCTTTTGAGTGAAGAATTACTGAAGAATTGGTTATATTAATCAATGTTTGATAATTTCTGATCATTATTTATCCCTTTATCAGTATCTCTGTGCTGACTTTAATCTCTTCTCTGTTGATTTTGAGATGGAAATGGGTACTTTTCAAAGGAAACTATTCTCTAAAGGAAAATTATGGAACATCAAGGAACCCACATGTCTTACCAGGTAGATCTGCAAAATCGAAACTCACGTCCATAAAACTTGTGTGCACTACGAGTCTGAACAAAAGCATCTTGTGAAGGGTCGAGGTGTATGTCTCAAACAGGAAAAACATTTTGTGAAAATGGGTTGCCTGTGGAAAAATTCCCCGTTCATAGTTTTCAGCACTTAAAAATTGTCTGAATATTGGACTATGTTGTGGAATTCCTGGTCTGAAGAAACTTTGTGAGATATTTTAATTCCACCAGGACAACAAAGAGGGTGTCTTTTGGAAAGGTCAAAATTCAAAGGAAATGTTTCAGAATTTTAAATGAGATGGTTTATTCAAAAGAAAATAATTTTTTCTGGGGTTTTTTTGAGGCAGGGATAGTTAATTTTGGTATTTGTTTTGAGTTTTTGGGGACTTTGGGTTTTGTCCCAACATCAGATCTCCAGCTCTCATGACTGAAATGAATGAAATTGAAACCATCCTCTAAGTACAGAAAAGTTCCCTGGCATCTGTCAGGTTAGACCAGATATCTACAATTTTTCACCTAAATATAGAAAGCAGAGCACTGAAACATTCATTGTGGTGTAGGCATATGTCCAAAAAGCAAGGAGCTGCATTGATTAAAAATACTGCACGTAGAAGTGTGCACTTTAAAGCTGTTCCAGTTGGGCATTTAAACACCGTGACTGCACCAGCCAATTAACTACCAATCATCCTGAGACCTCAGCAGCACCTTTCCACCACTGAATGAGGTGGAGAGTGGATTTATTGGTGGTCCTGTTCACCAAATATCTTCTCTGAGGTGATAACATCTTCAAAATTTCTATCACCACGCAGAAGGGATTTCAGAGTTAGACCCTCATTTGGAAATGGGAAGGCAGATAGTGGAACACAAGCTTGAAATAAATGCAGGTGAAAGAGAAACACTCAAACAGAGTTTCAGCCGTTTTTAGCAAGTCTATTTATACCTCACCATATCCTTTGAAAACATAAAATTCTAGTCCTAATTTATTAATGGAATGTGCCAGCACCAAGTTATTTTTAAATTTAGAATATAAATGGCCTTCATGAACTAGAGCGAGCAGGCAGCATCTGACATGAGTCTCAGAGCTAGTGTGAAATTTACTTTTAAATTGCTGCTGTCTTTCCAAAAATTATGCACCGTGAGCATGTGTCTTCACTCGTGTTAGCTTTTTCTTTAATTAGAAAACAGAACCGCAGGAAGTGGCACATAGAAAGGATCTTGCCCTTGCTTGGATGCAAATAACCCTCTCAGCTTATTTCAGCTGTTTCTTCCCAGTTAAATTCAAGTTGTCAAAGGAATGTGATCCTGAAAATAAAATCAGAAATTTCAAGATATTTGTAAACATAAGAGGCAAAGGTTACTTGTATTTTATATTATTTCCCAACCTTTTTCTTCTTCTATGGCAAACAGAAAGTGGGGACTGAAGAGAACTGAAACAAATAAATTGGAGAGGGCTTTTTTAGCTCCTGGGGACTCTTATTCCCAATAATAAGTGCAACAAAAAAGGGTATTCTTCTGTAGAACTGTTCCTCAAAAGAACCTTGCAACTCAGTCTTCAGCCAGCTCAAATTATCTGCCCTTTTAGTTACACACTGTTGACTTTTTCCGTCTGTCCTCATCACAACTTTATAAGCCCATTAGAGGCATGCATCTGAGTGTTTTAGGGAATGACTAGATACAGCAAATGATTTCCTATAAATAATTGATTCAATGACTTCAAAATTCTCAGCGTTCCTGTAAGGAGTGCCTGTCACAGAGCAATGCTGGTAAGAAACAGCAGCTTTCTTCTCTGGTTCCACAACCTGACCCAGGGCCCCTTCTACAACCCACGGAAAAGCTGCTGAAATGTCTCTGAGGTTTTCTGAGTCCCTCTGCCATCTGAGTTACAGGGATTTTTTCTAATAATTTGAGCAGGAACTGAACAAGATCCAGGGCCTTCCTGATCTTCACCTTCTGAGAATAAAAAAGAAAACTGAATTGCTGTGCCAGAAAATGTCCTTAAGCATGAGTCAACTTTGGGACAAAAAATGTGGCAGCCAAGAGTCTGATCTCACAAGCTCCTCAGAAAAGCAGTGTTATTTTAAAGAATAAAGTTTTACAAGACTAAAGTATTGAAGGTTTTGTAAAGGTTCAGTAAATGCTTTTTATACTGAGCTTAGCTCTGTGTTCTTATTTCCAGAATTTAGTACACATAAAAGTGGTTTTGGAGCTGTTTTAGAATAGTTGAAAGGATTTTTATTAATTTTCATTGGGTTAAAAGAAGGCTAGACTTTGAATACTTGTTCATGTGAAAAATCCAAGGTCCTCCAAGAGGACGAGAGGACATGTCCTCAAGTTGCACCATAGAAGGTTTAAATTTGATATTAGGAAAATTCTTTTCATGGAAAGGATGGTAAATCATTGGAAGACATTTCCATCCCTGGAAGTGATGAAAAGAGGTGGGTGGAGATGTGGCAGCTGAGGACATGGTTTAACTGTGAACATGGCAGCAGTGTTACATTGAAGGTTGCACTCGATGGTCTTAAGGGTCTTTTCCAACCTTAACGATTCCATGATTCTAAGAGAAGTTTTCGACTGCGGAAAAGGTTTGACACATGTTGATGTTTTGATACATAAAACATGCATTTGAAATATTTCTGCGTATGGGGATATTTACCAAGAAGGTTCTTCATATATTGAACACATCGGGTTCCCACACTGTAACCTCCAAAAGAACAAATTCCTACTCTATTTGCACTCCTGTATCTGTCAGTCAAGCTGCTGCAGGGTCCTTGGGTTACTTTTGAGGTAAAAACCTCAGATAAATACTTCTCCTTATCTTTGTCACTGAAATTTAAAAATAAGTTGAATTATTAATTAAGAGTAAATGTAGTAGCTGCATATGAATATGCTGGCAATTTATCTATCAATTTTAGCAGTGAGAATGTTTAAATTATCTCACCTCAGTGACTGATAAACAATCAATGGACTTTATTTAATAGCTTCATCTCTAGTGCTAATTGTATCCATTTAAATTAAATTATTCTGATTGTTATTCCATGTAGTTATTTGGTGATATGAGACCTCTGAATAGATATTATTGATTTGGGGCAACCAGGCACCATCAATTACAGCTGTGAAGACAGGAATTAAATTTAAATAGTGGGCTATTATTTTGTGAATGTCTTTGTGGACAAATAGGGTAGCGGAAGCAGGATAATTAGGAACTTGCACTAATTTGTCTTCTTGATTTATAGGTATATGATTCCTGAAAATAAAATGGGGTCTACAAAGTAATCAAGAGAAGCTAGCAGTAGATAAAACCTGTGACTCTTTTAGCAAAAAGTTTTTAAAAGGTGTTTAGACAGCTAAAAGATCCACTTTGGCACCTGATGAGATTTACAGCAGTGCCTAAAATTATTTTTGGACCATTATATGGAAACAGAGTAAAAACAAAAAAAAAAAAAAAAAGAGAGAAAATCTTCCATTGCCCCAGATTATAACTAACATGCTGAAAAGACCCATACAAAAAAAAATTACCAAGATGTGTGACAAAGTTAATTCATATGCAGTGTTCCAGAGGTGGTGGAGGTATAGAAACAAGTACAGTTTTACAGAACATCTGAAGTTATAAGTAAGCTGAACAAAATCAATGAACTCATAAATCACTTTAGGCTGGATTCTAACTAACAGTTCTCATCTTCTGGATGTTCCCAAGGTAGTTGACATATGAGAGCAATCTCATTTTGATCCCAGATGGCTAGAGAAAAATGGGATAACAGTGAGATTTAGATTTCACCCCTCCAAGGAGGATGCCTTTTACAATCATGAATTGTGGTTCATGCCAAATATATCCTTGTACAGGCATTCATGCATTTCTCAAAGTATTCTGTGTGCTTCTGAGCAGAGAAGCCACTGATGAAGACGCAAAAGTGCTTTCTAAGCAGTAGAACAAAGTGTTTCAATGTGAGATGAGTGATGGGCCCTGGGAGATGAGTCTGAAACCTGACAAAGCCATGTATAAGGAGTCGCTGGGATCTGTCCCACAATGCCAAGACAACAGAGTTCTCAGTGCAACTAGAGGCAAAACCCATGTTAAGCACAGAAATATAACCTTGAAACAGAGCAGCAATCTCTGGGAACATCTTGGGTAGGTGATGGCTGATAAGAGTTTTGAGAAGACAAATCTCAGACTGAGACCCTTTCATGCATTTGCCATCAGGCAGATCATCAATGCTTTGTTTGTATCTCCTTAAATCCACCTTCAAGGCCAGGCTCATGGGCCCTGAAGACAGCGAGCCTACAACAACAGCTCAGGCATGACTCTGGTTTTGCACAGGTGCACACGCCTGGATATACACAGTCAGACAATACAGAAGGTTGATCTAGGTTGGCTGTTCATGGCTGGTGTGCAAGCTGCCTATCAAAAGAGCACATGGTAGCAAAGCGGGAAGAAGGCAGAACATGCTGTGTGCTTACAGACACATACTACACCTTTTAGAGCTTCATGAAAATCAACTCTTTGGAAAGTTGTGGCAAATTAAGAATCAGCTACAGCCTTCATTGCTGGTGCAAACCCCCATGCAACTTTCTATCTTTACAGTAATTAATCTCACGTGAATTATCTTTGATTGGTTTTAATTGCACAGTTAGACTATCAACCAAAACACAAACATCTAATGAAATTCACTCGAGGTTTTAAAATGGAATTGATAAGGAATTTGACATTAATCTACAGCTTCTCTCATAAAAATGAAGATATTCTCAGTGGTAAAAACAATGCCTATTAACTAGGATCACTTTACTAGAAACCAGATGCCAAAGTTGTAAGTCTTAGTATCATCAGCCAAAAAGCAGAGCTACTGGTACACCACTGCAATACTAAATAAGTCCAAGAATGAAAAGATATCATTTCATTATTGACTTTAGTTTAAATATAGCATATGTCCATTCTCAGATGCCTTTCAAACTTATTCTAAAAAGAAAGAAAGGGTTTCTAATGTGGCTTTCCCAACCGCAAATAGTTCAGGTTTTGGCAATAAAAATGCCTGGCTAAGATCAGTGAATGTTTATACAGAATCTGGAGGAGTACAAACAGAAAGCATAGTCCAGTTATTCTTTTGAAGGCAAAATTTTATTCTTTATTTTGCATCTTGAGGCACAGGAAAACCTTCTGTAGAGTGAAATGACAAAGTATCTATTATACAGCGGCTACTCACTGCATAAAACTTGCTCTGTCTGATGCCTAGTTCTGCTTCCCCTTGATGCTGATGTCATATTTTGGCACCAAATTACAAGAATAGAGATCAGCTTGGTCTTGACAGTATGCAAGGATGTCAGGAAATGTGCTACACACCATTTGAGTAGGAGAGAATGGGAACAGTGGATGGAAAGGAGCTGAGGCTTTATAGTTAGGGATACTTACTGCAAATCAAGCAGTAACAATTAATTTCTGATCTGTCGTATGAGTAGATGCAGTTCTTACCTAGTGGAGCCAATATCATTCCACTAAGACAGGGAGCAGGGAGCATGAACTCAAACAGAGATATTTAGAGCAGAAAGACAAACTCCATGGCAGTATACTGCACAGTAAGGGGTTACAGAGGGCCTTTGGATGAGGAGTGCTCAAACGAACCTATGGAGCTCAACCCAGTGGTTGTTCTCTGAATGATGGACTTAGTGGAAAGCAAGATTCGTGTGGCATAAGGGGCAAGAAATGAGACAATTGTGGGATCTTGCTTGCTGGAACAGAAAAAGAAAACTCTGATGCTCTAGAGGCAGAGATCTGCAGTCACCTATGGAACGGAAGATCCTTCTGCTGAAGCAGTGAGACAGGAGAGCAACACAGAAAATGTGCACACACGAGAGGTGTATCTGCTAATAGCACTGATTGTCTATATGTGACTTCATTACAGCCTCTGAGCTACTCCTGCAGGGCCTGGAGGAGAGCAATCCATCACAGAGCTCCTCAGTGCACAGCTGGTACTGCACTGGCAGAACTACCACCAAAGTTTCCACACAGAAGCCGGAGCACCAACTGGAACCAGCACACATGTGCAATTGTTCCAGCCAAACTTTGCTTTTGATATAGAAATTAAATACTAACTGCTCTTCTCCCAGGCTGAGCTCTGCCAAGCATCAGCCTAGTGAGGACTTTTATAGCAAAAATATATTCATTTCTGTGAGCTGAAGTTTTATCATGTGTAGACTGAGTCACTCTTTACTAGTGCAGTAATAGAGATCTGCGCTCTAATCACAGATTCCCATCTGGACCATTTATTTGGGAATTTATCTTAAAATATTAAGCCATTACAGCCACAATTTGGGGTTTTTTCTGTCCTGACACATTTTACCGTTGTTCCCTTCCTTTCCTTTTCCCAATAAATTTATTTTCCCCTTTTTTGTCACCCACTCGGACAAGCTCTTCTTTTTTCTTATATTCTAGTATTTTCCAGCAGCAAACAAAAGACTGAGTTTATGAATCATTGGGAAACCCAGATGTATCTGCTTCTTTTAGCATTTAGTGTTGTCTATCCTAAATTTACTTTTTATTACCAAATGAAACCTAGCATGTAATTTCATTGCTTCAAGACACTCAGAATAATTCTGAATTAAGGAGGATCAACCAAGAAGTTTCAAGAAAAATCAGAAAAAAAAACCCCATAAATCAGAAAACAAAATTCTGTTGTTTCTCCAGTGTAAACTTGGTTGGCAGATTTGAGTGCTGGAACTCATTTAGTTAGAGTCTAATAGGGACATTAATTGTATTCAAAATTCAATTTTTAAAATGACTATATAATCACAAGGGTAACATTTAAAGCTAAACTAACCCCATGCTTACTCACTAATGATTTTTTATAAAAGTGAAAACAGCATTATGGCAACTCAAACACAAATGTTTGTATGCACTTCAGACTACAAATAAAGTGCCTTTTAGCCAAAAGTGCCTTTTAGCCACTTATCTATGTAGAGTTAGATCAGACTAATCAAAAAAAAAATAGTTCTAGCAATATCAGTATTCACATGTTTAAAGGTGTTTTTGTAAGTTTTAGAGTCTGAATGAGAACAAATGCAGCAGATGAATAAACAAACTCAAATGGATGGTGATCTATGAATTATGAACCTCAGCCAGGGATAATGTCAAAGTTCAGCTGACATTAAGTATCTCATGCTACCAATAGCACTGTCACTATCTTCATGACCAAACAAGCTACCTCTGTGATGAGGCAAAATAATTAAAGAGAAGCTACAAAGAAGACATTGCTGCAATTAAATCACTCCATTAGTAAGCAGTCAGCACACTAAGCAGTTAGATCATGCAAGGAAAAAGCAGTCAGTTTTACAGAAAAACACATAAATCTGAGCTCCCTTTTTTTTTTTTTTTTTTTTTGGTTGAGGCCATTTATTTCCACAGGCTCACCAACAGCCCCACGCAACACCTTGAACATGGCACACATCGGTAGCTGATATTCACAGCAGTGGGTTAGCATTCTTCTTATTCATTTCTATGGGGGTAGGAAAGACTTAGGAAAGAAAAAATTTGATTATTCCCTTGCATAATTACTTGGTGTTTGATCGTTACACAAAAGTTGCATAATGGGACAGTTCCCTGGCGACAGGGAAGGACAGCAGCCCCTCCAGCAAGGGTTCAGTCCCGCAGTGCCAAAACAAGGCAAGAGGAAGAGATCCAGTGGCAGTCCCTGGTTTAGTCCCTGGCTGTCATCAAGCACATTCTCTGTCAGAGGATCGTGTCCGAGGGCAAGCAAAAAAGTCAATAAGGACAAGCACAGCATAATCAAAATTAAGTTTATGCAAAGGGTGAGCACCAAGGCTTCCTACGCCAGCGGGGAGGGAGGGTCCATCATTCAGGTGGTGGTTCTTCATTTTGTCTTTCTGCTGATGAAGAAAAAGGGCACCCATCCACAAGGGACCATGGTCTGGGCATCTGTGCAGTCTTGGAGCTTATTAGGGAATAGACTGGTTTTAGCTGTCTTTGTAAATGGATCAGCAAAATAGAATGTACAACTTCACATCCTGAACTTGTGTTAATATAGTGACTAAATGATTTGTGATTCATTCTTGTCCCATGCTATTTGAGCGAAGGATTAAAATAAACTGTCAATATTTGGCCTTCTTTGCAAAACTAGAATCAATATTTTTAATTAAGAAAATACTAATGAGACAAAATGAAAAATAAAATATCAAAAGGTAAACAGGGAATTCTGATAGCTCACTTCCTTAAAATAAAGAGGAAAATTCATAAGAATTTACCTTATAACCAAGTTGGTCACCAGTTCTATGAAACCACAGCAGCTGGAAAATTCAATCCCCTTTCTGTGCACGTTGTTGAACCAGTCAGAGCTCTTACTTACAGTGAGTTGAAAAGATGCTACATTTGAGAATACAGCTGTTATTGTTTTCAAATTTATAGACATACCTAGAGGTAATTGTAAACTATTTGAGCAACTGCCATAAGCTACCCTGAAATGACTGGCAGCCTTTCACAGCAGTTACTCAAAAGGAAGTTATAATCCCAGTACAAGCAGATGAACAATTATGGGAATACCAGAGATGTCTGGGAACGATTTTTGCTTGAAATTCTTCTAGCAGATTTCATCTGAAATGCAGCACTGGAAGGGGCCTCCTGAGTTACTGAATCCAATTTCCTATTATCACTGCTAACAGAGTCAGAAACACCATGAATTTGGCAAGAGCTCAGTGATGGTAAGCTGGCAGTCTCCCTGGCTTGGCATTCAGAGGGAAAAGCATAAGCAGGTAGCCAGTGGTGGCTGAATTTACTGAAAATTGCTACTGAAATGTAACAGTTTCTCAGGGGCTGGCAGGGAACTGGAGTTTGCAGGGTTGAGCACCAGCAGAACGGTGAGGGAGCCCTTCTACCAGGGGAGGGCTGGGAGTGGCTGCGTGCCCAAGGGCTTGGGAGTTAGAAGGTAAGAAGAACCTAGAGCTCCAGAACAGCGGCTTAAGGGATAAGAAATACCCATGCTACTTCTTAAAACAAATGAACTGATGAAAACAGCTCCTGAAAATCCTCAGCTGTGTAACTTCCAAACCTTAAGGGCAGTTTCTGTCAATAGTCTGGTTCCCCTGAGCCAGCCTCACAGACTTCAACACTGAATTTAAGTCTCTTTGAGCTCAGAGCAAGACTGGGTTTAGCTGAATCTTGAATGAAAGCCATGGTATATTCTCTGGGTAAAAATCCAGTAAAACAACTTAGAGAATGGTAACCTATCCATGCAAATTTAAATCAATATCTAGAAGTCTATAGTGAGAGGGAGTTCTTTGAGAAATGCTGGGCCATAAGGACTTGTTTCAGAGCTGTGGGGCAATGAAAAGCTTCTCACCCTCAAGAGGAGTTCCCCAAAAGCAGTTGGGTTTCCTGGAGCTCTCCAACTGCCAGGTAGTGGGAGGGAGGGACTGTTGTGTGTGTGGCCCTGAGAAGTCCAACTGGTTAGCCCATCAAAACTGAGGAAACACTGCATTTTCTTGGCAGCAATATGCTTGAAAACCTTCTGAACATGCTGGTAATGCTTTGTCCAACACCTCTTGCTAAGGCAAGTTTCCTTCCTGAGGATGCACATGGCGATTTTATCACTCTGCCCCGCAGAGCATAAAGAGACTATCCTGGAAGAAACACCCCCTGACTCCATCCCTCAGCATAGGCTGGATCTAGATCCCAGACTTGCTGCCTCAGAGCCACTCTGGTACTATGAAAAAAGGGGAAACTATTGAGACTGGATGAATGGCCATCTAGAATGACTTTCTCCTTTGAGCTCCGGGCACCAGAAGCAGAGTTACTAATTGCTGGGAGCAGAGCTGAATGCCAGCAGGCATCCAGGTAAGAGGTTGAGTCTCACTCTTGTATCCTATGTATAATAAAAAAGAAAAAAAAAGGTATTTAAACTTTATAAAACTCTTCAAAAATGAAAAAATGGTGATCTTCTTTTGATGCTGTCATTTCCCCCTCTGAATGATGCTGTCATTTGCCCTGTCAGTGGAATCAAAATCTGATCTCCGCAGTAAGTCAAAAGGCCATCTCAAGGTAACTGGCAGATTTAATTTGATTAAGGGTAGAGTCTTCTCAGTTGTGTTTTAATTAGCATACCATTTTCTTCCAATGAAAAAAGAGGAAAATTTATGTGTCCTGGAATGTAGAAAGAAAGTGTTCATAATTTGAGAGCTTCATTGATTAGTCTGTTTTCCTCAAGTGGTACCATATTCCTCTGTTTTCATATGGAAATATACAGAAGCATAAACATAAATGGAAATATGCCTTATGGACTCAGGAGGAAAAGAATACCAACAAAAATTGCAGACCAAGTATTTAAGGACATTAATTTTTTCTTCAGTATTGCAGTGCAAAGCAGTCTTGAAATCACAGCATAATCAGTGAAATATCATTTAGCGTAAATTGTCCTGTGACTTCACTAAACTACATATCTTCTAAAAATTATGACTAAATAATGCAAAAAAGTCTCATCTTGTAAGTAATGTATTGATCTGCTGACGGACAACAATCATCTAATACATCATTAGGTAATGTGTCAGCCAACCCACATAATTGGTAGACTAATGAATACGATAGTTCATATATAATTTACTCGAAGAAATATGCTTATTTCCCAGATTTAAATAAATGATTCATCTAGATTTATTTGTTAGCTAATACAAATATCTTCTTAAGGTCCAAGTGAACAAGATCTTCCCACTGCATATGAATACAAGCTCTTTAGAGAGTTTACAGCATAACTGCCAATGACTTTTTAGTGGAAAAATGACCACAGATTACAAGCGTACCTACATGCTTATATATTTCCATAAACTCAAGTGTAAACCATCAGCTTGGTATTTTTCCCATCAAAAAGTCTCTAGAGTCAGCCCCACAACAAACTCCAATATCTGTGGATAAGTGTTCAAACTTGAGTTGTCGCAAACCTTTATTTGAGCTCATCAGTATATTTGCACGTGATTTCTGTAAAAAATATAATCTCCACTTTTTGGCAAATGCATCTGATCCAAATGGAGACCTGAGCAGAGCATAGGGTTGTGTAAAACTAAACACCTCCGTTGATCAAGGTGGACATTAGAATTGAGTCTGGCAAGGAATATCAAGGACAACAAAAAGGGCTTCTAAAAGTACATCAGCAGCAAAAGGAAGATTAGAGAAAATGTGGGGCTGCTGCTGAATCAGATGGGTGGCCTGGTAATGGAAGACACAGAGAAGGAGGAATTACTGAATTTGCCTCAGTCTTTACTGCTGAGGTTGGTCTTCAGGAATCACAGACCTTGAAGGTAAGAGAGGAAGGCTAGAGAAAGAAAGACTACCCCTTTATTTTAGAGAGCCAGGCTAGAGACCAGTGAAGCAGACATAACACCAATAAATCCATGAGTCCTGATGGGACACACCCATGGGTGCTAAGGGAGTTGGCAGATGTTGTTGCTCTGCCACTGTCCATCATCTTTGAAAATCACAGAGAACAGGGGAGGTGCCCGATGACTGGAGAAAAGCCAGTGTTACTCCCATCCTCAAAAAAGGCAAGAAGGAGGATGCAGGAAACTACTGGCCAGTCAGCCTCACCTCCAGTCCTGGAACAGATCGTTCTGGAGGTCATCACCAAGAATGTAAAAGAAAAGAAGATCACTGGGAGTAGTCAGCATGGATTCACCAAGGGGAAATCATGCTTGACCGATCTGAGGATTGGTCATGCCATCTGTGATAGTCTAGCAGGGTGGGTGAATGAGGGGAGAGCAGTGGATGTTGTCTACCTCAACTTCAGCAAGACTTTTGACACCGTGTCCCAGAACATCCTCATAGGTAAGCTCAGGAAATGCGGGCAAGATGAATGGACAGTGAGGTGGATCAAGAACTGGCTGAATGGCAGAGCCCAGGGTGTTGTGATCAGAGCTCAGAGGGCTGTGATCAGTTGAGCCAAATCCATTTGGAGGTCTGAAATCAGTGGTGTTCCCCAGGGATGGATACTGGGTCGGGTCTTATTGAACTTGTTTCTCAGTGATGTGGATAAAGGGATAGACTGCACCCTCAGCAAGTTGCTGATGATACAGAACTGGGGGGAGTGGCTGATACACCTGAAGGCTCTGCTGCCATTTGGAGGGACCTTGATAGGCTGGAGAGTTGGGTGGAAAGAAGCCTAATGAGGTTCAACGAGGACAAGTGCAGAGTCCTGCACCTGGGGAGTGTCGCTGTTGAGGCGGGAGCAACATAGTAATACCTCAGGAATCGATTTCAAGCAAAAGGATCTTTATTCAAACTCCAGAGACATTTTATAGACTTTGCTATGTTTATCATTCATGTTAAACTACTACTGGCTGCTTAACTACTACAGTAGATTCATTGGCTATCATTTAGCTACAATGCACTATTCTTAGTTACCGGTAACATAAGCATCCTAAGCATTCTAAGCATTTAGAAAACACCAGCTGCAGCTCTGCTGTTTTGGTTTCTTGTTTCTGTTAACACTAAGTTTCTCACGGCTACAAACAAATTGTGCTAAGATCAGTGTCGGAGCCAGACAGGCTTGCTGACCTGCTGTTAATTCCCACAGGGGAGGAATAACCCGCAACCATGAGCATGGGCTGGAGGCCAACCCGCTGGAGAGCAGATCTACAGAGAAGAACCTGGGAGTTTTGGTGGATCACAAACTGACCCTCAACCAGCAGAGCCTTTGTGGCCAGAAGGGCCTATGGTATCCCAAGGTGCATCAGGAAGACTGTGGCACAGAAGGTCAAGAAAGTCGACCCTCCTCCTCTAGTCTGCCTTAGTGAGGTCACATCAGAAATGCTGTGTACAATTCTGGTCTCCACAGCTCAAGAAAGACAAAGACCTACTGGAGAGGGTCCACCAGAGGCCACAAAGATGATGAGGGGTTTGGAACCTTTCTCTTATGAGGAGAGATTGCAGGAGCTGGGACTATTTATTCTGGAGAAGACTGAGAGGGGATGTCATTAATGCATATAAATCTCTCAAGGCAGGTGCCAAGAGGATGGTGCCAGACTCTTTTCAGTGGTGCCCAGTGACAGGACAAGGAGTAATGGCCATAAAAAATCCCACAGGAAATTCCTCATCAACATGAGGAAGAACTTCTTTACACTGAGGGTGGCAGAGCAGTGGAACAGATGCCCAGGGAGGCCACGGAGTGTCCCTCTCTGGAGATGTCCAAAACCCACCCAGACATGTTTCTCTGTCACCTTCTCTAGGTGATCCTGACTTGGCAGGGGAGTTGGACTGGACTGGATCATCTGCAGAGGTCCCTTCCAATCCTAAAAATCCTCTGTTTATGTGACATTGCAGTGACAGCTGGAAGATCTGACAGGACTTGGGAAGAGCTTCTCAAGCCAAAGCCTCCTAAATTGTCTGGAAGGAGAGTCTGACTTGGTTAACTACAGGTTTGCATGCATAAGTAGTAGGAGCAGGTCCAGAGCCTCTGCACTTTTATTATTTTCTCCTGCAGCTGCTCTTTTTCTTCTCAAGAGCTTGCTCAGGAGACCCCAGACATTTAAATGCAGGGGACTCTTTCTGTGCTGTGGAGTCATGGGCTGCTTCGGGGCCCCTCCTGAGCTTAGTGCAGAGGGGCACAGTGCCTTCTGCCTCCTTTGCCTGAAGATGAGCTTGCTGTGACATACACAAATCTCATCAACCCTTCCTTACCAAACCTCCGAACCTTGAAAAGAACAGAGATCTTTTGTGGACCATTACTTTATATGCTGAGAAGATCCAGCACATAACAGAGAAGTTATTATACACATTTCCTACAAAAGCAAAAACAAAAACAAAACAAAAACCACACGGGAGTTCCTAAAAGTGTGATATTTCACTTGTAAACAGTGCTAATGGAATATTAGTCACAATATATTGTGCTATTTTTTTTAAGCCAGTTGCATTCAACTGGGCTCAGACCTGTTCCTGCTGAAAGTGGTATGAAGCTAGAAAGGTGAATTCATCCCTGTTTTGCTTATATGTATAATACAAAATCCCATCCACACTACAGTTTCACACAAAATGTTCTAATGAGAATTAGGGATTCATAGTCAAAGTTCTGGAAATCAGCGTTATCTTTAACTTTAAAACAACACATTTAAAATTAAATCTGCTCTGTTCAATTTAATTTCTTACTTTCTTTTCTATCTTCATACCTGAGTGGATGCTCGTGGAAATAGCACAAGTCACTTGACCATAGGTGTATTCCTTTGGAAAAATCTACTGCTGCTTCACACCACAAAGGATCAAATTTTAAAAACTTTAATTAAATTAAATCATTTATTCTCCTCTGAAAGTCTAAAGCATTTTCAATAACACTGTAAGAGTTCAATCTGAAGCTATTATCTACCATGGAAAATTTCTGTGTGAGCTGATAATGTGTGATAAGGTTATTAGTAAGTGAAATAAACTATAAATAGGTCCAGAGAAAAGCAGATTTTTTAATAAAAGCACTTTTTAAAGTGAAATTTCACACTTTTTGCTACACTTTGTCTAAGACAAAACAATGCTACAATCCCAAAGCACTGGTCATTGCAAATTGATGTACATTTTAACTAGAACAAGGCACTGGGTACCCATTTACTCCTTTTATTTTAATTTAGCAGTAGAAGCTTTCATTATAGCCATTAGACAAGAGAGAAACCTTTGGCATTAAAGTAAGAGAGACAGCATATATAGAAATAAAATAAAAATTTAATTTACAGCACAGGGACTGGTAAATTTATATTAACAGAACTTAAAGACTTAGTTCTAAATAATTGAATCAGATTAATCCAAATGGGAAATATATCAAAAAAAACATATAAAAATCTGGAGGGAATTCATTTTAGAGCTCTGCAGATGGAGATGAACCCATGTTTAAATATATATTTTTCCAGTTATGGCTTGAGGAAATAAAACAGTGTTGCTTTCTCAGCTCTGTATGTATTTGTAGCAGTAAAATTTCCCATGATTTTCTGTAATAATTGGTCGACAAAAAGGGCAGAGAAATGTAAATGTTTGCAGGCACCGTAACCTGTTCTTTCCTTCAGTTTCAGAATACCTTTTTTCTTGTATTTTCTCAAATATTAGCTTTAAGAAAAAGTATTTTGGAGCAAACCTGGCCATCCCCTTCCATTCATTATTTCCAGTGCCCATTTAGAAGGATCATGAGTTTGTTACACTAGGTAATATGGGGGGGGTAAAAAAGGAAAAATAATTAAGCATCCAATCCCTGTTAGAATGGAAAAAAAATCCCTCTGAAGCCTAGGCCAGAGCAAGCTGGGGTTTATTGTTTTAATGTAATTCTTCTCCTGGATGATCTCTATAGCTTTAACAGGAACAATGTTTGGATAACAGGGCTTGGTAAAAGGGTAGAGTGCTACACCTTCTTTGCTGTTTGCGTGGTTTTTGTCTGGCCCCAAGAGATACAGGAGAGATGTGCCAAGAGACAGAAGTGGCTGTGTCTAAACTCCTATTACACATCCAGCCCAAACACCACCCCATGGCAGGTGGGGTACCAAGGCTCCTCAGAGGCTTCACACCATCCCAGAGCCTGCAAGGCTGTCCAAAGCCTGGGGATGCCAGTGCTTGCCCAGACTTCAGCACACACCCAAGCACTAACATGTACCCAAATGCCAGATGGCAGAATCAAACTGTTTCCATCTTTCTCAGAAATATAAGTTTTAACAAACCAAAAGTCAGCCTCAATACAGCTCTTAATTCTTCATTCTGTGTCCACACAGTGCTATGTATAGGGCTCCCATACAGGGCTCCTGACCTGTGGCTCCTCAGACAATATTTTTATTCTGCTCATAAAAATAGCACCTATAAAGAAGCCATAGTGAGCTCTGCTCATCTTGCTGGCTTAAGCTTTGCTATCAAGCAGGACACACCTATTGTGTGATTCTGATATGGCAGAATCTGCTAAGAAATTCATCCTTCCATCACATCCCTCCTTGAATTTCAGCTTACAATGTAAATACATAGACAACACATATTCTACCTCTTCAGATATGTGGTTTTTAAAAGAATGTCAAATCCAATTCCTTTAGCGAGAAGTCCATTTGCATACAAGTGGGCTGAGCTGTCCTTCAGAGGGATCTGAAGGCCATTTTCCAAGCAGCTGGGGGTTTGTGGTGATCCTGCTGTGAAATTCTCCATTTTGCTGTAGTCAACAAAGTCACCGGGACTCTGTGAAGCACTGAGGCCCACCCGCACAGAACAGCTTGCGAGACTGGGGCCTGGGCACAAACAATAGCAGTTCTTTTGGCAAGCTTGAAAGACCTTCTTGTTGGCAGATTGAGGAAGCCCACGCTTCTCCTACTGCACTGCCACTGATCAGTATCAGAGAAGAGCATCAATCAAACATGCAATACCATTATTTTTCCAAACTGAGGTCTCAGGTCTGTGATAAGCACTTCTCTTAACACAACATTACATAAATATTATGCAACCACACCTCAAAACTGCTGTGTTGAGAAATTTGAGTGATAATGAGTACTTTTTGGAAACATTGCTCCAGTCTTGCCCCTGTCTAGGCAGGAAAGACTGATCATGGTGGTGGTGTTACATGATGTTAATTTGTCTTTTTATCTGCTTTTGGCTCATAGCTCACCTACAACTTCGTGAAAAATGACAGAGCATAAACATCTTGCCATTAATGGGCCATGTGACAGACGCCCAGCACAGCAGGCCAGGGAGAAGCATCTGAGTCTTGCAAACTCTCCTCACCACTAGATTTACTGATGGATGACAGAGCTCCATGGTGCTGACAAAGATGCTGCTGACCTCACTTCCAAGAATGCTAGATGGTTTGCAGCTTACAGCAGTGTGTCCAGGACACAAGAGACAAGAACCAAGCATGTTTTTAGCAGGAGATGGGTTGATTTATAAATATGGAATATGGTTCAGAAACAGTGAAATCTCCACAGAGAAATGTTTTGGAAATATTTGTGATTGACAGGAACGGGAGATCTTCTTTTTAAAATGTGACTCCGTAGAATAGTAAATAATCCCCATCTTCTTCCCCACATACTACCTGTCTTCTGCTAGAAACTGTCTAATTAACCTGTTACAATGCTTAATCTGGCCATTTCATAACAAATATTTGGAAAGCGGATGTTTTTATAATGGGAACTTTGCCAGGGCAACAAAACACTTCTTACGACATTTCTTGCTATCTTCTGTTTTATTTTCTAACGTTTTGTTTTCCTCCACACAGAACAAACACTCGACTTTTTTCAGGTTTTGAAAAGGGAACAAAAATTAAGATAGCATGTGCTTTCCTTTTCCGTCTGCATTGTTTCTGGAAGCAAATAAATAGAGTCATCTTGCCTGTGAGGAAGAAAATCAGAAAAGTAGGACACACAAAATAAAAGCATCTCTGAGTCATACCTACATACACAGCAAACCCAGAAGTTCCTTACGACAACTTAGAGAAGTTGTTCATGTACAGCCCATGGTACATTTGCATCAGCATTTTAGTTCAAGCTAAGAATTGCTCAAGGATCACTGCTCTCCACACAGTGACGCAGCAACAGAGCTCATGAACCAGATTCCTCTGAGGTGAAGTATCCCCAGAGACACCCTCCAGAAGAACATCTAATGTACCCCAGCCACAAATGAGCTTTCAGTCCACAGGACGCTAGAACCAGCCAAAAGGAAAACCCTTGAAAAGCCATCATGTGGGCATCATGTAGACAAGGGGCTCTCAGCACCATCTCTCCCCACAGATCCACTTCCAGCACTCCTTGCTGAATTAAATATAACCAGTGAGTGATGACGAGGTCAAGAGAAAGATGGGATGTGGGAAGCTGAGGTCAAATCAGGTAAAACTTGCTTCCATCCTGCCCAACAGTGAGATACAGTGATGGCCGGTCAGGGTTTACAGTTGTTCCAGCCAAGGAACTGAGACAAAGATAAATCCTAAATCTCAAGATTGAGGAGCAGAGTTTGAAACCAGATTTAAAGAAGTGGTGACCTGTTGCAGTGGCTGAGTCTGCATTACACCCCCCGTGTTGCTACGAAGTGGTCTCTCCCCATACCACTGTGCCAGAAAGTTCCCCCTTCGTCGGGACCCTACTGGCCCCTGGTCCTCTCTCCCCTCCCTTCCCCTCCTCTCTTCTCCCCTCCCCTCCCCTCTTCCATTGGCCCCTGTTATGTCACTCAACCTTGCCTCTACCCCCTAGCCCTCAGATTATTGGTGTTTGATGCTCTGCTTGCCCCTGGGATCCTTGGGGATAAAACCACGCTTCCACGATTGTTCTTTGTTCTTTGCCTCTGTTCCACTTTGAGTGTGTTTGTTCCCAGTCCGTGGTGTGGATCCAATAAACGCCTCAGAATTGCACACAAAGGATCCCTCCTGCCTCTTCGTCCTCCCCAGAACACGCATGGACCGTGTGTGTGAGTGGCTGCTCGCGCCTCCTGCAAGGGTGAGGCTGTGTGCACGCCTGGGTGCTGGCAGAGCACCGCCAAAGCGTCTCCATGAGCGACACTGTGGAAAAAAACACAGCTTCGATCCACCGACACCCCCACCGTGTCAGTGACTTTAATATTAGCTCATACAACCATAATGTTTAAGGGGAGCCAGTGAGACTCCAGAAGTTACATGTACAATTTGAGCATTTTTGTAGTAAGAGGGACCCTGAGTCAGTACTACAGCTGGCTCTCTGACCTGAAAAGCAGAGACGGAAGTTCTTTAGCTTGGGAAGAAGCCAGGAGAGCTGCAGGAGACAGGTCTGTAGACACAGAGATACTGAGAACACAGAAATGTGGACTTACTGCCTCATGCAGATATCGATGCAATGCTAAAGAATGAATTACTTTCTGGCCCCACAAAAATGAGCTGCAGTAAGGAGCAGTGTCTTCCCTCTGCTCAAGTCCATGGAAGACAAATTCCTACAGACATGTTGGATGCTCCATGGTGCTCACATGGAGAGTGTCCAGTCAGGGACTGACTGCAAGGTTTCACCAACCACAACACCAACCAACTCTGCCACTGAGGAGCAGGTGCAGGGTCCTTCTGGAGCCAAGGGCAAGTGGGCTTCCCGCATGAAAACTCACATACCTCAGAGATGCATTTGACCTACCTATCTGTCATTGATGATTGTCTTTACAGTGACATCATTGCTGCAGTAAATAAAGGGTGGGTTTCTGTCCCCCAAAGGAGAGATTTAGTCCTAGAAAAACTTGGAAACATGCATCTCCGAAACTGGAGACAAGACTTTTCTTTTTTTAATATTCCTCCTCTTTTTTTATTCCTGAGTGTATTTAAATAGCAAGCATTTCTCTGAATGATAGCCAGACACAGAGAAGAAGAAACATCTATAGATCCAGCTTTGCCAGAAAATAATGATTCAGACTTTAAAATGAAAGGGGTGAAACCAAAGTAAATTAAGGTAAATTCAAATAAATTCTGGATCCCACATGTCCAGATGTGGTGGGTTAGGCTAGCCAGTAGCTAAATGCCTGCTCAGCCACCCACTCACTCTCCCCTCTCAACAGAACATCAGGGGAAAAAATGAGTTTAAATAGCTCCTGGGTCAAGAAAAAGATGAAGAGATAATTTAACTGTTACTTCATGGGCAAGAGTCTCAGGTTGAAGAGAATTAATTTCCTTTATTGCCGATTAAACATAGAGTGATAAAAAATAACCCCAAGATGCCACCATTTTAGTTGAGGGGCTCGGTTGTGCCCTACAGTAAATTAGTTGGAACCATCTGAAACTGTTTGTGTATAGTAGGGGGCACCCCCAGCCTTTCATCCCAAAGGCCACCCCTCCAGCACCCACTGCCAGCACCTACACCAAACACACCATGTAAAACATTGCGGAGCATGAAGACCCCCTTCCAACTGGTTTTAAACAGCATAGGGATAACCAGGCAGGAGCTGCAAAAAGGGAACCGGTAATGCCACAGCTTTCATTCCAGAATATGCAATTATATATATCATTTCTTAATAACCAGGAACTCTACACAAATTATCATAGACACCTCTTTTATCCATATTGAAAAGTGAAACCTTTAAATGTGATGTTTCCAGATAAAGCTCTATTTTCCTCAGAGGTGTAGTGTTGGTTTTGCAGATTTCATTCTTGCATATTAAATCTAAGTATCTTTATATTTTCCACCTGGATGCCAGAGCATTTCCATATTTCATAACACAAGATTTAGAAGTTTCATCAAAGCAAATGCACCAGCTCAGTGGTTGTGAGACTTTTGCTGTATACAAAGCGTTAGGATCAAAATACTTCTGAAAAAGTCAGGAGAATCCACAAGATATTTTCATTCAGTTCAGGCAGGAAAGAACCTACTTTATGATTAAATATTCTTCAAATAACTCACTCACAGCAGGAGAAGCAAATCTAGAAAAAAAATAAAGGAAATCAGACACTTTAAAGAGAAATTTATTCTGCCTCAGAGAAAGAAAAGACCACTGAGGTCTGACTCAAGCAAAATCAAACTTCACATTAAACAAATTGTACCATTGATTTAGCCCAAAGTCTTGACTTTTCCTGGTAAAAGATCATGACAATAAACTGATCTCATACATCTGTTAGACTGGGCCTTTCATGTAATGCATCAGAAGGTGTTTTTCAGCACATCCCATTCTGACAACATTAATCAGCAAAGCCCCTATCAAGCCAGAAAATTTACAGAACAAATTTGCAGGATTATTATCAGACCAGGGGCCCTGACACAGCACGAGCCTGCCTACGGGAGCTAAGTGCATGACAAGCTATATAAGGTGTTTTACTGGGAGGCTGATTTTTCCTGTACAAATGAAACAAAGAAAGGATTTCTGAAACATGGAAGACTCAATCTCAGCTAAAGTTAGGGTACTTCAAGACAGAACTGGAGGCCCTCAAAATACTATTTCACTGTTATGGATTGTCAAGAAATTACTCTGTCAGTTTAAGATACATTTGCTATATTAAAATCCAGTACCATAACAAATCATGTGCCAAGTACAAACAAAAAATTAAGACAGAGAAATTATATAAACTTTGAGATAGTCTGAGTATACAATTCTTCACTGTTAAAGGACTTTTTAATGCTAAACCTTGCAAGTGTGACTTGATGTCAGTGAACTGATATGTCCTTATGTACTACTTTTAGGTAAATTAATACAAGAATTTGGACTACCCCTTCTACCATAGGAAACTCTACTCTTGTTTAGAGCAAGGCATCAGTCCTTGCCAGGTCAAAGATTTCAATTTACCCAAAATGAAGCCAGTTCCTGCATATTGATTGCTCTTCCTAGCTGTAAATTATCACTGATTATTTTGAGGGCAGAAGTGTTGATAGCTTCCTGCTATTACTGACCTAACAGAAATTAAGTCTATAGTATAATTTTCTATTTATAGCAACTAAAAAATGGTTGGAGTGCTTTAGTGTTTCAAATCTAACAAAATAATAAATCCCAATGTCAAATACTCTCTTGGTCAGTGGCATTTTCATTAAAGCCAATAGATTTGTTCAAAAGGAACTTCTGGAGGACTGATATTCCCTCAAAATATACATATAATTTGTCAGTGATCTTAATTCAAAATGCTTAAGAATTCAGTGTTCCTCCATATGTGAATCTTAAGCACCTTCACATGGCATGGTGTGGTGAGATGGAGGAGGAGGAGGATTTTGAAAAGATTCAGTGGTGGTAGCTTGGGATCCACAGTGAAGTGTAAGCCCCCACGCCTGCTTGTCCAGAACCAGTCCATGCACCAAATCCTTGGTGCCTGGTCCAACTTTCTCCAATTATTTCCTTTTCTCAACCACAAGATGCAGGTCCCCTGTTGAGCTGCTCCTCAGAGAAGCCAAGCACTGGCCTGGCACAAATCCTAACCAGTAGGGATTTCTCTAATAAACAACTGGAGCATCTCAGTGGGGTAAAGAGAGGGAGAACTGCACAGTTATAGCTCGTGTTCAATTGACTGAATGAGTACAAGCTTTAAGTTCGCAGAGCTGTCAATCTGATCTTTTTCCATCTTAAGATAGGTCTCTTTTTTCTATCTTAAGAATTCACATGTCCTTGTTAGACCAAATTGTAGTGTCTCTTCTTAAGTATGGGATCAAATTCATCAGTAAAGTCAACCAGAAACAGACTCTGTTACCCTTTTCATTTGCTTTCAAATTGTGAAAAACACAAATAGAGGCAAGAACAAATAGCTGAAAATTCAAACTCCCTCTGTCGGGGTCTTCTGTCAGCAACACCATGAAGGCTTTAGGCATATCACACTTGTAGCCTTTGGGAATGTGCTGAGCTTAAGCTGTAATCATAAACTGGGTTTCCTGATTTGGATGGGTGGTGCTCAGTACAGTGAATACAGCAGTGTTGCTGGAGGTTTATGCCTCCTGGAGGTCTGGACTGTTACCTATTTGTCAGTGAAGGAGGTCTGGCTATAAAATAGGAACTGTTGACTAAAAAAAGATTATTGATAATAAGTACTCAGAGCAATGCTCATGGCCTAAAGCAGGAAAAACAGTAAGGTGCAGCAGAAAACATTCATCTGACCAGAATAAGCATTCAGCAAGACAAACTACTATCCATATCCATTTATTCTTGATACTGTTTTAAACTAAAATAACACTTCAAAGCATAAAGACCAGAAACACGCATTAGAAATTTCTCTCTTAGGGAAGCATTTTTTTCCTCTGTTAGGTTTCTTACCTTCAAAAGGATGAATAACTTATGCCTGTGCCTGCTACAGCCCTTAAAGTTCTAGGTAACACATATTTTTTTCCCAGAAAAAGAGAAAATATTCTAATGCAGCACTTGCTTCTTAGCCATCAGCAATTCAGCCTAAATCTGTAAAAAATAAATGCTAATCATAAGATACTGCCAAAGAAAAGCAATGAAAAATGTCCAATCTTGCCACGAAATTCGGAGTCAAAATCATTGTGCACCCTCCTGAAATTCCCACCTCTAACGGGACAGTTGAAAGAACACAGTATGACACAGGGAAAATGCTTTAATCAGTGCAGAATTAATTTCAATCAATAGAAATCTAACTTTTCCACTCTTACAGTCAGAATATACATATAAAATCATACCACCAGCAGCTTTCACTGGTGCACTTTCTGTGGCTGAGTTTGAGCGTTTTTGCCTTCTATCTAAAGTGAAAATCACAGCTGAGATTTTCCCCAAGACATTTAAAGGAATTAAGGTCTGTATTCCCGTTAGGCAGCAGCATGATGTGGATCTCTGCATTCTCCAGGGAACTCCAAAAGTCCCATTAGCTTCTGTTGACTATACCACAGTGATGGTGGAGCCTTAGAAGAGGACATCTCTTGATGGTCACCCATCGTTTAGCACAGAGGCTGAACATATGCCTCTATTGCCTGTGTTTGTCCCTTTTTTAGCTCTTTTAGATCAGCCCTTGCTCCTCTTTTAGGGCTGATCTTCTGCAGCAAAGGGGGAAAATGCCTGTAGTGAGACCAGATTTCTGAAGCTGGGGAGCATCTACATTATGCAGACAGTAGATTCCCTTGGAGACCTTCACAGGAATTCTTGTCACAGACGAGGCAGGAAACTTGTCACTTGCTCCAAGACTGCTTCACTGTGCACCTGGCATTTGAAAACAAATTCAGTGCTCAGGTTCAGCAGACTGGATCCCACACACTGTTTCTTTGGTTTGGTTGTTTTCTTCTCCTCTTATTTTGGGCAGTGTTGCAGAGAACCCTCTTTGGAGACCAACTCTACAAAGTTAAGCATGATTTCAATCATGGGATTCCTAGGGCTCAATGAAATTAAACAAACAGATGTTTCAAATTTTGAAAGGAGTGTAACAGCATAAATAAGAGAGTGATAATACTGACAGAATTTAGCTTAATCTAAATATTACTAGTCAACTTTTTATACTACGTATTACCAGATCATTTTTCTCAAAGTCTAATTGGAAAATCTAATTCTCAAATTTACCTGTTTTATTTTTCAGAACACAAAATGATGCTGGATGAACAAATATCGTTAGGGCACATCTTTATTTATGCTTTTACTCAAAACTGACTCTTTGCCTAGCAGAATGTACATGCCAGTTTAGATCACAAGGGTAAGATCCTTCTTTTTGCTTTTCCTCCGTTCAATGCCCAACAAAATTGTCAGTTATTTGTAGGTATTTCCTAAGAGCCAGTATTTAGGTAAAGAAAACTCAAGGCTTGAAGATAGCAGCTAACCTAAATTTCATTTTGGAATTTATTCTAATTACATTGTTGACCTTGGAGGCCGTACACTGTGATGTTTAAACACCTCTAACACCTCCAAGGTTTGTGTGAAGGAAGCCCTTGGAGCACACCAATGACCAAGGGATCTTGTCCTTGTCAGTCCAACCAGGTATAGGACATACTAGTGAAAATTATTTGGCATAGGTTCATTATTACAAAAAAGACCATCAAATTTGGAAAAGAAAATAATATATACTTGGAAAAAACACGAATTTGCATATGTATTCAAATGTTCAGCGGGGCTTGCAAAGTCTCCATTTTGAGTGATGGACCCTTGGAATAGCACTAATGAAAACACTTCTGTTCTATATTTCCTGTGTGTACTTTAATTTCATTTATGAAAATGAAGGCTTGATTGTGTATTTTCCTCCACCATTTGGTAGCCTGCCATCAAAACTCTAAGTGACATGACACACAATAGATTCATGCACCATGAAGCAGACACAGTAGGGGTCTGGAGTATTTGTGTTTTATTTCCAGTTAAACAATACACAGGGGGCTGTCACACTAACAAGGTACATAATGATTGACTAGCTCAGCCACTCAGAGACCTTTACTCTGATACAACTGAAATCTCAATAAACAGGAAATTTATATTTGAACAGCTGTTTATTTTGAAATGCTGTGCTCTATCCACTTCCTTTTCTGTACAGTACATATGGTTCATTCCTATTTAATTAAAAAAAAATAAAATCATTTGTTCAAGTTGACTCATAGTTGCACAAATTAAAGCTTTTAAAGTGAGGTTCTGCTTTGTTCTTTTCACACTTCTCTTTATCATGTCATTTGCCCTTTAGATATACACAGTTTGCAGACAATCCTTAGCAATGTAACTCTGAACTCTGTGATGCTGCAACTCTCTTTTATTGGAGGCATCATAATACAAAAACATGAATATGGCCATCCTGCTGTAGAAAATCCACAGAATAATTTAACAATCACATTACTTTATGAGCACAATAAATGTCAGGCTCATAGCCCTGTAATCGTGTCTATGGTCCTCTCTCTCATACAAGAATCATAGGAAGAGAAAGTCTCTGCAGTGATCATCCCTGAAGCTTGGTCGTATGAGTTTCAGGTGCAGCAATGCTGCCTGCAGCCCTCTCCAAACTGCTCTGGAACAGACTGAGGGACATGTAAGCTCAGGATCTCCCACTCTTACATGCTGCATAAACAACCATCAGTAAAAATTAGAAATAAGCAATTATACACCAAAAGTAAAGCAACAATTTCATCTTTTAGCTGTGAGAAAGGTTTGGTCCAACTAACTAACTTTTATACTCAAATTCTGAGGCATAAAGTCCTGTTTTGTATTAGTTTTTGAGCAGTACAATTTTAATTCCTTAGACAGTAGGCATAAACTTCTTGCTACTGGATCACACAACAGTTTGGTTGACTTTGGAAGGCACCAAATGTTTGTTCTATTTTGAGGGCTTTGATCCATATTAAAGCCGATGTCCTGGGCTAGAAATGATGAAGGATATCCATTGTGAGAGCTACCATGATCTTTTTGGAAAAGGCAGTTTACACAACTTCAGCACATGGAACAGAAGCCAGAGTCCGGACCACAAAAGATTTGACTCAATCTGTACATGTACTCTTTGCAGTTTCAGTAAATTTAGTGGGCTTTAAAACTTGAAAGTTCTGTCATTTTACTGTGCCCACACATTTTAGCCAAACAATTGGACTCTGTGAAAAATGACCACTCTGCTCTTACTATTGAGCATTTGGCAAGTGAGGAGGCACAGGGCAAAATCCTCAGCCATGACAAATTAATACGCCTTGATTTATATCAGCTGGAGCTCTGGCAGCACAAGTCTCTGAGTAAAGCTGCCACACTAGACAAAATGGAGAGACATTTGCCACTCTTCCACCCTAAAATGAGGACCAGCAGTCAGCTTCTCATCTCCTAAAATTCTTTGAATCCAAACAAGCTCCTGCACAAAGAGTTCAGGTTTGTTTGCCTCTGAGCAGTGATCTCTCTCATGTATCTTTGAATTTACGTTAAAATAGATGGGTAATAAATCATTTCTGTCATGTGAGATGTACAGCATTCATTGAAATTCACTGGCAGAAATTGAAAAACTTTACCTGCAACACGCAAGCAGGCTAAGCCTTGTGGGTGAGCTTTCCTGGGTGCAGACATGTAGGTCCGTATCACCGAACACTCAGCTGGAAAAGACAGACCACTGCCTGGTTCTGTACCAACAAAAACTGGAGAGAGGGATGAATGAAGAAAACTGGAGAAGGTAAAACTGGGTATGCAAACTTTCCTCTTTAGAATCTGCCAATACTTTAGCCCATTGGTCTTTGTCCTAGTACTGGATGTTTCTATTAACAGAGTGACACTCAGCACAGAGTATAAAACTCCACTAACAGCAGGAAATTTTACTTTGGACGGCACTGACTATGCCTGCAAGCTGTTTTTTCTTGCTTAACTATTTGTCTTACCGTAATGTTGCTTACCTTTTACTTTGATAACAAAATGTAAGTGGGAGTTTAAAGGCAGGGCTTAATATCGTGTCTATGTCAGCCACATAACACATCCTGTTCTTCTTCAAACGGGCTGCAGATAAACAAGGTGCTTTTCCTTAAACATAGTTTGCCACAAATGAGCAATATACAGGCAACCTATGATGGTTGTGAATTAGCAGCAGAAATCCCCTCACATTTTGCTGGGAGGACAACTGTATCTTTTCTAACTTCCATGCTGTTGTTTTGTTTTAACATTTCCCTGTCTTTCAAGGTGGCCAGTGGAGGGAGTTGGCAGCACATTCCCCCTTTCCATGATCAAGCTGCCCTTTCGATGCTCCCAGTCCATAACAGAGGTTGCAATATTCAGCAACGTTCTACACAGCCAGCTTTGCTGCCTGAGGCACAAAATTAGGTTTGGTTTGTCTTGCAGTCAAGCATATATTCGTGATCCACAATTCACTTCAAAGGCCATAGCCAAACTAGCAGCAGCAGATTCAGGAGACGTCATGATTAAATCTGTCACAAGGACAAAAGAAACCAGAAACAAGCTTATTGCTCGCCAAAGGAGCAATAAGAAATAAGTAGCTGTAGATTGGGATGTCCCAAGGTCTCTGTGTCTGTATCAGTACTGGTAAATAAAACTGTGACCGAGTGCTTGTCCCCTTTGCCTACACTTCATTTCCCTCCAGCGAGGCACCCTCAGAGAGGTGCATCCTCCTGTGCTCTTGCCCGTCCCTCCCTCTGCATCTGCGACTGCTCTGCACCCGCGACTGCTCTGCACCCAGCTCTGCACCCCTCCTGAGGCTGTGCCTGCAGTCCCCACGCCTGAGGCATGGTCCAGTTCCTGTGGGGCTGGGAGGGAGTGGGGAGACCTGCCCTGGAGAGAAAGAGAGCTGCGGGATGGCTCAGCACACACCTCCCCCGGGACTCTGGGGCCATCACGAGGAGAACAGCTGGATAAGGCAGAGCCTCAAGGTACGGACTGGGGTACAGAACAGTGCTGCTCCATGTTTTCGGGCTCTGCATCCGTATTCACAGAACAGATGTGCTGTATTTTATAGGTGTGCTGAAAGCTTTAGCCCACTGAGAGAGACCCTTAAGGCTTCTCCTTTGCTTTTCCTGTTATCTATACAAAAAGCCAAAAAAGAGCTATTTTCTTTCGTTTATTGACTGAATAACAGGGGATGAAAAATAGCCTAGAAGCCTGTACTCGGGTTTGTCAGATGAATGAAGTATTTGCTCTCATCAAAACTCAGGAATACTCATCCTCACCTTCCTGTGAGCCCCTGTCTTAAAACTAGGAAAAACACCTTCCAGATTTCTTCCCAGAGGTGTGGGGAAGGAAGGGTCTTTTCTCCTTTTTCTGTACTGATATTGCCAAAGCCAACATCAAGGAAAATCATTTTTGTGTGCTTGCAATTTCTTTGGACAGATATATGAAGCCTGACTTGCCTGACTTGCCTTTGAGTTCTGAACAAATTGTTCCCTATGTCACTTTCCATAATGAATATCTTGGGATGTTTGTTTGGTTTCTCCCTGGTTTGAAAATTAAAAAAATAATATAAAAGGAAAAGCATACTTGTTCAAGCCATTCTTTAATCAACACCACGCAAAAATTGCTTCCCTAGGTAATTTAAATAGCAGCACTGCAATCCTTATATACCTTTAGATACTGAATTTAATCAAATAAAATCTAGTTAGTGTGGAAAAATACTTCCAAAATAGTCTTTAATGACTGGGGACTTACCAGAAAATCTTTGGGAATACACAAATGCAACAAAGCACATTATTTCAAGAAACACAGTCTTAGGAGAGCCACCCAAACTCAGAGCTTGTTCATACACTAGCAAATGCTACACAGTCTTGTCACTTTCAGGGAAAATCAGCCTTTGGGTCCTGCTCTGAATAACACCCCTGTTTCAGTAGGGTGCAGCCACAAACACTCAGATCCCACTGAAGTCAACAGCACTCAAATGATACTGGCCTGTGGGTATGTGACTCAGTGCTTTCCTGAACAGGTGTGAGTTTCATTTGTGTTTAAAAGCACTGGCTGAGAGGGGGTTTAAATTAACACTGCCAGCTCAGCCAGCAGCCACTGTGAACCAAACTGCAGCATCAGTTTTTAAGAATTCCCTGTTCCTGTATACTCCCCATAAATGTTAAAGAAATAAAGAAGTGGTGGTTAACTCTGCTGATATAAAGTGTCCACCTTTATGTTATACTCTGGGAAAGCGTAAAACATATCTTTCATCCAAGGTCTCCATTGGTTCCCCTTTAAAAATTCTTGATTCTATAACTATTAATTTTACTTTTTACTTTTATATTTGTGCCCTGTTGAATTCCAAATGTCTGAATAAATACATTTTTATATTTTGAGCACAGCAGACCTGTAATGGAGCAAAGGTCCTGCCACTGAAACTTGTCTCTGCAGGTCAAGGTAACATCTAAAATATTTCTAGCTATCAAACTGATTCAGACATTTTTTAACTGCCCCTACTCAGCGATTAAGTATTATTGTGCTACTTTACAAATGGGAAGTGAAGGCCAAGGATCCCATTCAATGCACTGGATGTCTCACTGATTTACCCCAGCCTTCGAAGAAACCCAGTACAGAGCAGGGACTATTTCTGGCAGGAGTCTAACCCCTTCACATCAAATGCTCAGGGAGAAGAGCAGTATATTTATATTTAATCCGCACTAATCTAAATTTACCTTACAGCCTCCTAACCCTGGGAGCCTACACATAGTTTAAGAGGCTGTCGCAAAAGTTATCTGAAACGTCATTCACTTTTTCATAGATAAAGCTCTCCTAGCGGATGTGGCTTTGACATAAAGCAGGCAAGAATTTCAGATATGCTTTCCCAAGTGTTAGTAAAAGATGCTTGAAACTTTGCTACCAGAAGGAAGACAGGCTTGCAATTGCTTCAGAGTTGCAAATCAGGAGCAATCTCATTACACCTGGTGTCACTGTTCTCCTTCCTGTCAGTGGGGTGACAGAGGTGCAGAATCAGTGTGAGTCCAGACACAGACCTGTCCCTTTCTCCAGTAGCCCTCAGAAATGGATCGCAATGCAGTCGCAGCTGAACTCTCCTGTGATGCCGTACATACAAAAGTATAAAGTCAACAAGATTTATAGGCTGGAAAAATTACAAGCCTGAGGTTCTCAAATTATAATATTTTGTCCAGAGCTCCAGAGAATGATGAGCTCCTCTCTTATGAATAAACACATCTACAGCAAAATTCACAGATGGAAGATCCCAAAGTCAAAATCATTTCCAAATGTCTTGGTCACAATAGAACTTCTTGCTCCTTTCTCTTCTTAAGCCTGCAAACTGTATCTATTTTTGTGTGCGTGCATGGACAGATTTGTGTTCTGATATAATGCCCAATTCTGTTCACTCTAGTCAGCATATACCAAGTAGTAATTGCATCGGAACAGTTAGAACAGCCTTGCCCTTTGTATTTTAGAAATGCTTTTTCTCATGTACTTAGACAGTTGGCCACTTTGCTTCCAGTCATTGCCTGAGGGTCTTTTTTATACCATGAAGCTATTGATCAATGGTATGGTATTGGCCATGCTAAAGCACTTAGCAGAGAGGATCATGCAGAAGTTCTTCTTCCAGCCTATTCAGACAGCAGAAAAACTAAATATGAACTGAACTTTTTAAGGCTCCATTGAATGTTTGTCCAAGTGTGGGGACAAAATTCAGGTCAATTCACCTATCCCTCAAGCACTCCTTAGAGTTCATTAAAATCGAAAAAAATAACCTTCTAATAGATATAGCCATCACTTAGAAAGGACAGAAGTATCCTTATAAGCTAATAAGTCTGTAAAACATCCCATAAGGAATCACAGACTCTCTGCTTCTCTTAGCTTGTTTCCTAGAGATGGCTAGCCATAGGAAATAAATAGAAAAAAAGGCATTAATCTGTTGTTATATTTTACCCACAAGCCTATTTACTCTAATATTTTTCTTACTGCAGGAGCTGTAAAATCAAGAAGTTTATGGCTTGTATGAAGCTCGATAAGAATGATGATTCATCTCTAGAACAAATATTTGGACATTAAAAAAAAAATAGGAAGATTCAAGAAATGATGCCTGCCTTAATATAGATCCTTTTGTGAAGAGTACTGTCCCTACCTCCATCACCGACTGACTCAGCTCACCTTTTCACTCTGAGCAATCAACAGACCACTGGCTCCTTTCCCAAATTTTCCTGACACATGTAATGTATAGTGTTGTAAGGCTTCTTCACATTGGTTGATTAAATTTTCCTTGGTCTACAGTCTGGCACTGAGATCTACAGGCATGGACTAGCCCTGTCCATGCTTTTAAACTCTCCTGGTCTCCAAGAGGCCAAACTGCCTTTGGGGAGTTACTAGCTCCTGAATCACTCTGAGCTGGCTGCGAGCTTTTATTTTCTGTGGGTCACAAGTGTGCCATTCGTGGGCTTTTCAGCAATAACAGTACAGACAACCAGGTGCCTGTGCCCTGGAGCCTTCCTTGTCACCACTTAATTTCCTGGCATAGATGTAGCCATTTGCTCAGTCCAGCACTGCCCAAGTTCATCATCTTGTCATACCTCTGAAAATCAGAGAAGTTTTCCAACAGCTAACATGGTACTCCACGGTAGCTTCATCTCTTTGTGTTTCTGCTGACATTCCCTAA
Organism: Machaerirhynchus nigripectus; assembly: GCA_013397975.1. Lineage (NCBI taxonomy): Eukaryota > Metazoa > Chordata > Aves > Passeriformes > Dicruridae > Machaerirhynchus > Machaerirhynchus nigripectus. The sequence goes on along the minus strand of VZRQ01004831.1, from coordinate 321,933 downwards.
ATTTAAAAGTTATTAAGGATTTTTTGAATAAGAACAACACCGAAAAAGAGACATCACAGCTCACAGATCTGACAACATGCTTCCAGTTTACACAGCTTTCTGCCCATGAGGAAGAGGCTAGCAGTGCTATACATGGGATTTATTTCTCAGTTGCAGTAATCTTGCATTATCAAACGACCCCTCCAGAAATAAGGATCACACCCATAGGAAGTCTTAACAACTGTTGTGAGAAATCTGGAAGAATAAACATCACAGTAAGGCACCTTATTTAAACCTCTAATAAAGCTGAAAAGCAGTTTTGGAAAGAAATGTCTAGATTATGAGAAAGCATTAGATGACAAAGGACATCCTTTCCCACGGAAGTGAAATCTCAGGCTTTTAATGGAGGAAAAATACCTCTTTTAATTAGAAAATGACAGCAACACTCATCATAGATAAAGTGTCTGGCTTAGCAAGTAAATTGTTCCTGCATCATCAGATCAATAGATTCAAAATAAAAATGTGCTTCAGACATTTCGAAGATCACAGCAAAAATTTCTAATCTGCTGAGAAATCATGTAACTCCTACTTCTAACTAGGTATATTTGAGATAATTGCATATAGGAAGATACAGATATAGAGATAGAGATATATAGTAGATATAAATGATATAGATGTGTGTGTGTATGAGGTGCTACATATTTATTCTGCTTTATCTTCTATATGCAGCTCAAAAAACAAAAATTTTAAGAAAATATACACGTGGTTCAGTGTTGACCTTCATAATTTTTACTCTGGCATTCATAAAAACTCTATTCAGAGTTTTCTTCAGTACATATTTTCCTATTAATTACAGTACCTATTGAAGCAGGAACACTTAATAATTTCTAACTCATTGACTCGTTATTTAAGTGAATACATTGTTTAGTAGGCTTCATATTTTTAAGTTCTAAGGAGCTCTCTCTTTCCAGCTGCCATAGAATCATAGAACATTTTTCCTCACCTGTGCTCCATATCTTGGAGTACTCTGTTAATAGTACACCTAATTCCTTTTGCCATAAATCAGCTTTGCATTTCCACTTGATTTGCTGGCCAGCTTTGAAGATTTATCTCTCTGTGTTGACAAATGACCATCAATCATCTGTCTCCTCAGTTTACCTTGTTCCTATGTCCAGATCACAAGCACAGATACCCCTTTCTTCTGCTCTTCGGTGTCTCCTGCTCCCTCTTTCTCTCTCCTCTCTTATCATATGCTCATGAAGTTCTCCAGACATTGTGTCTCCCCACTCACACTTATTTTTTTCCCACCTTCCCACTGCATGGTATGTCCCCCTCCTGTTTCCTCTCTTCCTCCTCTTCCCAGCCTGGGCAACACCCTCCACTCTGAATTCTTTCCCTTCTCCTCTCATTCTCCTTCAGTTCTTCTGTTCCGCTACATCCCTACTAAAGAAAACCTCTGTGCTTCTACACTTTAACTGAATCCCATGTTTCCTGAGCTGACAGCTTACCACCACCCTCAATTAGTCCTTCAGTCATCTTTTCCTTTTCCTTTTCCTTTTCCTTTTCCTTTTCCTTTTCCTTTTCCTTTTCCTTTTCCTTTTCCTTTTCCTTTTCCTTTTCCTTTTCCTTCTCCTCTTTCCCAACCATACGCTTCTCCGTGTCAAGAGAACTGTCAGGTTTTTCAAAACTCTTTCCCTTCTGGAGGACATGCAGGACATATATTCTGCAATATTCATTCTAAGCAGGCAATCTTCTTATCTGCTTCTTTCAAGCTTGTCTTTTAATCTCACTGGCACTCTTCCACTCCCTCTTTAGTATCTCTATTTCTCAATTTCCTCAAGATGCTCCACCTCACAATATAAATGTCCTTTTAAAAATAAACCGTCTTTGACTCCACTCTCCTCTCTACCAACCATCCCGCCCACCTTTTTGTCTGCAAATGTATTCTGGAGCTCTTCCAATCACGCTCAGTCTTAAGCCTTTTTTTTTCCTAACTTCTTCCCTTTGCCCTCCAGTGAAGAAGACACATTTTTACCAAAGCGCCTCACAAATCACTCCTCCCAAAACTCAGAATTGACACCCCTTGTCATCCTCTCCAATTTGCCTGCAAGACTCTTCTTCTTGTAAAGCTCCTCTCCAAGGACTTTGACTCATCTGTCTTGATTCTCCTCTTTTCCCTCTAACCACACACCAATGTACATTTCAAAGGATTTTTCTCATTCTTCCCTCCAGTTTTCCACAGAAGCCTTCTACACCTGGGCTTTGTCTCTGTTTCTTTTCATGTTGTCTCCAGATAATTCATTTACAGATAATTATGCAAATAATCAAATTCCAGATAATCTCATCTGCAAAATAAATAACATACCTGCTCCGTTTTTCAGCCATCTGCTTAAGAGTGGCACAGTCAGAGTAGGGCTCTTCATCTTTCCCTTTTACATGTTCCCCTTTTTCTGTCGCCATGGAAATGCCACTGTCTTGCCTCTTTTGCAGGTCCTCAGGTCCACGGCCTTGGCACTGTCTTTAGCTGAATTTCCAATTGATTCTTACTCCATCTTTTTTACATTACAGTTTTAAGTTATACACTTTAATTCTCATTCATAATGTAAAACACTCCTCCAGGCTCTCACCATCTCCCATCTTGACTAACATCATCTTCTACAAATTTGTCAAATATAACATTGCTACCTATTTCCATTCATAACATTACAGTGAAGAAAACTTTCCTAGCCTTTTGTTCCGAGCATGTGATTTCACTTTTCACAGCCTTCCCCCTCTTCATTCACACCAAACATCAGCTTCTTGTCTTCATTCTTCACAGCTTGTGTCCGCAGTATTTATCATCTTTCATATACTAAAAGTGACAGTAACATTTAACACACATTCCCACAGCACACTTGGCAGGAACAGGCATTCAGGGCCAAAAGCAGAGGAGAGGTGAATTAACATCCTTTGCATGAAGCCAGGGGGATGTACCCAAGTGCCAAGAGAGCCACTTATTCTATCTTTTCTGGTAAGGACGGGAATTTACTCATCTCTACCCTGGGGAGCAAAAGAAAGTTTAATTCATGCAGGATAAAGCAGGAAGAGGCAACCCTTCTGAATCAACCCCTCAGAAGGCAGTAGTGAATGCTGAAGACTGAGTTCAGGAGCCAGAGGCAGAGAGCCACTGGGCTGACTTTGGCAGCCTTTTTCTGTGCCCAGTCATAAAATATGCATCAGAAGAGTCCCTAAAAATCTAAAGATGAATATGACTGCAACTGAAAGACGTGTTGGTAGCAGAGAGCTCAGATGCAGGGCTCTATGATGGACTATGCCCAACAATCCCCAAATATTTGAATGCATCACCTCTGTACAGCTAGAAGGCAATTTTTATCCAGAGTCAGAGCTGAGTCAATGCCTACAACAGAAAAGGTCTTGCCAAAAATATTCTCCAAAGCAGTTAGTATGTGAGCTTCCTAGTCTTTCTTTCGAACTGTCCTCCTAAAAGTATTCACAAAAGTCAGCCACCATGCATGAGGCAGCTGAAAGAAAAAGGCTCTTCACATCCCAACCCATTAGAGCCAAACCGTGCTGTGCATGCAGCCTGTCCATTCACTCATCCCTCCTTTCTCAGATCAGTGCTGTTCCCCTGCCTGGGCTTCAAGCTCTGCTGCACATTTGGGGAAACTTTAGGGTCCAGTTTTGAGAGCATCTTTCCCTCATCTGAACATGAACCTTTTATACTGATAAATGACAGCATTTGAGACTTAAAACTACTTAATCTGTAGATGCATGCAGATACAAAAAATTATGAGAGCTAAATGCTGTCACTTGACCTTGAAAATTTTCTAGCATCAATTCTGAATTGGTTTCCCATTCATTTGCCCATTAATAGCAAATTGTCTAGGCATTTGGCTTAAAAAGTCTCATACTCAGGCATTTTGTCAAAATAGGGACAAAGATTTGCCCTGCTTCTGTTGTGATGGAGATGGTTTTCATTAAATTTATTTCTTTCTGCTATGTATAATTTTGCCATATGAGAGAACAGACGAAAACTAGGATTGTCCTTTTGGTATCCAAAGGGCCATGCTTTTCAAGCCACTCTGCTCCTATGTCCAATCAGAAAGTCAGATCAAGATGCTTATAAATTCATACTTGTTAAAAAGAAGAAAGTGAACAAATCTCCCTGACTATGCCTTCACAGAAAGCTTAGGCCCCTTTCCAGCTTCAAAAGGTGCACCCTGTTGACAGCTCCCAAAACCTGGGGTGCAGCCTGCGGCTCTGGCCAGCTGTGCCCGTGAACAAAGCCAGGCTCCAGGCACCATGGCTCCTGTGGGGTGGATGAGACCAGACCCTGCCTCCCTGTTTCTGCCGGGTGATAAGTGAGGCCGCCTGCAAACAGCGGGACTTCACGCCATCTGATTTCCCCTTCTGCAACAATATAACATGCACTCCTGTTTTCTAAAGTCTTGCTGGTTTGAAACACTGTGGTTTTAGTTCTCTCTTCTACTTTACAGGATGACCAGGAAAATTTATCAGCAGTTTAATACAGAGAGAAAAAGGGCAGGGGCAGTGGGCTGTCGATGTTAGACATGAGCACATCCCCCACCAGCACAGTGCCTTCAGTAATAAAATAGAAAGCTTCCCTGCAAAAATCCCTGCAGCAATTTAGTCTGAAGGAATATGCCTCCCTCAGGACACTTCTTATGGCTGCCAGAGTTATGAGGGGCACACGCTGGCACATCATTAGTATGGTGTGTTTAATTAGCACATACATGTTTGTGTTGTCTTTCTTTTGAAATAATCCAAAACTACATGTGTTGTGCAAACCCTCTGCATTAAAATGACATAATAAATCACATCTTGTTTCAAGCAGCAATTTTGTGAGGGTAACGTTGCAAAAAAAAAGTCAAGAACAAGAGAGAGAGAAAAATAAATAAGAAACAAAAATAAAGAGATAATGAAGGAGGAGAAGCAGTTAATGGCAGTCTTTATAGGGCACAAAAGATTAAAGGAAGATTTCAAGGCATTAACAGGGCTAGCATTTCTGGAATGTAAAATAGCATTCCTATTACACAGCTCAATACCTTGCCAGGAATCAATATGCTCTGAAATGTAGTAGAATTTAAGAAGGTCGTTGGTTTGTGTAATCATGGTCCTTTCAGTAGTGTCCCTATTGGGATTTGTAGGGTGATATTTTCTTATGGAGGGTTGACAATGTTTCTTCTCAACAAACACGGACATTTCCTCAGGTCAGTGGCAAGATAATGGGGAAAGGAATATTTCCAGGTCCCAAGTTCATTAAAGCCTGAAATCTGCACCAAAGGCTTTTGCGTAGCTTTCCTCACGTGAGGAGACCATGCTCAGATGGATCAGCAGAGATGTTCCCACTCACCATCCACGCAGTAAATGTGGAGGTGCTGCAGCATGAGGTCCATAGTTGGCCCTCCCTTCTTGGCTTGATAGAGCCTGAATTTATTTCCTTAAGGGCATGGTTCAAGGTCTGCTGATAATGCCAGCATTTCTCTGAGGAGTCTTAGCAGAGAGCCAGGTTATCACTGAGGGTCTGATTGTGGTTTTATTTATCCTTTATATTGGAACTTGCTTTACATCTATTTCACATCTAGAGCTGCATACACGACCTCAGAGACCTTTTAAAATTAAGAACACCTTATTAATGTGAATGTGAGCTCCTCATCTGTTTTTCCTGTTTGTGCAGTTCCTAGCAAAGTGGGGGATTTGACTGTGGCTGAGCTCCTAGTTGCTATGGCAATACAAGTAATAAATAAATAGTAAAAATAATACATTGGAATAAAATATTCTGATTTTATAAGCATGAGTTCTAGAATTACAATAACTGCACTTACTACAGTTTAGCATTTCTGGGCAACACTTCTGAGTGACTGGGGTGCCCCAAAACACTTGTTAACCATCACGCCTTGTACATGCCAGAAAATGGTAATGTAGCTCTACTGTGTAATGCTGCAGCATTTTGGCAGTGCTGGTCATGACTTAGATTCCATGTTGCCAGAGCTCTGCCTGGGAGGAAATGTGTGTGTGCATGTGTGTGTGCATATGTGTGTGTGTGTGTGCATGGACATGTGAATGCACATGCCAGAGCCAGGCATGTCGAAACCCATGAGTTTGCACGTGTGAAGGACAAGCAGCAACTTAATGGGCTTCTCTTTCTCTACAATACCATGACATGCCCACTCTCATTCTGATGAAAAACCTTTTACACTTCTCCAGCTGTGCAAAAAAAAGGCACAAAATACCTCTAATTTAGATTTATACTCTCTTTAAAGAATATTTTTATTTAATCTATAACAATAATTAAGCTCATGTAGCCAAGATGCAACACAAAGCTGTACATCAAGAGATATACTTGAAAGAGCAGCAGAGTTGATGCTTCCTGAATAATCTAAAAATTATGAGATTCTCCACTGTCTTTTTTTCTGAATGCGTAATAACATACATTTCCATTGTAGATGGACATGAGTTTTAGAAATCAAAGCCTTGCAGAAAAATGGCTGGTTTTCTTCCTGTTTTATTGAGGAAAATAACAAGTATTGGTAAAATCTGAAGTGCCTGCAGATCTTTTTCTTTATTGAAACAAAATTGTATTTAATCCTATAAAAATGATACATTAAGTTCATATAGAGATAAATAGCTGTATTCATATACATGTGTATTGATCACATACAAACTGCTGCTAGGTGTATTTAGAAAATAAGGAAGTATAAACCTTCATTTTTGGGAAGTGACAGATAACTCTTATAATATCCAGTAGCTCCAGTGGTCATTGAAATGTTTAAATACATTTTTGCCTGTTGACACCTTTCTAAAATCAATGAAAAATTAAATGTTAAAAATAGAAAGTATAAACATTGCTGGCTCGCAAAGAGAGAAGAAGGTTAAATCCAGAGTGCTCAGAGATAGTAAAAAGACCTGATGATCCTGTGCATATTTTAAAAAGCTAATTTTTTAAAGACAAACCTTGAAAAATTAAGCTGATAATGCATTGCATCTTCATTGCAATATATTGCACTGCATAGGACTAAGGACCAGCAGTAACATAGACATATGGGAATTGCGGTTGCTTACTACTGCAAGTTTAAAAAAAGAGTGGCTTCTTCTGAAATAGTTTTTTGTTACAAGAAACATTTCTGAAGAATTAAAATACATCAGTAACAATTCCTTTTATTTTTTTAAAGCAGGCCTCAGCAGGAAAAAATGGGAAATTAAAAAAAAAAATCCTACCTTTTCCCAAATCCTCTGATTACAGAAGACACTGCTCCAACTCCCGTCTTCTTAACAGCAGAACAGCAGAGAGTAATATGACTTTATATCATAAGGAACATTCTTTGAAAGAAGACATTACTTGGGAGAAAAGTTAAATTGCAGTTCAACCACAGCCAAAGCAACATTCTGCTCTTTTGAAGACAGCAGGTTATGAAAGATCACTCTGACTTTGTCATGGGATAACAAGTGGCCAAAGATGCAGCGGGGGAGAGCAGTGGGATGCAACCCTCATTCCTCCAGCTCACAGCTTAATCACTGGCTTCTGCCTGATTCTGTACCCTACGGGGGTGACATCCCTCACAGGCACACCTAACAGACAGGACCTCGAACAGTAAGTAGGTGAGGTAACATCTGGTTTATGGATCCTGCCAAACAGCCCAACATTTGTTCATGTTCAGGACTTTGGGCAATCAAGTGGAAATCTCTGCCCACAGAAAATGTCTGCCCACAGAAAGCTGGTGTGTGTTGCCAGGGCAAAGAGATACACCAGTGAACTTCAAACATCTGTACAGCTGGGTGGGAGGTACAGCAACACAGTGCTCTCTCAGGCACCAGGCCATCTCTTCCTCCTGATGTCTCCAGCCCTCAATGTCAAACCCTAGGGTATGTCAACCACCAACCTACAAAGTAAATTTATCATGACAAGCACAATGATACAGGAACATCCAGTCCGTGCTTTACCTCAGATCAAAGAGACAAGCTGCTTGTTAGCAGCAGTAACCTGATGTACACTTTTAATGTCAACTTTTGGCCAAAATAGAGAGTCTTCCTGTGCATTGAAAATCCAGAATCGAGGGGGGAAAATAAAGGAATACAGTGTGGTAAAAGAGAAGCCTAATACATCTTTTCCATATCTTTATCCTCCTAAAAATTCAAAACACTCAGCGCTGTTGGTTAGGGAGCCAAATTTTGAGATGGTAAGTGGTGGAAAACTTAATGTTCAAACCTGTGTCATTTGAACATTTAAAACTAAAAAATTAAGATTTGAAATAGGATCTGCATAGTCTGTTCACAGTTAGAATAATCAATACAAGTGTGTTCCTGCATTAGCTTTACATAGAGCATAACCTGAATTGTAAGGCTAAGTTAGGTTACTCTTCATCTTTCTGGTTGAGCAGAGCATGGCTTACCAAAGGGACACCCACCCTCCCTCTACACCTTTGGCAAAGACATTGGGGCCACCCCTGCAGAACTGATCCACCAAGAACATTTCCAGGTTTCCCTGTTGAGTCTTCATGAAAGAGAATAGCACGTGTGTTCAATATAATTCTACATCAACATCCACATTAAAGCACTGTCTGCAAGTGCTCATCTGCTGCATTTGCAAGTGGCTTCCAGCCCCCTCCAGGCAGCAGCACAAGAGGGAAGCCCCACTGAGCTCTCCCCTCTCTTCTACTGACCATGAACAATAAGCTGTGCAAAAATGAGGGTTTGTGAAAAGATTTGTTGAAACTTTACTGCAACTGGAAAGACATCCCTCCTTCACAGATTCTTCCATGTGCAGAGTGAGGAAAGCAGAGGGCCTGGCGGCTCCAAGGCTGATGGAGGTGTACAAGTAACTGTGGGTACTGAGGAAAGGTATCTGATTTGGAGCTCACAGTCATTACCACAATTATGTCCAGCAGAACTGGAACTCATAACTCTCTCTTCTCTCTACTAAAACTCTTCAGAAAATGCTTCTTAAAAATCAATCTGATGAGTTTCTGCTGGCTTGGAAACATAACAAACCCCAGCACCCAACCTAACCTCAGTGTAAATGTCACTTTTGAATCATCTGATATGAATTCCACCCTCTTTTCCACCAAGGTGAAACACCCACCAAAGAATGATGTCCAGTTTGTGGTCATCTTGGCTCTTCCCATGAGGTTGGCATAAGTTATTCAACAAGGCGATGGATCTGTCAACACAAGACAATTTGATATATGTGCATCCCTATCAGAATGGACCCCAGTGCTGAAGCTCAGCTCCTTGCCAATACAAACCAAGTTTTCCCTGGCCATGTTGTCTATGTGCTGGCACCAATTAACTTTGCTGGTTGAGTCGAGTCCTCTTTCCTGGAGGTATCGTCTTATTCTGCAGCACTTCTCCCCTTTTTGAGCAACATGCAGATCTCCGTCTGAATTCATGGAATCCCACTTGCCTTTGCTCATGACCATGAGAGGCTCTTTGCTGTGCAACCTGCCCTGGTGGCAGCAGAGGTGGTATGTTGTGGCAGCATCACCAACTTGGAATTATTTCTTTTTCATGGGGGGAAAGAACACAGTCTGTTATTTTTATCTTCATAAACCCGTCTGGACATCTTCAGCTCACCAGAATTTTTTCTGATTAAGGCAACCAGACTCTAACAAAGTCCTGCTGGCTTATGTCTTTCACTGTGATGCAGAGTATCTTAATTCCAAGTGGCCAGAGAAAGGCAGCAGCACTTCCTGCCCCTTTCATTATCCTACAGCAACGAGCTTGGGCTGATTTCTCTGCATGCAGAAGGTCATTGAAAGCCAGAGGGAATCTGTACTTGAAAGGGTTTCAGGCATGAAATGCAACAAGCATCAGCAGCAGGTCTCTGTGAGATTCAAAGGAATATGTCATTCTTTGGGTATTGTGAATCTTGACAGGTATTTTAGGGGTATCTCTTTTTCCCTATGTGGCTACGCTATGGTCTCTGTACAACTGGATGTGTATATATATGAAAAAGATAACATTTCAAAAGAAAAACAATTCCAGTTTTTGACCAAACTGGTGATACTCTCAGACTGGGGAAAAAAAAATGCGATTTCTTCAATGTTTCACTGTAATCACTACAAGTTGTTGGGCAAGATGTGGAAACACCTGAAGCTGGTGTTCAAATGTGTGGCTTTGTATTACAAAAGTATACTGAAGCACTGGTGGGTTTACTTGTGGTTTAGCTGCGAAACTCCACTCCTAGGTTTCAAATTCATGTTTTAGAGCTATATGGAAAGCATAACAAAGCTCTCAGACAGTGCCTTCTCATGGTGCTCACTTCAAAGACATTGTTAGAGAAACAGAAGTCAGAATGCTCCTGAGACATAAAAAGCTGTACTGTGTATAAACACAAAGTTTATAAATAGCTTGAAAGTCATGGCAAAAAATTTAAAAATCCCTAAATTGTAAACAAGGCAGAAAGAATGGACCAAAAATAATAATTCATACAAGGTTTGTGTATTTTAATGAGCTGTGATTTTTTCCATAATCTTCAACAGCCAACGTGTATCCTGTCTTGGAATATACAAGTAATGGTACTTTGACTATAGATACTCAGAGGTGTCTTCAGGGGGTGGTTATGCATGTAACAATCTAATTTATCAAAACACAAGAATGTATAGTGCATCATTAAAATGGGATATTCACTGCTAAAATGAAGTTTAAAATGAAAATGGCCTTCAAAAGGGAGCCACTAAATCAATGGATGTCCACCTGGTCTGTTAAACACTCATATAAAGGCAGCTTACGAGTAGCAAGTACTTAATTTACTGATGGCCAGATGCTCATTTTGGCAAAGACAGCCCTTCTGCATGCTCAAATTTGGAGACATTTCTTACACTGTTGATGACCGTCAGAAACAGGCTGCTGGGCTAGCCTTTGGCCAGGTCCATATGGAAGCTCTTATGGTCTTGCTACTAGAGCTGAGCAGGAAAGCAATCAGTTCTTATTTCTCACAATTCAAAGGTGAAGAAACAAAGTTCTTCCCCTTTGGCGCCTTCTCAAGGCTTCTGCACATGGATGCAGCAGAGCCCTTGGACACCCCCTGCTCTCCTGCCTCATACTCCCAGCTTGTGCCTGCCTCTCCCCATGCAGGTGCACAGGCATGGTGTTCATTGCCATTTAAAAACTACTTTTCCACCTGTCATCTACCTATAGCAGGGGAATCTAACAAACTCCCGCTGGCTTTTGTCTTCACTGTGCGTGCATCCTAGTTCCAGGCAGAAGCATTTCACTGAGGAGTCAGAGGACAAATTATCCCTCTTTTATCAGTACACAACCCCAGTCATAATGTATGCCCACAGGAAGAAACGTTTCCCATGCAGGGAATGACTCAGACTGGGTTTGATATAAGGAGTGTGGAGAAAAGTGAACAGTAACTGCAGCTTATAAAAGGTGGCACTTATTTAACAGAGTGACAGCTGCTCACTGTGGAGTTACAAGGGAGTATTGTGATTTTCTGGCTCTGAAGCCCACCCTTTAAGAACCACTGATCTGGAATATGAAAAGACTGCACATGCTGAAAAAGTCTTTTTTAATGAGGCAGGGTCAGATTTTGATGAAGCTCACTCAGGTTGAGGGGCATTTTCCTTCTTCTTTTGGCCCCACTGACATTAACACTATCATTATTAGTAAAATAAAGCTGAATACAATGCAAATGCAATTGAGATCCTGGTGCATACTAATAATTGATAATTAATAGATTTCAATAGATTTAATAGATTCCAATATTTTTATTTTTTCCGCAGTGACCAGCTCTACTGGCAAGTAACCACAGTATGGGGCTGCCCTGGTAGGACTCTTAAAATGACCAGGTTATCTAATTGGTTTTACATCCCCATCCCATGGTACCTCCAGCTGTGTTAGGGCCTAATAACATGAGGTGCAACAACTATCAGGCATGAAGTTCGCTCTCTGTTTATAAGATTAAACAATGACTAAGCTTTAAAAAAAGCATAAACAGTGGTGCAATAAGGCTGTCATTGAAGTATAACGAATAAAATGAAACTGGTATAAAACATAGCTACATTTTATTATAGCAAGTGAAGCACAATCAGAAAACTGCTTCCTTTCAGTCTAATTGTTCCACCTGCCTGCATACAGCATGCTACACAAAGTCATGGGCTTAATCGCCTCTTAGCTGTGTCACGGCTCTTTCCTGATGCAAAACACAGCAATGCACCAAATCAACTAGAGACACCAGGAATTATTAAACATGCATAGCCCTCAAGATTCAGGCCAGTCTTTCGTAGTTTTTGTGTATTCACTGGCCCAGGAAAAAAAAATGGATAAAATTTACAGAAGTTGTACAAAAGCAGATTAACCACTCAATTTGTATCAGAGATGATTTGTGCCTTGTAACATCTACCAGTTGTGCTGTGCTGGGGACACATGCCACAAGAAGCTCATGAAGCTCTACCCCTGTGGCACAAGAAGTGCATGCAGTGTCGGACACAGAGGAAACAGACTCATAACCTGCTGGGAACAGCCTGGTTGCAGCTTATTTATGGAGAGAGTGGTCTTCCCTTGTTCTGACCATAAGTCTGTTTTCAGAGGTGTCTCTCAGAGGAGGAATGAGCTGGATTCCTCAGGCTATTGTGTGCCATAATTTGCATGATACCTTGGGCTGGCAGGAAACTCATTGGCCACAGAAAGTCTTGGCAGGAGAGAGGGCTGAAGAGAGTGACTATGTGTAGTTTTATATTGGGCAGATAGCAACAGAGGTTGTGCTGAGTGAGCTGGGTTGGACTGATTTGTTCAGCTTTATCTGGTTTTCTTTTCCTCGAGAGTGGGAAATGCTGCTTTGCTCAGGTATCACTTGGACAGACCTCACGTTTTTCATTTATGCTTTTATCTCAGCACTCCTGAAACAGATGTCTCAAGGTACTATTTGCAAGGTCATCAGCTGACCTGACTTTAAAATCTCAGATAGCTCTTTAAATTAAACTCTCTGATTTACTATAAAAGACTAGAGAACCAAGGATGCATTAAAAAATCAAGTAAGAAAAGAATAGAAATTGGGAAGAAAGTTTCTTTTATTTTTAAGCACTGAGAATGAGAAAAGCAGAGATGTGAAGGGAAAAACTTGGAGCCAGAAGATCCAAACTTCCCCTTGATTCTAAACTTAGCTCAGCCACTGGCCCACCGTGCAGATGACTCAGTGCACTTCCTTGAACTTAAATCATTCCTCTTACAAAACTTGTTAAAGAAAGACGTCAGTGTAAATTAGATGTTGTGTCTAAGTTTAGCTATGGCCGATACATAAATATCGGAACTTTAATGTGTTCTCATTCGTGTCTGCTTAAGAAAGATGTGTATATACATGCACATATGCATATATATACATAGCAAGGGAGAGAAAGACTTCTTTGCGCTATTTTTACAGTTTCATTTACATATATTGTTATTTTGCTGGTGACATGAGAGCTCACAGCTGATTAGAAGTTTAACCATTTTCAGAGCAGCCTGATTGCCACAACGCCCAAGCACTCCTCATTCTCTCAAACTGTCAGGAAAGTTTCAATCCCATGAAGGCAGCAGGAGCTGAGAGAGTACACAATCAGCATATAACATACATGATGGCTGATTTCTTGTGACATTAAACCTCACTCCTGGGGAAGAGGCAGACATTTATTCATAACTCTACCACTCAAAAGTAACCATTCTTCTCACCATGGAGATAAATGTCAAAACAGAGACCATCCATAGGCTGAGTCTAATCTAATCTGTCCAAAATGGGTATATATTTAGATCTGTTGTCAAATCTTGAATAGTAAACCCTTTAGCCTGGGTAACTATTTCCTCAGTCTGCCTTCTCCATCTATAAATATGCATATCAGAATGGATATATGCTATCAGAGAAGCATATTATTCCTGTTAAAATGGACAGGATATGATGCTGACCAATCTTTCTGATATGAGCAAAGAGTCAGACGACAAAGCACAAGACTTCCAGAAATGTGTAACAGAGAGGGAAAAAGTATATTAATTTTTGTTAAAATATCTCTATCATTCAACATGCACCTGAAATCAGCAGGCCCTCCACTCCCTAGTGGCTGGTCCAACAAATGAGAAAAACAGGGTCCTACCTGGATGTACATGGAAGATGGCAATGGAAATTCCCTTTCCCGTAAAACTGCTAATTCTCATTGCCCCTCTCCTTCCTCCAGTTCACATTTCCATTTTGGGGATGTCAGCTGGGAGGTGTTTATTTATGCTGCATGCTTTCCCATCAAATTGTACCTATCAAGTTCCTCGTATCCTCTTGAAAATGGTTGTCACAATTTTCAAGAACGAGAAGGATGACCCCAGAAACTACAGGCCTGTCAGTCTCACTATAGTGCCCAGTTAAATCATGGAAAAGTTATTCTGGAAGGTATGGAAAAACACCTGAGGACAGCACAGTCATCAGTCACAGCCAGCACAGCTTCATGAGGGGAAAGTCCTGCTTGTCAAATCTGACTTCCTTCTATGACAGGGTAACCCGCTGAACTGATCTAGGAAAGCCAGTAGATGTAAGGTTTTTGGACCTCAGCAAAGATTTTTATATCATCTGACACAGTATCCTTCTGGATAAAATGTCCAGCACACAGTTGGATAACAGCGTTACATGATGGGTGAGTAAAAGGCTCACAGGTTGGGAACAAAGGGTTATGGCGACTGGGGTGACATCAGACTGGCAACCTGTGACTAGAGGGGTTCTGCAGGGCTCCATCCTCAGCCCTGTGCCCTTCAACATCTTCATAAATTACTTGGAAGCGGGACTGGAAGAAATACTAAGTAAGTTTGCCAACACCACTGAACTGGGAGGAGATCTTGACTCCATTGAAGGCAGGGAGGCCCTGCAGAGAGACATCAACCAATTAGAGACATGGGGTATCACCAACCATGTAAAGTTTAACAAGAGAAAGTGCGATTCTGCACCTCAGATGGGCAACCCTGGTTGTGTGTATAGATGGTGAATGAGAGGCTGGAAAGCAGCACTGCAGAAAGGGACCTGGGGGTCCTGGTTGACAGCAAGTTGTATCTCAGTCAGCAGTGCCCTGGCAGCCAGGAGGGCCAACCATGTGCTGGGGGCATCAGGCACAGCATCACCAGCCAGGCAAGGGAGGAGATTGAACTGCTCTGCTCTGCTCTGCTCTGCACTGGGGTGGTCTCACCTCAAGTGCTGGGGACAGTTTTGGGCGCTACAAGATAAAAATAACATTAATCTCCAAAAAAGGGCCACAAGGATGGTGAAGGATTTGGAGGAAAAGCCATACAAGGAGTAGCTTAGGTCACCTTGCTTGTCCAGCCTGGAGAGGAGGAGGCTGAGGGGAGACCTCATTGCAGTCTTCAACATCCTGGTTAGGGGAAATGGAGGGGCTGGTATTGATCTCTTTTCTCTGGTGACCATTTTCAGGACATGAGGAAATGACATGGAGCTGAGTGAGGGGAGATTTAGGTTGGGTATCAGGAAAAGGTTTTTTACCTAGAGTAGTCAGGCACTAGAACAGGTTCCCCAGGGAACTGATCACAGCACCAACCTTGAGAGAGTTCAAGAAGTGTTTGGACAATGCTTTCAGGCACATGGTGTGATTTTTGGGGTGTCCCGCGCAAGGTCAGGAGTTGGACTCGATGAACCAGATGGGTCCCTTCCAACACAAGTCTATTCTATAATTCTATGATTCTATGATACCCTGATACTGAGACACTGGATGACACCACAGAAGAACCAGAAGTGACTGTCATTTTTCTGTCCCACTCCTACATTTCATACTACCATGTATCTCCAAGAAGTTCTTTTTGATGTGGAATGTCTGAAACTCATCTCAGAGCCTGAAGAGAAAGAAGTCTTCTTGCTGTGGTCCTCATAAAGGAATTATGCTGTTTCAGAGGACAATACCTCTATCTCTTGTAGATATTTCATTACTCATGTTTCAAAACAAACACTATTGCAGAAATTGTAAACATAGTTTACAGTGCTGGTAAACTGTCATATTTCTGGTGCTCAAATATCCTTGTTCAAAACTAAATTCCATTTTTACATTTGGATAAATCTTATCAGCAGACAGGTAACTAATTATTTCAAAATATGAATTAGGTTTTACACTTATTCTACCTTAGCAGTTCAACCACATTACCATTATTGCATCATTAACTGCTTTTCTTGTCTGTGCATTCCAGGTGAGTAACTGAGCCACGGCTGTAGCAAAAAGCACTTCAAGATGTCCCACATAAGTTGAGAGTAAATGGGACCTCAGCTATGCCAGTATGGGATTGCCTCTAGGAACCCAAATGCAAAAGGAGATCTGGCCATCAACCTGCAATGAGTCACTCTGACTTGCTCTGCCCCAGGATTTGCACTTAACAACTGGGTCAATCCTTATCTGGAATAGTTACACAGATCTGCACTGCAGCAGGATTGAGCCCATGTACCACAATGCACATATACACAAGCAGCATTGTTGGAAAGGGTCTACTTTCCAAAGGTGGCAGAAATGGGTGCCAGGTGACAGCTGAGATGACACAGAATGGTCTTTGTGCAGGAAAAAAAAAAAAAAAAAGAATGTTTTCCGAAGTAATAGCTCAGTAAGGTAAAATATCTGGGAAAGAAAGGCTTTAACACAACATAAAATAATAGTACAAGATAGGCGTCAAGAACCATGGTGTCACTTCCAGGCCATGGCTTCTGTGCATGTGAGGTAATCATCTGGAAAAGAAGCTGGCTGTGGGAGAGGATTATGAACAGGCCGCGATCTCACAGCATGACAAAATGGCCAAGAGAGCAAATGAAACCCTTACTAGCAATGAGCAGCACCTGAAGAAGAAGGAGGAATCAAAGAAGAAGTTATTACTTTTTGTCCCATCCTCAGGGTGGTCATTGCTAAGTATTGTAACCATTTCTAGTCTCAACACTTTAGCGAGGATGTTAATAAATACCAACTGTTCAGAAATAGTGCAACCTGAGCAAAACCTCCCTCATGCTGGGCACTTAAAGATCAACCTCACTACCTCAAAGAAAGGGCACAGAGGAGAGTAAATCACTGCCTAAGACTACCTATGTGGAGAGGGAAATCTACAGGCATTAGAGGTTCTTCAGCAGGCTACAAATCTCCTGGACTCAAAAATGAGACAAACTGAGACAAAGAACAGAGTGCTAAACTGCCACATTTGGAACAACTTATCCAGTAAATTTGCCATCCCTGCTAGCCTTGCAATCAATACTGCTGTCATACAGAATAGCTCACTCAGAAATGAAATGCTGAATTAAGGACTCCCTGAAATCCTATGCCCTGTATTAACTAAAGCAGAGTGGATGATCATAAGAGTCCACTTGGGTCTTAAAAATCCATGAGTGTAGTTCAAAGGACATGTACTTCTAGAGGCTAAGTGTGAGGTCCTTGTATTTTTCAGGATGAGTTTTCCCTGAAGGCTTTTCCTGAAGAAATACTAAATTATTTGTCCTATAACTGAAAAGTAAGCTGCAAAGATGTGAAGTAACGAGCCCCCAAAAGATCAAATTTCCTCCTGTTTTCCTATTTTCCTTAACTCTAGATGAAAACGTATATAGACAATAGACAAACTGTGTGTTTTGAAGAAGACTGAAGGGTTCTGAAGGTATGTGGAGAGGATGTCAGCACCCTCACAAGCAAATCTTGTAAAAAGCAGATACTGGCTACGTCCGGGTTTATAACAGGGCTCTACAGGAATTGGCTTTTCTGGTTTTGATGACCCATGTAGCTCTGTGACAGATGTGGTGTTGCACCACATTTCCAAGGGATGGAATCTATAGCAGCCTCCTTTACTAGCTAACTGGATTTTATCACTTTGACTGAATGTCAGGAGGTTTGTACAATGTAAGATTCCAAAATCATGTCGTGCCGAGTCAGTCTTGTTCCCTCAGCCAGTTTCATCCATTTCTGCTCCTAGCTGTATAGCAGCATACAGAACTCCAGTAATCCCCACAAAACTCATACTCTTAAGACTCAGTATTGTACATTTTCCAAGAGTATGATTTAAGATGGCACTTTAAACCGCTGGGAACCAACCTGAGCTTTTCCATGAAATTGTATTTGGTTTGGTAAAGAGGAATTTCAGTAGAGTGAGGCTAGAACTATCTCTATGTGATTTACAGCAGACTTGCCATCTTTTGCACATCTTTAACACATACCAGGATTAGATGAAGACCTTACTTTTCAGATGGACCAATCCTAAATTTCATCCTCTTAGTTACCAATACCAAGAAGGTATTCAGCTTGGATGTCTTAATCACATTTTCAGTTTTGATGGGCAGGAAATGCAGTGTAGTTATATGTGTGAGCCCTGAATAAGCTCAAGAGTAGGTGTTTGCTGCATGCTGTCTTTGGGAAACAGTGGCTGGACTTTGTCATGTTGTAAGTCTGGGAAATCACTGACATCTCCCCCTCCTCTCAACAGGTGTGTTTTGGGAGGTGTGGGGGGTTGGCCTCTGACCTGGTTCTGCATTTAATCAGCACTTTTATCTCACTTTGCAGTAACTCCTAACGTATACCACCGGCATCATCAGCCAAGTTCTCTCACTGTTTTTCAGTTAGCCATTAAAATACTGTTGTTGAAACCAGTTTAGAAGGTGAATTCATGGCAGAGAGGATATGACCAGCCTGTCTCAAATCCTGGACTTGGAGTTTTGAAAAATAAACTGGTAGAAAATTGTCATTTAATTCCTGTGCTTTGTTTTTTAATTGTATGATCTTAGAAAGAAATAGAGTTTCGTTTAAATTAAATTGCTGTTACTTTTCAACATACTTGAGTAAAGTCCCAGAGCTACAATAAAAATAATGAACATAAGCAGCTATTGCTAAGCTAAAGTGAATATTTAAGTTTGAGTATCCTGACCTCCACATTTGTTGACAAATTACCCTGTGCTTTTTTGCTGTGGCCACCTACTACCCTGTAAAACTTAAGGAACTCTTTGTCGTGATGCAGTACAATTTTTTTAGGACAGCTAGTATGTCTTTAATCCGAAGAAAGATGCTGCCATTGCCCAAACCGGGTGACACTTGGAAGCACATTATCGCACACAGAATGTTCATTAAAAGCGGATTAGGAGAAGATCTCATCAAACATACCAATTCTGCTGGAAATAAACGGCTTCTAAGCACAGGAATTGTTAGAGGAATGGACCATAGGCGCTGACTAGTTTGGTTTGCATATTTTAGAGGGTGTTTTGAGCTACTGTGTGTGGGGCTAGGCTCTTTACTCCGGCAGTTCTGTTTACTTTACTCGAACAGAGTAGTAACCATCGGTAAAAAACATTAGAGGTGATGAAATGTGGAGACTCAATAAAGAGATATCCCAGACATGAAACACTGCAGAAGAACACTGCTTAATAATGAACTAATTAAGAAAACAAATTAAATGAAATGCAGCTTTCACTGCTAGGTTCTAGATTTCTCTCCCCCAAACATTAGACGAAATTGCATTGGTTACAAAAATTTATTAATACAAACTTTACACACTTTATATAACAGTTATCAAAGTCCTAGTTATAGATATCATGTGTGTAATAATACTTTGTTTAAGTTCTTTTTATATTCATTTGCACACAAAATAAGATCTCCAAGACTAACATCTACCTACTATGACTGTATCTCAAATCTGCTCAAATTTTGGTAAGGCTGTTGGCGTTTCTAAAAAAAAAAGAAATCGTACAAAGGATAATAACCTAGGTGATCACTTCATAATGCTTGCGACTAGCCACTGAACTCTAACTGATAAGGTCATAAACAAAACGTCAAGAGAGCCCTATGTCATTATACCACAGCCGACACAAACACAGCGCACTCTGCCCATGGCCAAAGAACAGAAGGACGACTAAAACGCAAGCCGATGTGTTGCAGCATCGTAGGGCCACTAAATAGCCATCCGTGAACTCGTGGCGATTTACAAGGTGAAGAGAAGGCACGAAAGCTGCACACTGNGGGAAGGAAGGTTTTACCCGCGAGGGTTTGTTGGGGGGGTTGGGGGGTTGCTTTCCGACGTCTTGAATGCGGGGCTCGTTTTGTGTCTTTGGAAAGACTCCTGTAAGGTTTGTGTGGTGAGCTGGAAGGAAGCGGGTACCTACGTGTCCTCCTTCGCTCCCGGCCCGGGCGGGGGACGAGACCAGCCCCCGGGCAGACGGTAAGATAGGAGTCCGTACATAGAGAGATGAGGTGAAAATGGTTTATCTCGTTAGAAACCGGACCACAGGTGAACACTACACATTCTTTTATGACAAAAGTTTGTTTTATGAAATAAATTTTACTAAGCAATAAGCCAGAATGTAGAAAAATACATTTTACCTCCAAACTCAATAAACAAGGAACAAAAACTTTCGTAGTAGTGCATAATTCTTTAGTGGTAGCTACAACAGGGGTTCCTAAACTTGTACAATAAGAGCTTGCATAAAACAGAACAAAGGAGTGAGAGAGCGTTCACAATCTTTTTTTTTTTTTTTTTTCCAAAAAAAACATAACCCAAAAAGGTGACTCGGGTGGGTTAAACAGAGCTCGGAAAAGTTCGAAGAGAGGATGAGAGGCGGCAGGTCCTACAAGAAAAAGCAATCAAAGAAAATAGCAACTCCGACCGAAAAAATGCAAAGGCGAGAACCCTGTTCATTATTACACATGATGAGAAGCATGGACAGCACTGGAGAGTAACACACTGTACTTTGCATCCAGGTCCAGTACCGAGCTGCCCGGGGCAGTTGGGTAGCGGATCGGAGGTGGGATCGCCTCGTCTTACCTCGACCCTGCGGCACCGGCTCCGGTACCGGCTCCGGCCCCGGGGCGCGCCGGGGGCCGCCCCCGCTCACTTCCCCACTCTTTCCAAACGGGTCCTGTCTCTGCTTTGGCTTTGTTCTGCAACTCTGCCCAGCCAGCCAGAAGAGCAGTGCACGGGGCTTAGTACTTACTACTCTTGCTGCTGGTTTGGGATTTTGGGGTTGGAGTTTTGAGTTTGGGGTTTTTTTGGTTTTATTTTGAAATTTTTTTGTTATTGTTATTTTAGTTTTGGGTTTTTTGACTATTTCTCCCTCCAATAGGCAACAGAGATGCACAATTTGGATCGAGCTGTTGTTTTCACAAGATAATTATCCTCTAAGCTCATTGTTTGAGGATACACTAATAGAGATACAACTGGAATCAAAGAAAGCAGGAGAGAAAAAAAAATAATCGAAATCTAGAAGAAAGGGGACGCTGCCCTTTCAGAGACGCTAGTGGCAAAGGAGCCTGCCTTGAGACTCACCAGGGGAAGAATCTGCTTCACCAATTCTCCCAAATCAATTTCCTCATAATCCCCCTGGGAGCAGGTCATCCTTCTCTATGTACAGTAGCAAATGGTGAAAATTAATGTCTTTGACCCTGTCGCGGATAAAAATACTATCCTTTTAATTTCTGTTACAAAAATAGGAGTAATATTCAAAACAATGATTGTCTTTTTTTCTATTTATTTTATATAAAAACATAAACAGCTCAGGCGAATTCTTGTTCTTGTGCAGGCTTTTCATGAAGAATTGTTCTTTACTATTCTTAGTAGTATTTATATATATATATTTATATATTATATATAACTTAATGATTGGTCCACAAAGTAGATCTGTGCGTTTCTCTAGTGCTTTTTGTACAAAAGAAAAACAATATTATTATCAAAATATTCATTTAATGGCTTTACTTCATACATAAATACATGTTTAGATAACACAGGAGCGGTGATTGTTCAGTCAGTTTGGAAATTACTTTTGTTTTTGTTTAGATTTTGTTGTTGTTGTTGTTGGGTTTATCTCTCTCTCTCTCTCTCTCTTTCTCTCTCTCTCTCTCTCTCTCTCTCTTAGGACTTTGTATACACAGGAGTGGCTGGTTACTCACATCGCTACAAATACGCTACTCGGCGTCCTTTGTTTTTAACTCTTTGTTTATACCTTTTCCCCAGGACGGCTGCTAAGTATTTCTTGACAGCCATTTGTTTCCGGTAGCGGCTGTAGCTGTCCGTGAAGATGCCGTCTATGTGCCGCTTGGTCAGCGGTTCTGCATCGTCCCCCAGGCCGCCGCTGGCACCGCTGCAAGCACCGAGAAGCACAGCTGCATCAGGCGGGGCCGCTCCGCCTCCCTCCGCGCCCCTCCGCACCGCCCCCTGCCCTGCGCAGCCCCGCGCCGGCCGCTGCCCCCGGCGCAACACGTTGCGCGGAAGATGCGCGGGGAGACAAAGGCCGCGCCGAAACCCTCTCCCGATGCGGTGCGCGCAAGTGGCGGCGGCGGGAGAGACAATATCTCCCCGCCATGAATTATTCATTGCGGCCGGGAAAGCTGCTCTCCCTGGGGCTTTATTAACGTGTTACCTTCTGCCGAAGGGCAGCGGGTGGCACCGGGCTCACCCCTGCCCCGCCGGCGGCGGGGAGCCCCGGGGAGCCCCGCCCGGTGGCTGGGGGTGCGCAGGGCTGCAACCGAGCCTCCACTGCTGCAGCTGAGCCCTCGATCATCGCTCTCCATAAGCTGCTCCCCCCCGGCAAACCGTAAGGGCTGCCCAACTTCTTAATTTTAAATCGGTTGATTATAAAAATTTATAGAGACATATAGATAGATATAGATATAGATGATATAGATATAGATGGTATAGATATCGATCTATATATATATATACACACGCATGTGTGTATAGACATATATATATATATATATACACATATATATCTTTATGCCCGAGTGTAGTAGCTCAACCAAACCTCCGCGCACACCCGCGCTGACAACCAGGCTCACGCTGCGCCGGGAGCGGCCAGGGGCGGCTGATGGTTGTGGAGCCGGACTCCACCAGACTAATCGCGGGCGCAAACACATTCACGACCCCGGCCTGGGGCAGCTTTGTTCCCCCCAGCCGCGGCCCTTCCAGTGTCTCCGCTCCTGCAGCACCAACGCCCACCGCGGAAAAGAACAAGCAGAGAACCTTACCCGACCCGCTTGGCCATCAGGGAGTGCAGATATTTCCTGGCTGATAACTGGCTCAGGAGTTTCCTGTAGGCTTTGTTGAAGATCCCATCGGCGTGCCTGGGCAGAGGGAAGAGCCCGCGGGTGAGCGGCGAGGCCCGGGAGCCGGCTGCGGCGGGTTGCGGGAGCCCGGGCGGTAGCGGTGACCATTCCTCTCCGCCGGCGAGCGGAGGGCGGCATCTCCCCGCGTCCCCCGGGACCCCTCGTCCCCACCCAGATCCCTCCCCGCCGTGCTCGCTCGGTTCCGCGCCGGCTGGGCATTTCTGCTCCGTTTGCGGGAGCATCGCTAGCCCTCCCCGGCGCGGGCGGCTCCCCCGCTCCCTCCCCCGCTCTCCTGGAGGTAAGGAGGCTTTTCCATTTCTTCTGAGCTTTACACTGGACACCGGGACCAGGGCAGTATTATCGTTTTTTTGGGTTCGGGATTTTTATTTTGATGTTGTTGCTGTTCGCTTGTTAGGTATCATTATTATTTTTTCCCCCAATCGGTTCTGCCAGACCCTTTTCTCTCCCTACTCCAAATTTCACGCCTGACACCCCGCGAGTTGCAGTCACCTCTTTTCCGGTGNNGAGTTGCAGTCGCCTCTTTTCCGGTGGGTAATACAAGGTGTACATCTCGCCGATCATGGAGGACGGATTCGCTATACCGAGGGGCTCGTGGTCGTAGGCGAAGTCCTGCAGGGTGTTCCCGTCCTCGTCGTAGACTTCATCCTCCAGCCTGGCAGCGAGAGCAGCAAGGAGAAGGAGTCAGCCGGGCTCCGCGAGGCGCTCCGCTCCGCTCCCCGCTGCCGGCTTCCGGGTGCCTCGGTGGCCACCCTTCGGCCAGCCCTGGGAGCCCCGGGA
>VZRQ01004831.1:252909-294350 GCA_013397975.1 Machaerirhynchus nigripectus | reverse complement strand
AAAAAAAAAGAGAAGAAAAGTTGATTTGCCGGAGGGACCGGGAAGGAAATCCCTTCTCTGGGGACTTCCTCGCCGCCGGAATAATTTTCCCCCGAAGTGATGCGCCGGGCGCGGGCCACCGGCGGGCTCCCAGCCGCTGCAATTCCTGCTCGTCTCCGCACTCCCCTCCCTCCGCGACCGAAAATGTGCCCTTCATTTCCGAGAATTACCCAAAGAAATCCAGGCTGCAGGAGCCATTACTAGACATTTTAATTATTGGGATCATAAGCAGAGCGTTCAGGAAGCAGCAATAATATAGTTCTCCTGTTTCCTATTTGAATGGGTTTGGTGTAACATGCTTGGATGAGTTATTTGAGCCCAAATCGATTTCTCAAAAACAACAACAACAAAAAACACACCATACAATTACATTCCTATTACGGTCATTTAAGGTTTTCAATTTCCGGAGATAAAGGAAATTTGACGTGAATTAATGATTCCCGTAGAAATGGCCAACGACGCGATCCCGGGCGGGGATGCAGGACTAGGGACGGAGCGGGACGCTGTCCCCCTTGTCGTTCTGTGCCGGGCTTGTCGGGCCGGGAAGGACCGCCGGCAGGAGAGGGGACTGGGCAGGGCAGGGCGCCCGGCGGGACCGCTGGGGAAGCGGTCACCCCACTGCTCCCGCTAGAAAAAGGGTCACCCCACTATTCCCGCTGGGAGAAGGGTCACCCCACTGCTCCCTCTGGAGAAGGGCATCCCGTGGCTCCTGCTGTGGAAGGGGGCACCCCAGGGCTCCCGCCGGAGCAGGGGCTCCCCGCGGCTCCCCGCGCCGGGCNGGCCCGGCTGCGAGAGAGGCCAGCGGGAAAGGGCTGCCCGCTGCTCCCCTTCGCTGGGCTTTGGGGACCGGTGGGGTTTGTGGTGGGGTGGTTTTGGTTTCTTTTGTCATGGCTCTGCGGTAGCAGGTGTAAACACGGGCTTTTCTAGAAACCAGTGTGGCAAGGATTGTGTGAATCACGTCAGTATGGAGGCTTGAACACACACTGCGCCTAAAGAACAGGAAAAAACATTCCTTCTTTCCAAAAAGACGAGACACACAGAGGCAATACATTATAAAGCTGTGTCTATTTTCACTTTAGAAAAGCTACTTTCAGCTACTTTTGATATACACAGCCACATTTCCTCTCCTCCCCTGGATCCCCACTCCCCTAGATCCTTACAGAAAGTACGAGGATGCCTGAAATAACAGGCATCAGCAGCACAGAGGTAGAGATTCTCATGAAAAAACCCTGAAGCTACAGACCCCACACAGAGACCCAGTGCCACCCTGGTGGTACTGTGCATGCAGGAGCAATGTCAGGATAGTTTGCAAAAATGCATCTTCTAAGCTCTCATTTATGGTGAGTAACTAACACACAGTTCGTGCCAATAAAAGTTTCATAGCATCTCAGTCTATGTCACAGGGGTGTGTGTGCAAAGTGAATATGACTATGACATGATTGCAGTTTAGGCTGAGGAAGTAAAGGTTTAGATCTGGTCTCTGCATACGAGTAAATTTCTCGATAACTCTGTCATTTCAAGACTGAGAGAGATTTAAGGTATATAATACTTGCCTCTAGGGAAAATTCCTTAGGCAGCATCTGAAGAAAAGCAGGGTTTCTCTATAGGCAGAATTTCTTTCATCTTCCTCCTATCAGTTTAAATTAGACCTTTTAATTTATCTGACTTCTATTTTAAATATCTGTTTTATTAACTAGAGCATTATAATTCTATAGAAGTTTCTAGGGGAGCTTACATCCTGTGAGCCGTGTCAAGCCTGACTGTGGCTGCCTGCAACTTACTGCTGGAAACATTGCTGCTATAGCTCTAATTCAAAGGAATGTATTTCATCAGGTACCACGATGGGCCTCTTTTTGACTACTCAGAAACCCCCTTTCTATATCTATGCATATTTTATAAAAAATACTATGAGTAATTTATCAAACTGCCAGGAACTGTATTGGTCCATAAAGCCAGATATCTCATACACTCTGGTTGGATGTCCAGCCACTATATTCATATTTTCTCAGTATGTCTCAAATAGCTGCATATTTTAAAAAGAACCTGGAAGAACTGATGTACTTGATAATTTTATCATGAAAGGGCACATGTATTTCTGCCAGTATAGAAAAGGATGAATTGTTCTTTCTCAAAAGCAAGCAATCCTGCCAAACCAGCTCTCTCTTTCTCACACACACCGTGGGTTTACCATCTACCTTGTTTTTTATCTCTGCCCAGGCCTCCTTTCTTACTGGGGTGGCTTGGGGAACCTATTGCTGACTAGCATGCCAATGAATACTTTTCTGCATCAGCTCCATAAACATAACACCAGCCTTCACATTTTCTTGGCTTTCCTGACTCCTCCTCCTCCCCAAGGGCCAGCTCCTGGGAAGGATGAACTTGTCAGAGAGATTAACCCATCCATGAAGTCATTCAGCTGTAGATGTGGTCATCTGAAAAAGGCTAGTTAGGGATAGCCTGGCAGCAGAACAGAAGTTATTACGGCTCAAGCGTGGCTGGGCGGACATTTCAGCACTTCCAGATGAGACATGGCACCTGCAGCAGAGGTGGGAAAGCCCCACTTTCCTCCTGGAGGCTGGATGTCAATCCACTCAGGGACAGAGACAGCTGAAGTATTTCATGCACAGAGTTGTTTTGCTTTTATTAAACTGTTCCCTCTCATGCTTTCTTTAGGTAAAAGCAGCAAAATACTTAGGTGCACTGTAGAAAGCATACACACCTGCGTGCTTTCTCATGTCCAAAGGGACAAAGCTGCAATCCAGACAAGCTTGGTCACCCAGGGATGTTCTGGGCAGGATGTACAAGCTCCAAAAAACCAGGGAACAATAACCAGGGACAGTACTTGGGACTACAAATCTCTCAAGAGATGATAGAGGCAAGCCTCACCTGGTGGCTGCTACCCCTGCCAGCCCCTTTGAATGTGACCACCAAGAATTAACAAAGTCTCTGTGAGAATCTTCCAGATAACTCCTTGCTTCCTTTTATAACCTTACTTCCAAGCAAACAGTCAAAAAAGATGGGCGGGGTTGTTTTTTTCTTTCCCTCCCTGAAGTGAGGAGGCAGAACAGTGCTTCCCAGGGCAGCAGCGTAGGAGCACCAGCAGCCCAGTCATTCTGCTCCTGCTGCTGCCTGGAACTCACAGTGAGAGACAAGGCCAGTGGGTTGCCTGTCTTGCATGATTGCCCACACAGAAGCTCAGTGTTCGATCTTACCCCGTGGGTGTCCTCCTGCCTCTATTCACTAAATGAAGGCAGATGACTACGACGACACAGAGGCAAAGGAATAGTCATTCCCATCCAAATACAAAGGCAAGAAAATCACATTCTAAATAAATGAATGACCTAACAGTGGACTCGGTTTCACAAGCAGGTACCACCACGCTATGCCTGTGACAGAAAATTTCCTTGGATGACCAGTAGATTTATTTATAATCCTTATCTTTCACCCAAATAAACTCATATGATGCAAGAGAAGAAAAGAATTGTCCCTGATGCTTTCTGACAATGGTTCTTTGATCATTTATATATGAAAACTAGAAAAATAAATTATGAAAGGCAAACAAAAACAACAACTAATAAAGGACTTCTTTTAAGACTTAATATTCCAAAGGCCTATTCTATACTAAAGCCAGCAACCTATAAAATGCCACAAAAGACCTCACTAGTCCACAGGGCAGAAAACAGGCTTTAGCACTGGCAGCAGATCTATCCCCACTCTCATTTCCACTTGGTCCAGTGTTCAGGGGGAGGGTAAACCCTTAAGCAGATTGAATATACGAAGTTTAACAAGTGCTGCCAAGGTACAATAATTTATACTGGACAAATAACAGCCACAATATTTTTGTGTTCTAGGTTGCTTTAGATGCAGCTGTAGCCCCAGGTGAATGACAAGTTCTGGTTTTGTACCCAAATGTGACAGAATTTTGGGTACACCTTTAGAAACTGTGGGAGTGCCATGTGCCTGTGTCCAGAAACAAAAATCCATCTGTAGTTCTGAGGTATCGCTAATGGCATAGCTAAAGTTATTCATAGTTTAGATTTACCAGAAATAGTTGGAACAAATTAATAATGAATTAGAACATTTCTTATCATCGCAGGGAGCGAGAGGGAATAAATAGAACCATCCATATTTTCTTATTACAAAACAGTGTGCAGCCTATTACCAAACACTAATTTAGTGTTGCTTGTGCTGGAAAACTGTTGAAGGGTCCCTGGCTCCTGACAGTGCAGCTTAATTCAGTCTGACGGGAGCAAGGCTGCACAGAAGCAGTCCAGGGCGGGCAGGTGAGGACCATCCCAACAGGGGTGAATCCCAGCCTGCCAGAGCCGGGTGCCGCTCAATAATTCCAATTAGCCACGCTAAAGATGACAGAGACGGGTCACACAGAGCCCAGCAAATATCAATCAGAACCACATACTTTGATGAGAGAATAACAAAGTCTTTCTCATTAAGGAAAAGAGAAGAGACATTTGGTTGGCTGCAGAAGCCTGTCCTTGGTGGCTTGTGCACCCTGCAGTGCAGCTTCTGCCTTGTGGGGCTGTAGCCCATGCTGGCCATAGCCAAAATTGCCCTGAGCATGGGAGCCCTTCATGTGGCTTAGCTCTCTGTTTTGTGCTTAGTGAGCAACAGGGAGGGCTCCCACATCCCCTGGCAGCACAGGAGGGCCTGTGCTCCATCAGATGCATAGCTCCAGAAATGTGGGGTGGGGTGTGGGGTGAGACTAGGGCGCTGGGTTTGCTGGCCTCTGTGCCACGAGTTGGCTGGACAGCAGACACTGGGGCCACCAGCCAGACACCGGGGCCAGGAAACAGTGCATAATCTTTGTCTGCTCTCATAACTTTATATAAAGTACTCGAGTCTACTTAGCCTAAAGGAAAATGTGTGGTTCTTAGTTTTTATATTTAAAGATAGCACAAAGATTTTCTTGTGTGTGGCCTTATGGTCCAATCCATCTCTATCTTCTAATAAAATGCATTTCTGTAACAGCTGAGGCAATTAATCACTTAAACAGAATTGGATTACAATCTCCATTACTAGAAAATCTTTAAAGTCAGGCTTGCTATCTTTCTAAAAGATCTCAAGCTATCGAGCCATTCTTTGCCCTGCTTTATGCAAAGGTCAGACTGGATGTTCGTAATGGCCTCTTCTAATGTCAAAAATTGGTCTCTGACCCTTGTAATGCCACTCACTGATTTCAGACAGAACTGCACTGGATTTATTGACCCTTCTCATTAGGAATGAAGATTGCCTGCAGAAACTCCTATGTGATTTCATAACTCCAGGTACATGTCTATTGAGCTCATTATGTAAATACTGATGTCTTTAGTTGGTTTTGAATTTCATAGGAGTTTGCAGAGCACAGCACAAACCAGAAATTGCTAGGACATTGCAAGATTGAACTCACTCTTTTGATCCCCAGATCTGTGTTCAGTCTCTGGAGGTAACTGTATATGTCAATAGCAACAACATAAGGATAAACCATGATACTCCATAGATACGTTTTAAATCCTGAAACTTAAATATGGTATTTTTCACTGTACTGAAAATACATTTCCTGGGGATTTCTTGCTTCCAAGTGCAATCACATTATTGACTTTGATATGTGTCTTCAGAAAAGAAAAAAAAAGTTATTTGCATATAATTTGGGGTGATTCTCTGACATGTTACCCTACAGCAATTTTCCTCTAAGTCTCAGTAACACTTGAGATTGTTCTAAAATGTATGTTGGTTTTAACTGCCTGCAAAGAATGTTTTACTATTGCATAAACAACTTTAGTTAGTTTCTCTGATGAAATATCTGCGTGTGACATGAATTTGCTCTGAAACACAGTAGACAACAAGTTTGAGCAAGGAAATTAAGAAATAACATCATCTGATGCTAACACTTAAAGGTGTTTTGGCTTTTGAGTTTGGTTCTGGTTTGATTTTTTCAGTAAGGACTCCACAAGGAGACACCTTTATATGTTTCACATACCTTTCCGGGATAAAAAAAATATCACATTCAAAAGAAAGCCATTGTCAAGAACATTATTTATTCAAACATCTCCTCTATGGAAAGAAAATAACTCTGGTTTTAATACAGCTCCCGACCCTTATCTCCTCAGATAGGTTCTACCAGTTCTGTTCTCAGACAGGGATTGCTTCTGATGTACTGTTCATTCCCACATAGCCTCTCTTTCTTTCTTCCCATTCCTAGTGTAGGATATTTTTATATAATTATCACAGTGGTAGAGCAAAGTAGACCTTTTTTACTACAAGATGAATACTGGAATAGGAGAATAAAGTTCTGTTTACGAAAGTGGAAAATACTTGTTCAGTACTGAGAAAATTAAGCTAAAGTCTCCATGTCACAGATTTAGAAAAGAATATTATATTTTATTTTAGATGAAAGATGAGCTGCATGGGGTCTGGTAATGATATGCCCATATTTAATGTCAGTTCTTCATACTTATAAAATATGCTACAGTTATGCAATAAGTTTCATCTGAATGCATTACCACTAACCTTAAAATATTCTTGTAAGTCATATATTTATTAATATATTACATCTCTTTTATCCAATAAAGGATGAAATACAGCAAACTGAGTGACCTTCTTGGGAGCACATAGGGAAAAATATGAATAGTTCTAAAATAAATACCTGACCCCATTGATGGCAAAGGCAAAGATCCTGACTACTTTAGTGGAGTCAGATGATCACTTTTGGTAATCTGACTCCAATTTTTTGCCAGTGTTGAAAGTTTACTACTCGGGAATAATACCTCTTGTGCCTCCAAACACTCAGTGCCACTAATCTATAAAGTAACTATCTGCCAGTGAGTTCTGTCATGGACTCGAGGGAGATTAGTATTTAGCCCCTACAAAGAGTGATTTTATTTGAAGAAATTACCGTCCCAGCCCCCAAACTTGTAGTCAGTAGGTGATGGACTCAACCAGTGCACGTAGAAATCAGCAACCCTTAAATGGCAAAGAAAACATCTCCAAGAAAAAGAAAATGTACAGTCAATGACATGAAACACCAGTGAATTCATGTATTTGCTGCTAGTTTTAAGATTATTAATAACCTTGAACTAAACTAAAAAGAATTAAGACCACATTACTCATCCTCTGACAACAAGGTAATCAAAGGAGACTTTGCAACTGAGTAAAAGCTGTCATTCAAGAAAAAACTTTCCCCATCTTCCAGTGCTGATTAGTGAATAATACTGCTAGTCATTACACACAATAGAGGTGGTGTCCTTCCTTGATTTTCGTGGGGGAAGAAGAAGCAGTAAGGAGAGCTGAATCACAAGTTTTCCTCATATTTTTTCTTAATGAACAATGGTGCACAGAGCTGCTCTGGAAAACAGTGACAGGTAAAGTCAGCACAGTCACTGAAGCACATTAGAAAGATAGTAAAAGTTCCCAAGCATAGATCCACAGACAAAAAATATAAACTTGGTATTAGGATGCGAAGAAAAGTGTAATGCCCAATGACTCCTCTTGTTTTCAACATCTGCATTTAGTTTAAGTAGCTAAACCTATAGTAAATACTTTTTCAGGATCACTCCTCACCATTTCTATAGATTCCACAGGATGGGAGGCAAACCACCCTAGAATGTATGATTCATGGTTATAAAATTCAGGGATGTTAACTGAGAAAAGTGTTGCAAAACATTACAACCTGGAGGTACTTTGTGCTGTGCTACATTAGTCCAAAATGAGCCTGCAACAAAAGGGAAGCTGCACTTGAAGAAGAAAACATTTTCTCTGCTCCACTTAGGTAATATAAAATTGAAAGGTCACAGAGATATTAAAATCCAATTTTTTTAGCTAGTAAGAAATGGAGAAAAGATGAGGGGGTGGTGGAGTTCTCCATTCAGATGTTTTTTTGGAAGAAGTAAGGCGAATTGAAGTCAGGTTCAGCTCTTCAATCCCACAGAGGTCTGTGAGCAAAGCACTTACATTTGCTTTAGCTCACAGCTGCTGCCTTACTTTCGCTGAGCACTGCATACCTGCAACTCCCAGTGAACTATTACATGTCACTAATACCCTTACATGGCCTGGAGTCCTATTTAGAAAAGCAGCAAGTTTTAAATATATGAATATAACAAACAGGAATGCTGAATGTTTGCCTTCCTTGAGACTGGGCTGTTAATAGCACCTGCACAGTACTGGCTGTAGGAACTGTTTATTTCACAGTATCTTAAACTTCTAGATTGCCTTCCAGGTGAAATGTTAAGGCAGATTAAAGGGAAAACTTTTATGGGTGACACCTTCACACTACTTTCCCAACAGGACGAGCAGAAGCTGTACCTCTGATAGAAACTCCTAACCATTTTTTGCACAAAGCATCTGAAAGTAAGTTATAAGGAAAGCCCTGTCTGTAAATGAAGCGGTATTGCAGAGAAATCAGTGAAGTTCACACAGACATATTGCAAAGAAGATCTGTAGTGCAATTTTTAATAACTCAGCACCCAATTCTATTTCCCACCCTCCTCACTCAGTTTTGCTTTGGCAAAAGCTGCAGCAGTATGAGATGCATCCATCCATCCTGTCCTGTCCTATCCTGTCCTGTCCACCCCCAGAAAGCCATAAGTGTCACAGATACATCATATACAACAAAGGTATCAGAAATAAAGCAAGGAGGGATTCATCTGCGAGAGAAAACCCAATTTTATTCCCACCACAGCATCACTGAGGTGCCGGTGCAGAAGATTGTGGCAGACTCCCATGTAAGTGATTTTCTCATTTTCCTGGCTGTTAGATCTGTGTGCAGATTAGGCTGAGAGCAGCAGGACTAGGAGAGTCAAATTGGGAATATCTGCTGGTTTTTTGATCTCTCGTGGTCCTGTTTCATAAGACCTATTGTAGCCACATGAGTGCTCTGGGCACAGGGTACACTTGTCCCAGCAGACACTGGGGGTCTGGCCAGCTCAGCCAAGGGCTTGACATTTTACATGTTTGAGAGGCATCTCCCGATGCCACAGACCATATAAGACAAAAAGTGTTGGCCATCCCGAGGGGATCTCAGAGACAACAGGAAGAGAGGATTTGTGCAGGAGTAGGTGTGTGCACAGGCTGGTTTTCATTCAGCCAGACCGAGAAATAGCAGCCTCAAGGACACAGCAACCCTGGCTTTTGCGCACAACAC
Source organism: Machaerirhynchus nigripectus (assembly GCA_013397975.1). Lineage (NCBI taxonomy): Eukaryota > Metazoa > Chordata > Aves > Passeriformes > Dicruridae > Machaerirhynchus > Machaerirhynchus nigripectus. The sequence continues at coordinate 285,178 of VZRQ01004831.1, read as the reverse complement.
TCCTCAGAGGCTGTCCCATAAACAGCTCTGCGGGCTGGGGGAACTCAGCACACAGTCGGAGAGCGTGGCCAGATGCTCCTTGATGGCAGGCACCGCGCCGGGGAAGCGCAAACCCCTCGTGCCGCCCTGTGGCTGCTGGATTACAGCTGGCACAGGGGGATGCCACCCCTCCTGCTCCAAGCCACGCTCTCACAATAGAAGCACTTTTGCCTCCTGCGCGCTGTGGGGACGTCAATCTCTCACTTTCGGGCGGGTGTGAGCCCTCACCCTGAGTATCTCCTACGGGCACATTAAGGGGCCTGAGTCATCCTGAGGCGCACTGGGAAGCAGCAAGCAGTCTCCAAGGCCGAGCCCACTGGCTGTGCCTGCGAGCCCGATGGAAAATCGCCTCCCGGTTTGGGTACACGATGTTCTAAGTGCGCTCTGTGACTAGCCATGGTGAGAAAAACATTTTCTTGTTCTCTCCCAGTGCATTATGAAAACCCACTAAAAGGCGCTTTTCGCACCACAAAACCTTTTAAGAGGATTCTGTCAACACAAAAGCAACATTGACAGCAGTTGTCTTTAAAAGTACTTGAGTTTTCAAACTCTGATATATGCTTCTTAATTTTTTTTTTTTAAATTTTCCAGACTTGGTCTACTACCAGGCTTCAGAGAAATGTTTTCTGTAATTGCATGAGTAAGAAAACGCATTGTGGGATTAATGCACATAACAGTTGTTAAAACAATTTGTAAACGTATTGTCCACAAAATGGATATTAAAACACATGGATCTTTGCCTCAGTAATAAAATAAAATTGTTGCAGGGAAAATTTGTCAGAGATACTGAGAGGACTGTGAGACCCATTTGGATGTGGTACACATGGCCCAGGTCATGTCACCAAGTTTTCTGCTCTATTTTTTTTCTCTTCTCCTTTACCCTTCATCCATGTGTATTAGCACCCTGTCATTGGATGATAGGATGCACAAAGATGATTTTGCTAACAGAGATTTGCCTCTGCTTCTGATGATATTAAGAAGCAAGTTGCCACACAGAAAGCAATATGCCCATCTCACATACTTCAGTGCTGCCATTGCTGTCTCTGGGAAAACGTACAGATGGGCCACCACTTTCACCCTTTCATCTCTCAGCAATTAGAGAAGCAACTTTTGATAAAATAGGATGGGCATTGAGTTCTGTTTGCTGTAACTTCTTTCTTGGCTTTCATTCGGATCACCTCATTACTGTAAAACTTGTGTAAATGCTTCCTATAGAGCAATTTCAGCACAGGAATTTGCAAGTAAAAACAGTCAATTGGTTTATAAATTATGAGTCTTCCATATTTGGGAAACAACGTACAGCTCTGGCCACTGCAGCATGCAGTTGAGGAAGAAAAAGCTAAAAAATCTCAGTGTTGGTACTCCTGAGAAGAAATCGTGCTACAGTCGCTTTTTGTGCTGAGAGAAACAATTATTACAGTAACAAAGAGTTCACTCTTTGGAATAGTACCAAACAGCAACTTTTTTTTTATTTTAAAAGGGTTTTTTTTGTTCATTCAATAGGAAGCATCAAAGATGCTAGCAGCTAAAAATTAATCAGTCTGCACCAAAATATCCTGCTTCCAGAAATAATCATGCAAGTGATAAAACCACTGGTCATCCGTTGCTTTGAAAAACTTTTTCAATTTCTGAGAAGACAGCAATCCACAGCGTGCATCAATCCCTTATCCAGCAGAGATTAGCCAACCTGGTTGGACAGCTAATAAAAATGAAATTTCAGGTACCCAGATTCAATTCATCCCCTGAATACTGTGGAGCTCAGGTTGACTGCCAACCCTGACACCTGCCAGTAACAGTTATGTTGCAGGGCTATGCAGTAACAGATCCCGAAAGGGCTTCAATATTTTGACCATATATCAGGAACTCAGAGGCAGTCACTGGAGAATATCCTTTGGTAAGGATAGTTTAAGGTTATCAAAAATGAAAAATTCATAATACAAAATTCAACTGTTGTGATTTCTTGTTTGTTTTTTTCCTTTTCTATTTTTCTCTTTTTTTAGGATTAAAACAACATGTCCAAAGAATAAGCAAAACTGACCTCACCTACATCAGTACTGAAGAACTATACAAAAACTGCAATGTACTAAACTTTGAAGACTACAAAAGATCCATATGGAACATTCTGCATCTGAGGAACAGTAATTCTGGATCCTGTGGAAAGGTCTAAAAGATGGAGGTGACTAATCTGGCCCCTTTAATGACTAGGAAAAGAAACAAATTGGAAAATAACCACCTTCCAGGCCTCACTTCATGCAGTGACCTGGAAAAGAAACCCTATTGGCAGCAGCAATCAAGTTTTCCTGTATTATCTTCCCAGGGGGTTGATTACACTGTCCTAAATATTGGGTGAGTGCCTGAGGTCCAGAACCCTTTACACTGTAGTTATCCCTCAAGAATCCAAACACAATTAGAAAAGCAGAAACGTACAGTGGTAGTCAGTATACAGCGTTTGAGTAACAACAGTTCAGAATTGCCAGTCAGAAGGGGTACCAAAATAAGGATATAGCATGCCAGCTGTGGATTTTATGAATTTCAAGGTACCTTTTACAACAGGAGAAGAAAAGTAGTTCAGAAAACAGGAAAGCATGGCAGTATCATATCTGTTTTTCCCAAACTGATGATTTTTGTAGGTAAATTTTTAAAAAATCGTAGAATCATAGACTCACTGAAGTTGGAAAAGACCGCTAGGATCAAGCCCAGCTCTTAATCCAGCACTGTCAGGTCCGCCACTAAACCACATCCTCACATGCAACATCCACACCCCTTTTGAACCCTTCAAGGATGGTGATTCTACCACTTCCCTGGGCAGCCTTTTCCAATGTCTGTCTTTACAGTGAAGAGTTTTTTCCTAATATCTGTTCTAAACTTCCCTAGGAACAACTTCAGGCCATTTCCTCTCATCCTGGTGCTTGTTAATTGGGAGAAGAGATCACCCCCCACCTTGCTACATCCTCTTGTCCGGTGGTTGTAGAGAGCAATTAGGTCTCCCCTGAGGCTCCTTTCTCCAGACTGAACAGCCCGAGCTCCCTCAGCCACTCCCCATATGACTCACTCTCCAGATTCTTCACCAGCTCCGTTGCTCTTCTATGGACACGCTCCAGCACCTCAGTGTCCTTGCAGTGAGGGACCCAGAACTGAACACAGGATTCCAGGTGCAGCCTCACCCGTGCTGAGTACAGGGGGGCAGCCACTGCCCTGGTCCTGCTGGCCACACTGTTGCTGCTGCAGGCCAGCATGTCATTGCCCTTCTTGGCCACCTGGGCACACGCTGGCTCTTGTTCAGCCAGAGCTCCTTTTCCAGAGAGCAGCTTCCCAGCCACTCTGCCCTCAGCCTGTGGCTCTGCATGGGATTGTTGTGACCCAAGTCCAGGACCTGGCATTTTGCCTTGTTGAATCTTATACAACTGGCTGCAGGTACCATTCTCCAGAACCCATTCTCTTCTAATCTATTTTTAAGAAAAAATTCTAGTTTTATCTTGCACACATGATTTGATCAAAGGATGCTTGAAAAGTAAACTGCTGAAGCCAGCAAAAGTCCTTAAGCATTCTAAATAAGCGATGGGTTTGTTTCACTCACATTCCTAACTTGCATTAAACCAAGCAAAGAACAAAAAATGTTTTTTCAATATTAGCTTATTACACTGACAGAGAGTTCCTCGATGTTCCCCTCATATTTTTGTTCCCACTATGGTCAAATCACAATGTGCTGGCTAGTACAGGCAGTGCACTGTGTCAGGCACTGTATGCACCTGTTGGGAATGGTTCTTACCCAAAGGCTTCACAATCTGAAAAGAGAGGACAGGCATGAATAAGAAACTGTAAGCACAAGAGAGACTGTTTCCCTGTGATTGTACAGGGAAAGTAGTCTCAAAGTGGGAGATAGACTCCACATCTGCTGTTCTCTTTCAGCACACTATTTAGAAGTACACAACTGGGGTTTTTTCTCTTCCTTTTTTTGTGGTTTGGGCACAAATAAGGCTTGGTCTCACTGGCAAATTCCAGCCAAAGATCACAGGGAATGTGTTCTGTTAAATGCAAGTCTCTGGCCAAATTTGTGCCTGCTACCTAATCTGCAGTATTACTGTGCTGATAACTGCTTCTCTTGTGGTGTTCACACTTGAAACAGAGGTCAAATTGTATGGACAATTTTTCGCCTTCCAAGTGATAAGCAAGCATGCCTGCTGCTTGGGCTCCTGCAGGGAATTCACATCCAGCACTATAATTTCCAATTCTTCAGCCTATCAAGTACTGTTGATGTTTCATTTCATAGCAGGCAGAAGAGCATGAAGTGGTTTTTTTACTCTCAGAGGCCTTAAGGAGGAAACAATTTTAAGCAACGTTAAGAAAAAAACAGTAAAATACACATCACAATTGCATACACCCTTACTTTTACAACTGCAGTGGAGGTCAGCTGGTATTAAAGATGACATGTTCTTATTTTTATTTGCTTTATATGCTTTATATGCTAATTGTACACACTTGCTTACTGTAAGGTCTGGAAAAAATACCCTTCTGTAACAGTGTGTTGAACATTCATCTGAATCACATAACTTTAGCTGGAAATTTTTCTCAAGAAACTTTGCTTAAAGATGGAAGAAGTACATACTTACACATTTTATTGGATCCACATTATTATAAGGGTAAATCTGAAGTGAATATTTCTTCTGTTGAACTGGAATCTGAATTGAGAAGTTTTTTAGAAGTAGAGGTTTTACTTCACTTCTACTGAAAGCCTCAGCCCTGAGGTGATGAAATCACCCTGAATGCCTCATGGAGAGAATGCCATTCAGTAAGCAGTGATCTAGTTGAAAAGATCAAGAAAGTAATTTGTGGCCTTTTACATCTTTAATGCAGCACAGAGTTTAGTCATTTTGGACAGAGATAGATTAGATGTGTCTGGGTGAGTAACCTGAGGGCAATTCATTAATTAGGAAGAACATGCAGCTGCATATGGGCAAAATTAGGAAGGAAACACATTTGCAGATGCATGAATGGCAGCATGAACAATTCCTTCCCAGTTTTCTTGTTTAAACTGTCATAAAAGCTTGATTTTATTCTTCAAATTGATCATTTCTTTCTGGAGATTTTAGAGGTGCCTGGGTAAATACAGGTGGATGAAGTCCATACAGCTGAAATCCTATATCAAATTGCTTTCATCCGTCTCCTCATGGTTCATTTCAGATCTGCAGTGTCTGGTGTTTTGGGCAAGTCGAATACTGTGTTTAATTAAAATATGGAACTCGATTTGGGAGCTGAGTGGCTAAATGGTGATAAGCAAAATAAAATATCAGACCCAGCAGTGAAAGAGAGACCATGAAATGAAACGACTTTTATGAAACTGTTAATATCTGATGCAGTCTTTCAAATTTCAAATTTCTGATTAATAAAAATGCATACCAAAATCCTATTTAACCAATATTGCCAAAATAATGAACATCATTATACTTGTCACCATTTCCCTGTTCTCCTGGGAAAATTATTGTTTAGAGACTACAGATTAAGACAGTTTGAAATCAGATTTCCTTAAACATGATGGAAGAGGAGAAAGAGTTGACAGTGCAGTACTTCCTCATTTAAAAGAACGTTTTCCTCTATACATTGTACTTCAAAGATCAGACATATCACTTTAATTTGCACTTAATTTCATTACTAACAGAAGATACTGAGAGAGGAGCAAAACAAATAAGTAAGCAGAATTGCAAAATTCTCTGTTTAACACAAGAAATGAGCATTCAGTATTTTCCTCCATCCACTTTATAAATGAAGAGGTCCCACTTCTCCCATTTAGACCACCTGGAATCTGCTTTGAGGTTCTAACATAATAAAAATAAAATATTTTAATATGCTGTTTTCGATTTATATTTCATTAAATGAAATTTTATCTGAAGTGTATTAATTAAAAAGAATATAACAAAGTCCTCAGACATCAAGTGCAGCAAGTGAAGTAGGCAAAGAAAGGAATGTAGCTTGGTGCTATTGGACTATTTTTTCCTAAAGTGATCATGACTACCTCTTGGTTGAGATACCTCTTCAATGCCCCACCAGCTCAATTCAGTTCCCATTCCTCCCCAACCAAAAATGCTTGCAATGGAGATAGACGATGAAATTCAGAAATTTAGCAAATAGTGGGATTGATGAGAAAAGGAGTCACAGCTGAAAGGTTGGGTGTTTTAAAGGTCAGGCTCAGATGTGTTGGCAGGGTAGGAGTTTACACAATAGACTCATCTGCCATGTCTGGTGAAAGGTTAGTGCTACTAACTTCTCTGTCAGAAGTCAGCCAGGTGTAATACAGGCTTAGACTGTCAGGGCTTTAGGTGATTCCCATGTATGGCAACAGATTTTTTAATGGAACCCAGGACTTATTTTGACTGTGTTTAATAACATTGCAAGTCAACTTTCTTTCAGGACTATACATCATATTTTAGGAACCTGATGTCAAAGAAAAAGTGCATGTGAACAGACTCTCAGAAATACTCATCTCTCACTTGGGCATCAGAAGAGGTTCCAGATGTTCACACACTTGGAAGTGGGTGCCGGGTTTATTTGAATACCTGGACTAAAGTGCTGCAAAGGTGAGTGTTTAAGGGCTTGACAATCATTATCCTCTAGCAGGTGGGCGCTGAGTCCCTTTTATAATGTCTCTTAGTAAGTAGTTGAAAACAAATAAGTTTGAAACAGTACGTCAGAAAAACAACGCATTATTAGAGAAATAATTTGACATGGCCATGCACTAAAATCATCTGTGACTCTCTTAAGCATCTGAACTGTCAGGGGTTAGCATTCATATTTTTTTTACTGTTTTATCTTAATTGCATCATAAAAGCCTAAAAAAAATCACAGCTGTGTCAGTTAATATTGAAATGGAAGCCAGATATTTTAAAAAAAAGATATAAAGAATCACAAAACAGAAATGCCTGAGATGAAATGAGACACTATTAACAAGTGACTTCTGTGTGTGTCTAATGAGAAAGGGCACAAGAGAATGAATTATTTAAGTTGTGCACATACTTACAGAAAAACAGGTGCTTACAAACTTTAGGACAGAAAACCAAGTATAAAATCCTTCAGCTACCATAGTTACTTTGGTACAGTTTGGATGGACTTCAAGTTAGCAGTTTGAGCATGTCAGAGTGGTAAATAAAATCCTTGGCAGAATGTAAAACTGTGATAGCTTAAAAGAGGAATTCCTTGAGGAAAAATGTGAGAGGCAGAACAGATGTTCCACTTTCCAGATAAAATGTCTTCAGCAAACCCATGTATCCACTGTAGTTTAATTGGAGAGTTGTCCATCCTACATTTTCACAAGGTGAAGGAGACACTTGTTTACTGATCGAAGGGAGTTAACGGTTGCTTCTTCTTTTTCAATAAATATTTCATTATGTAACTACAAAGAGAGACAAATGAAACCTCCAAACACCAGCTAATAGGTCCAAAGCTTAATGGTTCTTTGCAAGGCACAGGACACACGACAGTTCTTTCCCACATTTTCGTAAAATGATTAAGCACCACCATTCCGAGAAAAAAAAATTCTGGTAAATTACTTCTGTGACATCAGGAAAAAATGGACTTCTTTGCAGACATATAATAGTCTCTAATGGCAAGATATTTATTTACAAGTAAATATAAGCAGTCAGTTTGAGGTTTAGTCAATTCATACTTCATTTCAACTAAAAAAGCCAGACAGGAGAGAAAAAAATTGTCATTGTCAGATGACAGTATACCATGTCTCACCTCGATTTGGGACTTAGGAAATTTAAGAACCAGGTTTTGAGAGGCTCTGCTTTTACCCAGGGGACTGCATCTCTGTAGTCACGAGTGAATTTCTTCAGCCCACACTTTATTTGGGAACAAAGGACTGTGACTCACACCCACACCAGTGGGCAGCAGGAACTGTGGCTCTGCTCTTGGCAGTTCTGATCCATGGTTTTTAACTTTTTTGTTTCACACCAGAGGGGAAAACTCATTTGTTTAGTTTCACTTATTGAGTCTCATTTAGCTAAATATTGAACCAAGTAAGTTTTGAGTTGGCCAAACCTCATTTTGGCCAAAGAAACAGATAAGGTTCTGAGTTTGGTTTGAAGATATTCAGGAACATAGGCTTGTGTTTTTGTCACAGCTTGTCCCAAGAATACTAGCAAAACCTTAAAGGAAATCTGACACAATCTAAAACTTACCCAGGCAATAGAGAGAAATACGATGGAATTCATTCCTTACTACGTGAAGAACTCCTCCTTTGACATTAGTTTCAGCAGCTCTTCATGCAGAGACATGGCAAGGTGACAACACCTGGGTAGCACACAGACAACTTAGAGAAGGCAAGTGTCAAGTCTTCAGGCGTGCATAGAACTTCTGCTGTCGAGCCCTTGCAACTGCTTCTCTGGCACTTTGCATGCTACTGGAATATGACCCATTTCAGACAAAATATGCTTATAAAGATATTTTATCAGCATGACACTTTTCAGCTTTACATATCTTGTGACACTTATAACTTTTGAACAAGTGACCCTTGTGTTTTTCCAAGTTGGATTGATTCATTGATAACTGTGCACTGAGAGGGACCATGTATCTGCTCTATGGGAATAAACTTTACCTTGCAAAACACAGATAAAAGGAGTGCACCAGTCATGGCATTCGTGCCAAAGGATTGTATCAAACTGGTTAGTCTCAAAAGACTTATCATCAGCACCTCATATCCACCAGATTTTAGTGCCATAAGTGCAACTAACTGAGAAGGATGGAGAGAAGGGAAAGCATGAAAATTCAAGTAGTGTCATAGCCCTGTGGCACTGCCAGCCCTGCCTGTCCCGTCCACCCCCTCCAGAGCTCCCCCTACCCTGCCCACAGCCCAGAACTTCATGTCAGCCTGCCATGGCCACCAGCCCCCCGCCCCAACACCACAGCAGGCCCAGTCTCCAGCACCCAGGTGCCCTGCCCCCACCTACAGGTCCACATCTTGGCCTGTCCCCAGCCCCAGGGAGGTGCCCAATGCTCCTGGCTGTGGTGTGGGATGAGCGCCAGCTGCCAGAACCTCCCCTGACAGACCCAGCAGGGAGCTTCCATGGTCCCCTAGGACCAGCAGTGCCCTGATGGGATGGGAGATAAATTGTACAGCTCCAGTCAGATGAGCTGGATTTTCCAACATGCAAAAATCCCACTGGATTTTCCAACAGTTTTCCCTGAAGAAAGCTGCAATACAACTCTAGACATATGCTTTTGAGCGTGCCACTTCAACAACATGTCCCAGCAGCAGCACAACGTCTGCTGCAGCTGGAGCCCCTCCAAGCCCAGTCCTGCTTCTTCCACCCTTTCAGGTCCCCTTGAACAAGGTCATTTTGAGCTTTTCCTGGCTTTTTTTGCAAGTCTTCTTGAACTATCTTTTTTGATTAAAACTCACAGGGATCTTGAGGCTGCATCAGGAGTGAGAAGCAGCGATGGAGTTCAGGGAGTTTCTCTGGTCCCCACAGGTGCTTCTGCAAAGGCTGAAGTGTGTCCTGGCTGGAAAACCCTTCATGGTGCTGATGGCACCGGGGTAGTGTCAGTGTGTTGACGTGAGGTGACTGCAGAGCCTTATTTCTGGCTTTATTGAGAAGGATGGAGCACCTCTCATGTGAGGAAAGTCTGAGAGAATTGGAATTGTTCCGCTTGGAGAAGAGAAGGCTCTAGAGAGACCTTTTTGTGGCCTTTCAGTAGTGACTACAAGAGAGCTGGAGAGGGACATGTTACAAGGTCATGTAGTGATAGAACAAGGGGGAATGGCTTTAAACTGAAAGAGGGTATGTTTACATTTAGATATTAGGAAGAAATTGTTTACTGTGAGGGTAGTGAGGCACTGGAATGAGTTGCCAGGGAAATTGTGGGTGCCCCACCCCTGGAAGTGATCAAGGCCAGGTTGGATGGGGCTTAGAGTGACCTGGCCTATTGGAAGATAACCCTGGCCATGGCAGGAGTTTGGAACTAGATGATTTTTAAGGTCCCTTCCAAACCAAACCATTCTATGCTTTAAAGAGGAGTGTGGGACAAGCTGTGAACTGCTGTTCGGTGAAACAAGAATGCTGTTGACCAGCTGGAAGTAAGCCAAAAAGAAATAATTTTGGTTTTCAGCAAAGATTACCTACGTTAGATATGTGGTGAATTTTCTCATTGTAAAGCCAAACAGCCTCAGGACCAAGGGGTAGAGAAATTCTGAGAGACCTCCTTCATTCAAGGCATTTATGAATTATTTGACAAACATCCTTGCCACTGGCCCAGATACACTTGATGCCTTTCACGAATGAATTAGACTAGAAGATTTATTGAAATCCTTAACACATTAGATTTCTATGATTCCTATTTCTACTACTGCTAGGAGCATGGTATTTTTGCACTATAGAATTTTGAACAGTATCCTATCCATATTTCTTACATAGCATCTAACCACATCTCTTTTGCAGTATGAGCCTCTGGTAGTTCAAAAAAATAGAAAAAAATGGAACAAAACTGTGTTTTGCTCCTGCCACTGCTAAAAGAAATATTGTCTTCGATACCTTTGCATTAAAACAAAATTGTGGAAAGCAGGAGGTTTTGCCAGTGATTAACTGCAGGAAACTAAAAACAAAATAAAATCCAGAATGAGAATTTGACTTATTCTTCCATTTAAAAAGAAAAAATTTGAAGGAAGAAGGAATCATCTCTTCTAAAAGTGCTAATCCCAAAGGCACTGTAATAGCTGAAAAATATCTTCTTCACATTCTCTATGCAAATAATCTTTATCCACTTTTAGATAAAGACATTTGGGTAGAGAAGAATAGATTTCCTTTGGGAATGCTTTTACGTCACATGGCATTCAGTTCCTGAAAACAGCAATTGATCTGTGGTGGTCAAATATACTTAAGATATGATTAATATTACCAGAAATTAGTCCCTCAATAGTCTCTTTTTCAGGCACAATACCAATAATCATCTGGCTTCTTTTCCATGCACACATAACACATACCATATTGCTGTTACTTTGCAGAGTTTGTATTTAGCATTTATCTCATTTTCGGATTCACTGTTTTGTTGGTATTATTAGACATAACCCCATAAAACTAATTTTCTCCAATATCAGTACAATCTACATGTACTTGGCCAAGGCCTACGGTTTTAGCACTATTTTTGCCATATTAGCAATGGGTCTCTTGTGAGAAAACTGCTGTGCAGAAATTTTATTGTGCCCATGTGACAGCTGTTCACCATGCGTTTGAAAGGAACTATCAGGTGTGTTTCTAATTAAAGTGTTCAAGGAATCATCAACAGAAAGTGGCAGCTGACAAAATCTAGGCTTTGCCCTACTCTAAGCCAAAGTTTTGGTGAGAGGAATTTATTGCAGAAACAATAGCAGACATTAATAGCAGTTTGCTGAGATGTAAGTTTGATACCCTGCTCTGATTTTCTAGCAGCACTCTGGCATTTGCTTGTACAGACACGAGAGGAAATGCACAAGACTTTATAGATGTTATAACTTTCTGTGGGGTTTTTGTTTTTTCTTTTATGAAAACCGTTCTGCTTAGAATACTTGTATGAGAAAGCATACAGCCCCACACTTGAGGTTCACTTTTTGCAATGCAGGACACTCAAATGGAAGTCTCTGGGACTGCAGGACCTAGGAGTTGTAGTGAGCAGAGTTGGAGATATAAAAGCATAAAAACCGTTGTATTGTCTCAGACTAGTGGTCCATCAAAACTGCTTGCCTACCTCCAACAGCAGCTGCTAACAGATGCTTAGGAAAGACCACAAGAACAGCACATGCCCAAATTGACACTTTTTCCTCAAGCACTTACAGCTTCTGTCTGTTTGCGGCTTAAGGAATTATTGAGGTATTAAGTGTATCCTCAGTCTGATGTTCTGTCCTTGTTTGACTTTTCCCTATGAATGTGTCTAATTGCATTTTGAACAGTTTTATACCTTTGACTTGCATCAGCTACGTGAAACGAGTTTCACAGCTTAATTAGGAGTTGTGCCTAATCAAGTGTCTATTCTGGATTGGACTTCAAGGTTTCTGTCCTCTCCCTCCCCCGCCACCACACCAAAATCTTACTTCAAATGTGACTAGAATTTCAAAATTCAGCACTTAATAAATGAGAACTTCTGCCCATGTCATCCTTTTGCTGTGACACTGGTATAGAGGGCAATTTAAAATTGCACTCTGTGGATGACAGCTATACGCTTCATCTACATATTAACATTACTGTCTTGTCCTTCAAACATAACCAGAGTCCACGGTGAAGTTTGGAGACTGGGTACTGCAAAATCTGGGTACTGCGAAAGGGTACCTGCAGGAACCTGAAGACAAATGTGCTCAGTACTTATGGCCAAGCAGGTTTAACTTAAACTGCAGCTTTGCAAGTGAGGCAGATGTGAAATACCAGAGTGTGGTATGTCCAAGCATTCCACACTGACTGTGGTTACACTCACCTTATCAGGCAAGAGGAAAAGATAAGCTAATTTTTTGATCAGGCTTAGCATTCTCAGATAATACTGTGTCAGTAATGCCTGTTTGTAAGCAAAATTTATTCAGTATGGTAGCTTATGTTATTTCTGAACTAGCCAGCTATACAAATGGCAAAGAACTGCGTCTCGATTATTACATCAGAGCAATACATGGTGCCTTCTCTGTGTTGACAAGTCTGGCACCCTGGAGCACATAGAGGCATCTCTGAGACACAGAAATTCCCTACTTGGAATTTGTAAAGAGTCCTTGGAAAGCTCAGAGTTGCTGCGGATCTACCCACTGTTGTGCAGGTAAGGATGAGGGTTGAATAACATTTTTCAGATGTATTAGGCCATCCATTTCAGTGTCAGTGCTGGCTAGAAAGAAAATCATGGCCAAGAGGCACATGGAATGAAACTAATGAAAAGCCTTCAGGCCTTATCTCGTCCTCTCCTGGAGACCCTAGCACAAGGAACATTTCAGAGGAGACAGATTTTGGGTTGTGCAGGACTTTCTCTGATGTCAGCCATTCCCAGCTATTTCAGCAGCCAAGAAAGGGAAAACAGCAGAGATTTAAAATTACTAAAGAGCCCAGTACAGGTTAGGATCTGCGTGGCTGGGGAGCAGCCTTGCCGAATGTTGCCTGAGGGTCCTGGTACACAACAAAAGCTGCACAGGAGTCAGCAGAGCACAGCTGCAGCAACAAAGTCAAGCTGGATCCTGGACTGCAGCCACAGGAGCATTACTGGCAGAGAGGAGATTCCACCCAGGGTTGGTCAGGTTGCATCTGGAATGCTGTGTCCAGTTCTGGTTACTACAGTTCAAGAAAGACAGAAGCAGACTGGGGAGGGTTCAAATGAAGGCTGCAAAGATGATCAAAGCGCTGGAGAACCTGCCCCATGAGGAAAGACTGAAGAAGTTAGATCTTCCATCCGTGGAGAAGAGAAGGCTTACAGGGACCTCATCACAGTATTCCAGTACTTAAAGGGCAGATACAAGGACAGAGACTCCTTCTTCACAAGGAGACACATGGAAAAGACAAGAGGCAATGGGTACAAGTTGTACTAGGAGATATTTCATCTTGATATAAGAAAGAAAATTTTTTCAGTGAGAATAATAACTCAGTGGAACAGCCTTACTAGGAAAATGGTCCCCATCACAGAAGGTTTTCCATTTGAGACTGGTCAGGTTGCTACACAATTTAATCACGGCTCCCTTTCCCAAGAAAAGTTGGGCCAGATGAATTTTTGAGGTCCCCTCCAACCTGGGCTGTTCCACGGTTCTGTGATTCTATGACATAAATTAGGGCAGGTGTACACTGCACATAGGGCCACAGCAAGCTCCAAGGAGATCAGAAGGACCAGAATGTATTTGTGCCATTTCCCCAGTCTTGCTCCAAGAGGACATCTTGCCCGAGATGCACTGGCCCCACAGTGGGGCTGGCATTTGGTAGCAGAAGTGCTGCTCTATTTTGAGGCAGTGTGTGCAGAGCTGTTACAGCTGGGCCAAGCATTAATTGTACAAAATTTTCAAGAAGGGGACAAAATTTTCCTCTGAAAGACAAGTGAACCGCTTAATTGAGCCTGTTGGGAAAACAATGCCAAAACAGAGAATTCACTTTCCTTACCATTGACACATTTGCAAAATAGCATCATCATTCTCTCAGTAATTTCGTAAAACAAAGGGGAAAGAAAAGGGAGACAATTGTGAAAATTTTGCAAACTGCTCTTTTGTCACTTGTGGAAACATTCTGAAGTGCTTTTTGCATTTTTATTTTTCTTTCCCAAAAGGACTGTTCGTTTAATTTTATATTTTATCATAAAATATTGAATTTCCACATCACAAAATGAAGTATGCAGGTCAACCTGACACTAATCCTTTATGAAATACCCTTCTGCATAGAACTTGTGGAGTTACTGGTGCCATAGCTAATGAGGATGAGTGGGCAGTCTTTTGCCAAATAGAATTTCCATCTTCTGCAAGTCTCTACTAATAAACTATGACTCCATGGGGTCTGGAAGATCATGTTCTTTTTCATCGCATACTTGCACGAATCATTTCCTCACCATGGATAATAGCAGTTTGGGGACAAATGATTGCAATACCGTCTTAATACCAGATTTCTTGGCCTGACATAAGTTCTGCTGAATGATTTCTGAGTTAGTTTTTGTTATGCATCTTCTAGGAGTTACCTTTTGCTGCTGCTGTTGTCCCCAGCTCACGTAGCATGAATACTCATTATTTCTCTGCTCTCTCACAAGGTTTTTAATTGCATGGCATGGTATGGTGGTAAGTTTAGAACTACCCCCATCCTTTTATTACTGACAGGTAACATGTCTTCCATCACCCTCTCACAATCCACTTATTTTTCTTCTTCAGCTGCTCTATCTTGTGTCAAAGATGAGGCTCTCTTTGAGGCATGCACTGTCATTTTCCAAATGTATGGGCATGGCACCAACCACAGTAAAAGTCCAGACCAGCTGTGAAATGCTGTTATATAATTGCCCAATAATTGTAATTATCATCAGAGACAGATGCCTGTTAATAATCATAAAGACACCTCACCTTCTTTTTCTGCTTCCCTGTTGTGTTCTTATTTTCCTTCTTGCTTTTGTTTATACTTTTCTTAATCCACTTTTTTTATCCACTTCTATTTCTCTGAACAGACACCTTCAAATAACAGACTACCTCAATGGAACTCTCCCTCTGCACTGATCTGGTAAGAATGCCGACAGCATCCTAATTCCACAGACTGTCTTAGGTGAGGTTTAGGTGACTGGCTGAAAGTCCATTTCCACAGTGCCACAGAAATATTTCTGTGCTGAAGTTAAACACGAATGCACTCTCGTTGGTTGTGCTTTCCCTCACTGCCCATGCTCTGCAGCAAACTGCACGAGCATTCCTTCCAGGAGAGAGGTGGCTGCAAGCAAGGAGACACACTGCTAGCAAGGCCGCAGCTAAGAAACATCTGCCTGAGCCAGCTGCAGCAGATTTCACAGGTCACTCATGTACAAGGCTGACCCGTATATCACCTCCACAGCCTCAAATCTTCGTTCTGTCCTAGCTCAGCCAGGCTGCCCTAGTTCAAAAGGCCCCTTCAGACAGATGGATGGCTCCCACTTCCCTTATTCCCCACCAGTGAAAGGAAAACTAAACCCTTGGGAGGCAGTGGAAGTCTGTCACTACTCAGCCCTCGCAGACTTCACTCTGCATGCTCCGTGATTTCGCTTCATGACCACAAGATGTCTCCTGTAATCCATGGAAATAGCAAAAGGCTGGCAGGCAGACTAGCGAGGTGGGCACGTACGAGAAAAAGGGAGCAGCCTCCAGGAAACGCCTGAGAGGAGCTTCCCGATGCATGTTCCATCTCCCGCCCAAGAGAAGAGCATCCCAGAGAAAAAGGATCAGCTTTGAAAAGAGAAAGAAAATCTGACTAAACTTGTCCTTGAAATAACTGAAATAACTGAAATAACCTGTAAACATTCACAGTTTATAAGCACCCTGTGTGCAGGGAGAGACCGAAAGCCTGACCAAGTGCTGAGAAATGGCTGTGAAATACAACAATGTGCACAGAAACGGGAGCTTCCTTGAACTGCAATATTTCCAGGACAGAAGCTTCAAGAACCGTCATGAACTGGTTTGGGCAAACATAGCAAGTCTCAGGTTTTACTTTTCACAGACTTATTTTTCAGGCTCGTCCAATATTGGTTATTGTCTCAGTCCACAGTGGAGCAGCGCTGTGCACAGCCTGCAGTCATTGATTCCCTTCTTTTCCAGGCAGGCCCGCAGCATGTAGCCAGAGTTTTGGTTAATGCATTTCTTCATCCATCCTCTAATGTCACACTAAAGAGCAGACTTGCCCTTGGACTGCTCTGCTTCTAGTGTAGGTTCTCCTTTTAGGAATGTAATTGCCTGTAACATGTAATGTAACTGGATTTTCCACTTGGAAGTTAGGGCTAGTCAGGATGCTTGAGAATATATGTTTCAAAAACTTTCCATTAAAAAGGAAGGGGGGAAAACCCTCATGTATTTAGAAATTCAGCACACTGTTAAAAAAACCCTAAAAACCCAAACCACCAGATATTTTCTCTATCAAATTTTTTTCAGCTTGAAGTTTGGGGAATTTTTAAAAGAAACTAGACAAATCTTTAGAACTATCCTGACAAATATTTTTGCCCACATCAATTATCATTTGCTGGAAGAAACTCGTACTGAAACAAGTGCTTATAATTGAAAGTATCTGTCATATTAAATGATACACTCTTCTAAGTATGTCATTCAATTTATAATTTATAATTGCAACTTGTAAGGCACAAAAGCATGCAAAACAAAATTAAGTAATACTAATTGCATTATTCAGACTGACAGGAGAACTCCCATGACTTAAGCAAATCACTGAAGTGGAGGAAACCCTGCTCTTGGGATTACCAGTGGTGTAGTAGACCAACAGACCTGCACAGACTTCTGAAATCAGATTTCCCACCTGAAATTAATGTCAAGGTGGTTGTCACAGTACTTCCTCAAGCAGCAAACTCTGCAGCAAAGGAGCCTTAAGGAATAAGCAGATGTTGGGAATGGTGGCCTGCAGTCTAATGCCCAAAGGCTGTGCTTAAAAATAGAGCCACTACAGACAGACAGGAGGCTAACTTGTTCCCCCTCCTTCTAGGCCCTGGAACCCAGTATTAGAGCACCTGTCCCAGCAACTGGCTTTTTTTTAACTCCACATTTAAAGAGGCCAAAGGCCCCCTCTCTTTTATGCACTTGTCTGCTTTTTATCTCCTTTAGAACAAGCACATGATATATGTAATGGTATATTTGAAGGCAAAAGTGTCTGTTGCAATGAGAAGGAGAAGGGTGTAGCTTAACCTCAGTACTTTCCATGTCCATTTTTATTAAAGGGTATTCTCTTCCCAACAGCATTTTCTCACATGAGCAGCTCCACTGAGGTCAGTGAGACTGCTTTACAGGCTGCAGGATTCAGCTGTTGATGAACATAACCCAAAAAAGACAAGAGGAAAATCCTCCTGGCTTTTGAATTAGCTTCTAGTAAGACATCTAAATGATTCCAGAGGCTGTTCTGAGGTATAATACATAAACTGACTTGTGGTTTTCATGTGAAGTTGAATATATATCTCCAAAGTATACTATTAAATATTCTAGTATGGAAGCATCACTCTGAGCACTTTTGTAAATTTCTATTCTTGAAATATTGATTCAACAATTTTGAAGTGCCATTGGGATTTTCTATAAATACCCAACCAAGCTACCCACAAAATTTGTTGCACGAGTGCATAGGCTACTGCATTCCTCAACACAGTGTGCATTATGCAGTTTATTATTTATGTATGTTACTCCTTATCCATCATGAATAATCTGAGATGAGCTCAGTTGATGAGAGCATGGTGCTGATAACACCAAGGTAGCATATTTGATCCCCATATGGACCATTAACTTGTTGGACTCAACAGTCCTTATGGATCCCTTCCAACTCAGAATATTCTGTGATTCTGTGACTCTCAAAGGAGATGTAACTCAGAAGACTTAGGAAAATGGGCGAATGGTTTGGTTTCAAATTAACTGTGGAAAATCTATAAATAAATTGGTAATTACTACTGCCTGAGTCCTACGATGGTAACTACTGGACTTAATGAGAATTTGAGTGTTAGCCACCGTTTTTGGTAAAACTGATACCTAGGGCTTGAGCTGAAGTATTCTGTTTTTCTGAAACCTTCCCACAGTGATACCTCAATTCCTCAATTTTCTTAGAGCCCATACATTTAACCATATGTGTGTGTGTGTATCTGCATTTCCTGTATGGGACACTGAGAACACCTGTTAATGTTCGATTTGTACAAACAGTTTTTATAGAGGTGTGTTTGTTTTTCCTGCTGATCTTAGAGAGCATACCTGACACCTGCATAAAACCTTTGAACTCTCAAGTGTTACTTATTGGTGGGGTCAAACTATGTTTACTCAGAACTAGCTCTAACTTTAAACTTATCAAAATTGGCTTTGTCCAAACTAATCTATCCTATTCCTCCCCCAAAAATACAATAGCTGAACTTTCATTAGGAGGCCCCTGCCTCCTTTGACAGAGTCAATATAGCCAGAAGCAAGCACTAACCAAAACAATCTTGAACTAGTCTAATACTTCTCCCCATATTAGCATCTACACTTACCAGATTCATCAAGAAACTAAACCTCATCAAAATCCTACAGGTCTTAGAAGTTCCTGCATTTTCCTGAATTCTTCAGACTCCTGTGAACCAAACTCTAACATTAACCCTAATCCAACCACAGAGCTGACATATATCCTACCAATCCCCTCCATCACAAGCCCAAACAGTGAGTTAATTTCCCCTACCAGGGTCATCTGCAGCCTGGCTCAATGTATCTCTTCAACCCAGCAGTCATTTGGCTCTTCAGCCCTCTTAAACCCTGGATTAGGGTCAAATTCTAACCCTAGTTTTAATCAGAACCCAGAATTTAATCTGCAGTTGTGACTAGCATCTCTATCCCCTGCTACCTCTCTGGATCAGCCCTTCCCATCTGAACCTCCAGCTGCAACTCCAGCCTTCAATGAAAGGACCCACATCCTATCCTGCCCTGTTACCCCGCATTGTCCCCTACCAGCCATAGTCCCCATTCTAGCTTTAACGTTCTTGTAGGAGTACACAATAAACACAGATTTTTCAAGCTTTCGTTTGTGAAAAACAAATCTTTGCCCCAGTCCTAACACTAGGCTCAGAACTGAACCTTCTGAGTTCACCCAGCAATGTCCCATTTCTGTGACAGCAAGGAATGAAGAAATTCAACAAGATCTGCAGCATCCATGTGGAAAAGGGCTGGGGCTGCCGTAGGAAAGGACATTGTTTAGGTGTAAGGAATCCGTGATTTTGGGCCCACAATACAGGCACGATTACAATTAGAGCTGAAATTCACCAGGAATGCATTCCTAGTCCCTGCAAGGTGCACAGTGCTAGGTAAGAGCTTCTGCTGTGAGGAATGAATGATGCCTGCAAGATTTGGTAGGCTGCATCTAGCAGAGAACGTTTAATATTCAAGTTAGTGTTTCAGAAGAAATGAGCTGAGGAGGGGTTTTGCTGATCATTGAGATTTGCAAAGCCTAATACCAGGAGCACCCAATTATCTTAACTGGATGTGGTGGTTGAACACCAGCTGGCAACTAATTTCCACACAGCTGCTTGCTCACTTCCCCCAGCAGGCTGGAGGAGAGAATTGGAAGAGTAAAAGTGAGAAAACTCATAGGTTGAGAAAAAAGACACTTTAATAGGTAAAGCAAAAGTGATGCACACTAGCAAAGCAAAACAAGGAATTCATTCACCCCTCCCCATCGGTTGGCAGGTGTCCAGCCAACTCCAAGAAACCCAGGCTCCATCACACTTAAAGACTTGGGAACAAAACTCCATCAATCTGAATGCTCCCCTGGTTCCTTCTTCTTCCCCCAGCTCTGTATGCTGAGCATGATGCCATATGATGTGGAATATTCCTCTGGATACGTGGGGTCACCTGTACCGGCTGTGGCCCCTCCCAGTTCATTATGCACCCCCAGTCTGCTCACTGATGGTGTGTGAGGAGCAGAAAATGCCTTGACTCTGTGTAAGAACTGCTCAGCAACAGCTAAGACTTCTCTGTGTCATCAACGGTGTTTTCAGTACACTTGAAGAGTGGGATAAGGGGCCAGTGCCAGGGATGTGGGGTTGTATCTGTAACAGATGCTGGGGATTATAAAGTGGGGGATCAGTACTAGGAGTTGGAAATGGCTTTATATTATTTACTAGCCATGCAGGAACTTCTTTGGGTAGTACATTGTATTGTAGGTTGTTTTAGGTAGTACATTGTATTGTAGGTTGTAGATCCTTGGTTTTCAGCAATGGGTTTCTTTTTAAATGAGGCTGAATATACTCCTTTCCCCAAGGGAGACTGGGAAATCAGCTGAAGTCATGTAGAGACATGAGGCATTGCTAAAGTGGTGAATTCCGGGTACGTGAGCTTGAAAGAAACTTGGATTACAGAGAACTAGGTGATGTGCCAGGATTTCAGCAGGGAGGCAACCTCCGTGGCAGGCGCCCAGGGAAACAGGCAGGCTGGTTCAAGCGCAAGGCACTGCAGTGTGGGATCATAGCTGAAGTGCTCAGAGTGATATAATTAACTTGAAAGAGGGATGCAGCTGCATAAACTTCACATCCATACTTGCTCTAGAGAAGGAACAAGCTCCTGTGGTTGAAGTGTGCTAAGAGGATTCCTTCTGTGTTTGGCTGCAAAAAGAGTGCACATAGAGGTCCAAAAGCAGCTTTTTCACATGTGAGGACGCTTGTTAATTCTTTTTCCCATCAACCGGTGTGTATTTCCATGCCCTGTGAAAGATGCAACAAAATTATAATGTAAACAATCATGAGAGTACTTGGCCAGTGTCTTTCCCTTTGTGATAGCCCACGGAGACTAAAGTCAGCCAGGCTGTGTGAGCCACCCCCTCTGGAGACTGCAACCACAGCTGCTCCTCCTGGGTCAGCTGGCACAGTATCCACTGTGGCACAGTATCAGGCTTACCACTGTTCTGCCAGAAATACAAAAAGTGCAGCAGATACCCAACAGAGAGAGTAAAGTGAGGCTTTACCCTCATCTGGGGTAAAGTACTGTGTTACTGACTGCAGAAACATGTACCATCCGAGGATGGCAAAGGGTCCTTTAAAGCACAGAGCAAAAGTGCAGTGGAGAAACAAGCAGAAATACGAATTTTAAACACTCTGGAACTTCAAGCAGTGCAGAAGCCCTGTCACAGGTAAGACAATGTTAGCATCAGACCAGGACTTCCAAAACTCAACTTCAGACCATCATCTTGAATTGAGTTACCCCGCCCAGAGGCGACGATAGGTTGTATTTCACCGCTCAGTGAGACAGGCTGGCAGTGCAAGAACATGTTCAGACATAAAAATGCAAACCAGCTCACCTCATTAAATTCTACATAGGGGATACATACATACATGCTGTATGACAGTTACTTTTTTCTTTTTTGGCTTTTTGTTTGTTTTTTTTTTAACTAGCCATTTGCAGAGAGCAAGATAAATTCTTCCATCTTTCTAACTGACCCCAAAGCAGACTATGGGTTAATTCTTTGCTCTGAGAAAGAGTAGCTGTGCTGTGGCCTATAAAAACCAGCTGCTGCTTACATTGGACTTTAATGCTTTTGAATACATTGTGTATTAGAAATGATATAAAAAAATTTCAGTATAATTTTTTTCTTTATTAATCATGGAAAGTGATAATTTCACAAATACCTTGTTACTTTGGGGGCAGTTTTATTCTTTTGTCAGTGAATGTCTCTGCTTATAAAGGACACTACAAAGGATTTTTTTTTAATCATTTTTCCTTCATTTTATCTTAGTCAGAAAGCCCTTGTGTCCACAATAACAGTGAAAAAGAAAAAAAATTTTTGAGGCTTTTTTCCAGGAAAATTTATTTCCTGTAAACAATTTTTCTTTTTTTTTTAACTAAGGTAAATATTGTATGAGACTCTGTGCAAGCCCATATAATGCAGAGTAGGAGGTAGGCATGCCAATATACTTGCTTCAGCAGTTAAAGGAGTTCTTGCTTCCCCTGCCCCTACTCCTCATAGACCAGAGTACAAATGCATTCATGAGTTTAAAGGCACTTCTTTTATCCAAAGTGTCCACAGCAGTTGCAGGGAAAAAATTACATGTTGAGATTTACAAGAGTTCAACGTTAAACCTTCTTTGTGCAACCTAACCTACTCCCTTCACAAGTGTATTTGCCTTCAAAAACACGCACTATTTCCATTAGCACATACAGAGAGATTGACATCTATTCATGGATTTGCACAAATAGAGAATGAACATAAACTATTTCTCAGGTCC
The DNA here is from genome assembly GCA_013397975.1 of Machaerirhynchus nigripectus. Taxonomy (NCBI): domain Eukaryota; kingdom Metazoa; phylum Chordata; class Aves; order Passeriformes; family Dicruridae; genus Machaerirhynchus; species Machaerirhynchus nigripectus. The sequence goes on along the minus strand of VZRQ01004831.1, from coordinate 262,795 downwards.
ATGCTGGATACTTATATTTAATTATTGTCCTTAGACTTACCTGTAAATGTACCATTTCTATGCATATAGCTATAATAATGGTTTCTCTTGAAAAATACATTATGACAGAGATTCCTACAAAAGCCATGGGCAGGAAGGTCTCCCAGGGTGCCTTTGAAGGTCTTCCCCACAGAAGTTTGTCTTCAAAGGTTTTCTGAGTTCAGACATTCCAAAGTTGCAGCTTATTCTTTTGAAGTTCTCCGGGAAGCTTTGTTGCTGTGTGGCCTTAGGACACTTCTGTTATTTGTTTTCTTTTGACTAGTTCAGAAAAAAAATTAACCAGGTGGTACCAAAAAACCAAAATAATCTACTTAGCAGCTTCCACAAGAGGGTGCACTTGCATTTTGTTAAATCCAGAGCCAACCACAATTAATAAATGGATTGCAGCAACAGCTGCCAGGCTGCCTACAGAAATGACTAACGAAACAATTACAGAAAAAAAATCAAGTGTGGTGAAAGATATGAAAAATTATATTGAAACACACTGAATGTATTAATAAACAGCACTGTCAGGTGATGTTGAATAAAAAACCTGGCCTTTCAAACCTCTGCGGGATCCATTTGTAATTTGTTTTCTTTGAGCTAGTGAAGAGCCACAAGCTTTCCAAGGGGAAGCCCCCAGCTATGAATTCCACTCTTCCACTTTAATTTGACTTCCCAGACATTCCCAGAAACATCATGAAGCAAACAGAGCATTTACTGATTTTACCAGGATAAATCTGTGGTGATCCTGGGCCCTTCAATAGCTCACCCTGCCTTCACTGTGGTGTGATGAAGCTCAGAGATGTCAGTGGCCATTTTGCATATTGGACTAGCAAAGGTTGTTTATTTTACTGTACTTTTTATAATAAAAGCCCCTAACAGCCCTGCCATAAGGACCAGCATCTCATTGTGAAAACTGCATGCACAAAGAACATAAAAAATTACACACTCCTGCAAGAACCAGGTGAAAGTTCACATAACTTCACTGACCAAATGATCCATGTGCCAACAGGCATGATGCCAACACTCATCTTCAAATGCCCATCAGGCTTTTGTTTGTTGCTCTGCTCTCCTTGTTTGTTAGTCCCTTAAGCCTGTTCTACCCAAAGCTCTACAATCCCCATCTCTAAAAGCTTTCCACCCATATGGGACACTTTGGCCTGGCACAAGAGATAGGGTCCCAGTGTGGGTGAAATCTGAGAAGTGGCGATTGATATTGAAAGTGCTCGACACTGGCTGGTCTGTTGGTCACCTCCGCTCTTAAACTTGGTGAATCACCTGTTTATACTCAGAAAAGCATGTGATTAACTTGGGTAATAGGGAATAACAGGCTCTGTCTCCTACCCACTGCTGACAAGATGAAGCTTGCCCTGATGCAGAAGAAGCCAGAACACAGTTTGTCACATTTAAACCACAGGTTGCCTTGACAAATAAGCATTGAGATAGCTATCAGTTCTAGCAAGTGAGCAATTCATGGCAACTTTTACAAGGATATAAAGTGTCCTGGCAGGTTACCCTAACTACCTGTATCCTAAAAATTCAGTAAGAGTATGGCAACCCTTACCTCTCCCAAAAATACTTTGCTGTCATTAAAAAGAGGTTTGCACTCATTTTTAGAAAACAAATTTAGGAGTATGCCTCTAAATATTAAATAATGATGAATTTAGCTACATGTTTTTAAAGCTACAAATATGTTTCTAAACATACAAATTTTTGTTTGGTGGACTGAGACCTTTTTTAAAAAAAGCAGTGTTCAGTTTTCTAAAAATGCCCAGTCCTAGCAAAACAGTTGTGGAATCTCAGATGTGATTTTTCATGTCAAAGGCCCAAGCCTTCCACCAGAGCTCTTCCACATTTTTACAGTTTTCAAGTGACTCTGTGAAACATCGTATTTCAAATGTGTTGAAACACACCAAGTTATGCTACAAGGATTTCATCAGGTTATGTTTGTTGTCTAGGAAATACACTTACCTTCAAATAAAATTCTTATTGCTAGTCGTAAGATTCTCCTGAGAGGACATTTCCAAATGCACTTGATTTTGGCTTGACTACTCCCCTCTATTGCTGCTCCAGAATTTTCTGTTCACAGTTTTTAATATAAAAGTGGTTTCTGTAATATTTTTTCCACAGGAAAAAGTTGGTTGTGCCAAAACAATGTAATGTCCCTTTGGGGAAAGAAAAAAAGAATCCAAAATGTTTTGAAGTGTCCAAGCAAATCTAAATGTTTGGCTTCAGGATAGTTTGTCTTTAGTCACCATGAGTTTGTCATGGTTTAGGTCCCTCATTCTCCCCCATCATCTGGGGTTCCTGAATGGATTGCATTTTCCATCCAGAACAATAGTGTCCCTTCTAGCTGTTATGATGATGCATCAAAGATGTCCAAGCCCACATTTTAAAACCAAAATACTTTGGAACTTTCTGTGTTTTGTTTTTCTTCCCAATTAGAAAACAAAAGCAAAAATGTGGGACAATTTTGAACACAGTCTGATTTTCAATAGTCTCCATTTTGAAGGAAAGAGGAGTAGAATAAGGAAATTCTTGTGCTTTGGAAAATCCTATTTTAATCAACACTGAAAGGAAAAATAAGCAAAAGGAAGCAGCATATGAACAATACTAATGTAATCCTAAATTTCATTTATTTTTCTTTAGCTGGTATTTTTTTCTTTCATGTAGCTACATTTTTCTGCATATTAACAACTAGCATTTCCCATTACGAGAATTATAAATGTATCTTTTTATCCCATCATTTACAATTTATTCCATGAGAAATGAAATGCCAACATGCAATGGTATCTGGCTTCAACAAACCAGATGAAATGTAATTATATGTATGAAACAAAAGAAAATAGTGAAATATGATGTAACAAAAAAAAAAAAGATTTCTACATTCCCTCCAAAGTTTTACAGTTATCTGAAACAGGATCAATTACTTTCATATTCAAAGAAGGGGAGGGGGGGAAAAGACTACTTGCCAGCTGCCCTTCTTAGTATAACTCAAAATTTGTAAAAATATATTTTGATAAAACCCCTCCTTTCTAAATAAATTTGTCATTTTTATAGCTTGCCGTTCTGAATTCATGGTATATACTTAGTTCTTCTGAACCTTTATAGCAGTCTCTTTTCTTTTTTTCTTTTGAAGAATGTGATCCAAAAGGTTCTGGGCAGCTGTGATGTACCATCACCAGCTTCAGCACTCATGAAGGGAGGCTCAGGTTTGGTTCTGTTCTGCTCCTTTTTTTTTCTCCTGAAAGCCAGATGCCCAAGAAGCACAGTGATAAAACATCAGGACAAATCAGGAAGCTGCAGAACAAAGAGAAAAGTAACTCAAAAATAGTTTTTCTTCTTTATTAGTTTCTGTATATTTTTTCTTTTTGAACAAGGGGCAGAGAAGGTTAGAGCTGCTAACATTTTCCCACAACAGTTGTTGCATGGTGGGAGGTCTGTTCCAGCTCTGTGTTCCTACCTAATTGCACAGAAATGCTGGCTTAGCCTTTGAAGCCTTGGAACAGAGCCTCTCCAACCTCCTTGGCTTGCAAGAGGAAATGCAGATAAAGAGTTTTTGGAGAACTCACCTTAGATCTGCTAAGCCTCTACATGAGAAGTGAGACTGTGCAGAGGCTTACTTGCTGTCGGGTCAGGTGTGGATGTACTATGAACACCTATTGCAAAATGCAGATCCCTGATCTGCATGGGAGACTTGAGACATTTCAAATGGCTGTCTCCAGTTTGGAAGCAAAGGTGCTGCTCTACAACTTAGCTGGCAAAGTTGCTTCCTTCTAACATGAGAAAGCAGCAGATTTTCACTTTGCAAGTGTCAGAGCAGTGAGGCAGGCAATTGCCAAGCCTACAAAAAGTGGAAGCTGGGTGGTTACAGGCAACTGAAAACTCTCACCCACAGTACCAACAATCATTAAAAACAGGAAACTACACAAGCTCTGCTTATAATAAACCCAGGCTTCTTCCATCTCTTCATGTCTTTTTCAGATGTTAAGAATCAAGTTTTCTACAAGTACTGCCTCTTGAGTTGTTGTTACTTTGGCTGGCTCCATGACTCCATTCAGCCCTGACACACATTCTCAGGGAAGAATGGAAGAGGCTGTGGCTGCTTCACGGAAACAAAGCAGATAGTGGTAAGGAACCCAAAGATAATTTACCTGGAGTGAGGTGGGAACTGAAAAACATCCATGCTGAACCATGCAACAGTTAAACATCAGGAAAACAGAGCCATCTAGTCTTCCCTATTCACAACCTCTCCTTATCTACTAATGCAATCACATTGGATTTTCCTAAATTCTGAAATTTCAGAAAATTCAGACTGTTCTGGCTGTAGGTGGAATAAGAAGTCACTGGTCTCCCTTCGTTATTACCTCTTTCCTCATGCCAGTGAGCACAACAATGTATATATATCATTCCCTAGCAAAATTGCATCAACATGTTCTTGGTTTATAGAAAACTATTAGGAGACATAAACTAAGATCATGTTGGCAGAGCTGAAAAACTATAGGAAAAAAAATTAGTTGTACTTACGCCAGCAGACCTGAGGGGACTGTAACCTCCACCTGAAGGAATGGTGATGAGAAAACCAGTCATGAGGAAAACAATAGAAACAGAGGGCATGCTGAGAAAACAAGCCCACATATCTGATAGATGTCCAGTTTTCTCAGATCTCTAAATGGTGCATAGCAGTTATGTCCACCTGTAATGGTGAACACTGTGAGAGTGAAGAGCCCCATCCTGATCCAAGCTCCATTCTAAGGATTTGTTTGACATCACAGACTGACGGGATGATTTTTCTCCTGGAACTATTCCCAAAGTAATAAATTTCACCACATTCATCTCTAAATTAGAAGGAAGGCTTTCTGATCCTCAGGGTTATGGCCAACAATTATCCCCAAAACTTTAGGGCAGGAAAAACAACCTGTCACAGAAAATTCAAAAGATCTGTTAAGCATCAAAGTATAATAAAGGGCACTCACACAGCCTGAGGAATTTATTCATCTTTAAGCAAGGTGGTAGCTCAGAGGAAAAGACCACACAGAGTCTCAAGCAAGGTTTGGCTACTGATAGGAGAATAAGATTTCTTTTTTTTAAATTCTCTTTTACTTGGCTTTGTTTTATGAAGTCATGTATAAAAGCACCACAACAGCATGTCTGTTCAACAGGAAAAATTCAGGATGCCCTAGAAAAGAGGACATTCTGATGAAGAACACCCTTCCAGTGCTCCCTAAAAGCCATATTATCTTGGATTCTGCAGCTACTAACATTATTAAGCATTACTCCCATAGTAATGTCTTAGGTAGTCAGTACAAGAAAAACAAAATACATACAACCAGTATGTACATGTGCAAGTCTCCCAAAGTCAGCAGAAATTAGTTCTTTATACTGGCTACCAAATGAGGTCAGAAGTCTCTTAAAGGCAATGAATGACTCTGGCAGTGATGTCAAAACCAACCCCAGTTCAGGTCAGCTTTACTGCACAAACTTCTTTTCCTCCTACTCTTTGTTCCTTTCCATTCTGCCTAAGAGTACATGACCCGCTTTGTGAGGAGAAAGGCATACATTCCAATCTCTCAGAAGAGCACAGTGGCACAAGTAAATGTATTATTTTTTTCTGAACATGTATGATTTCACAGGTTTCAGATTTTTCAAATATGAAATTTAAATGAAAAATAAAAAAAGAATGTGCGCAAGCTTCCCAGTTAAATCACGCAAGAACCAAAGACACAGGATGTGTAGTTGCTGCCAAAGCAGGGTTGAGTGTTAAGTGCTCATCATATATAGCACTGCCCTTGAAACAAAAGCAGTAGTTATTTTAAGTAACCATAAGCAATACTCATGTGCAATTCAAAGGAGATCGGATATAAAGAGATAAAGATTAGAGTACAGCAATACGGCTTTCATTATACAATGTAATCCAGCATGTCTGATGTAACTGGATGTGACACAAATGTAAATAGCAACAGGTTTGGGAATACAGGGTTTTCCAAGTCTAACATGCTTTCAAGCATAACTTTTAGTAAGTTCAAAAACAATCTTTGAAACAATGTTTTCCAAAAAGAACCCTCCACATACTTGCTAGAAGTATAATATGCATAAATAACTAGACATGTTATGCAAGATCAAACAGAAGCACTGTTTGCGAAAGAACGGAATACTTAAACTCACAAATAGATGTGGGCACCAAACACAAAGATCCTGGCCCGCTGGAGATGCAGATGCATTTTAAGGCAAAACGGGACATCTTAAAATTTTGAAGTTTAACATGAGGCTTTAATAGGATACTTGCTTCAGAATAGGAAACAATTACAGATCCACCACACAGTTACTTAGCACTCCATTTCCGTGCTGAACTACTATACTGGTATGTAATTTGCATTATATCCAAGGAAGATGTTTCACTTTTAAACATCAATGATTCTATTAATAGCTTCTGGAACATTAAATAGAAATTAACATGACAAAAACTACCCACTTATTCCACTAATGCTTAGAATATTCAGATTCAAAAGAAATATATTTGAGATTAAAAAAGAATACCTATGTTTTGCTATACACCCTGTTCTTAAAATATTGATCCAAGAGCTTCAAAGTAAGCAAGTGACTAAGACTAATTCCAAGATGAACTGCTTTTTTTATATGATCACAGAGTACAATAAGCAATGGGAGCTTTGGACATGAATTTTAAGAGGTGCTGCTATAAAATACCATTGTTTTCCACACTTTTAAAGAGCAATAGCTAGGATGAGGTCTTGACTACTTCAGTTATTTCTCAAAAGGATGGAATTAATTTAGGTCCAGAAAAAGTTTTTATTTCCTTTAAAAGAAAAAATTGTTTGTCCATAAACCATTATAGTGTTCTTCCATTTATTCCAAATTGTTAGAAAGCAATCCCACCAAGTGTTTTCAAGAATGTCTCGACGTTACTACCGTGTGTACCATAGATTAACATTTGGCATGTACTGTTAAAGCTCTTCAGAGAATCAAACTGTCCATCTCCTTCAATATCTCAGGATGCATGTTCTGTATTCCCCAGTACAAACCACTGCACCCACATCAGTGCTTGAAATATCTTGGTCTGCCTTTCTCCACCTCTATTCCTCTGTTCCTCCTTTCTTTCTGCTCTTACCCTGTATTCCTCCATATCACCCTAAAATACTTTATTTGGCATAATATGTACTTGATCCTATCATACATTTTTGGGGTTTTTTTCAAATTACTCAAACACATTAAGGATTGTATAAATACAAATGATCACTTACTTTAGAAAGTAATTCAAATCTATGAGAATTTTCAAAGACAGTACATGGAGAATGACTTCCTAAACGTAGGCTATTTGCACAAATCTTCAAGATTAAGTAAATGCTAACTAACCATGCAACACAGATGAGGAGTTAGTGAATGCTGAGCCTGTCTGAAGGGCTATTTGGGCAACTGTATCCAGCAAATGACAGCAATGAACCCCTGCATCAGTAGCTTCTTACACTATATTCCAGCCATGCTGAAGCATGCGAGGGCAGCCCCTCCCTCCTCCTTCCTGAGCAAGGTCAAAAATTTTCATGTAAAGCAAAAGAATAAAAGGCAGGGGAAAACTCCTAGAAGCAGGCACTGGCCTTGCCTGACTAGCAGCTGAGACTTGTGCTAGTTTCAGCTGATGTCTCTGAGTGAATATCAAGCAGTGTCAGTCCACCTGCACTGTAACACTTTTGAGAGCCCAGTCAGGAACAGCAGCGGTAAGGGAGCTTTACCCAGGTAACGTGTGGCAGACAGGTTGCAGGCTGCCTGGCTGGCAGGCAAAAGATAGCAATGACACCCTTAGTCCCATCCTGTGCAGGATTAATCAGGCTGAACCACTAACAGTTTGATCGTTTAAAGTCACCTGCTCAACATTTCCTTCTAAAAGGAACACTCTGAGGAACACTCAGACTATCAGTGACAAATGCATGACAATTTAGGAAGCAGCCAATTTTTCCACTGCAATGAAAGCATGTCTAGCCTCCAAGACTCCCGACTCAAACCCTCATCTATTCTTTCACGCCCATATGCTGTGAGTCTGAGCTTGCTCTCAGCTATGGGACTGGTCAGCTCATCTTCTCCCCAACTGCTCTGCTATTTTAATCACACTGGGCTTGAAATTAAGCGTGACAGTCTGTCCACTACTGACAAGAGTCAATCACTGGTGCAGCCCCAGTACTGTCTGGGGCAGCCAATAGCACACATACACATAAGACAGCAAGCAGAGGACACTGTTAATAGCTCAGCCTTTCAGAAACCCACCAATTCATTCCTCACATTGGTCTTTAGGAGAGAAAGCAACAGGAGAGGTGAGACGAACTGAGAATCCCAACAAACCTTTCAGTGCCGCTCAGGCATCACCGGGTGCCATGAGAAAGGACCACTCTGTAATCCCATCCATCAACACCAAACCTGAAACCCAGAAGTCAAATTACAGTGACAGCTGGCAAGAGCCAGTACATCTCTAACTATGAAGCTTTAGCCCAATCCTGCAAAATTTCTTAAGTGAGTAATTTTGAAACATAATGATGACAAGACAACTAGGTCTTATTGTGTTTTTCAGATATGCAAGTTTTACATTGTACTGAAGAATTAACCAATCAGCAACGCTTGCCTGTGTATACAAAACTCTTCAAAAGATACTGGAGTTCAAACTTTGCTCACTCAAGACTATCATAAGCCCAGTTGGAGTTATGGGCAGACCTACAGCTTCAATCAGTCCGCAAACTGTTTAGTAATTGATTGCCCGAGTCAATTTGCAAAACTCACTGTTGCTTTTTAAATTAAAAATCAATTCTGTATAATGTGAGTTAGATTTCTGACTGAAGAGGAAATTATAAACTGCATCTCTTTAACAGGGTTACATGAGAACAATTTGTGGTATTGAGTCTTCAAATCTAAAACGCTTTTGGGGTTTTGTATTTTGTTAACTGCTTAAGTATATCTATGGTGCTCTAAAACCAAATACATGTATTTGCTTTATCTGAAATTCAAAAATACAAATGGCTTTTCTCTGCAGCATTGCCTGCAAGATAAATTGGATATCCTGTCTCAATTCTTTTTGTAAGACTAAACTATATTAGATTATTATTAGTTATCAATACAATTACTGTTTTATCAGCCTTTAAAGAAAATAAAAGTGGAGAGAGATATAGATTTGACTGCTAGAGCTGAAAACAATAAAAGCTAATGCTGAATGAGAACTGCCGGTTTGCTCATGTAAACTTTAGTATCTTTGGCTCTTAAGTTGATTTTTTTCCTATTCTTTCCCTTTTTCCTGCAGCCTGTAGTTCTGAAGGCTAGATGCATTTGAACCACCTTTTTCCATGAAGCCCACCTTGACACAAATCCGATTTTTTATTTCTTAAAATACGAAACGCTGACTTATGGAACGGCGGTGAGTGGGAAACCCGTAACACAAAATTCCCCGGAGTTAGTGGTGCGTAATTTACAGGCTCGCTCTTTGTTTGCTCGGTGTTTGGGCGACAGGTCTGTTCCGCGGTGCCGCCCTGGGCATTCCCGAGCTGCCGGCGCTGCTCCCCGCCGCCCGCTGCAGCACCCGCACTGCCGAAGGGCCGTTCTGCTTCTGTTTGACCCACAAGAAATTAAATGTACCAAGCCTAAGCCGTGGCCCACCTGAAGATGCCTAGGCGAGGAGTTTTAAAAGTTATTTTTGCTCGCCTTTCACGCACCACGCCGAAGGGCTCCGCTGCTGGAATGTTTCACGTTCAGCTTCTCTGCCTAGAGAGGCTCACCGAGCTCACCAGCCCGGCACGGCGGGAGGAGCAGCTCCACCGGATCTGCCCCGACCAGGGTCCCCGCGACCCAAGGCCGGGAGTAGGCGGCCGCGCTC